>OX421500.1:18614166-19006666 GCA_949126835.1 Anisus vortex
TTTAATTGGTTCCAACATTTCATACAGAGTCGGACAAGCCTGAACTGCTGTGATCAATTCAGTCTCTATCTTGACCTGATCAAGTCTTGACTGTCTGTCAACTGTCAGTGGTCAACACACTAGATCTAGATCTAGTGTCTACACAGTGTGCTCTTGGTGGCCGCGGCGCAAGACGAAACCCGACAGTGAGCAATATTATTACCGTATTATTATTTTTTTAAATCTCACTAAATATTACACAATTTCAAATTCTGCTCGAATCTCCCCTTGATTTTTAGTCGCTGAATTCAAAAATGAAATCAGATATTGTCTGCGATGCTTTCTCGATGAGAAAATTGACAGTGAAAATTTCCCTACTCCAGCCATATGACGTCACACATTCAAGATTTTGGTGCAGAAAGTAGGCCTACTATAAACAATAACTGGATTCTCCTGAAGCCTTTCGAATGCGAAAGAAATTGCGTACTACTACAAAGTACGAGAAAGCATTATTTTATCAGGTCATAAATATATGAAATGAATTAAACTTAATATCTATATATACATGTATATACAAAATAGACCGTGTGTATGGTTTCCGATTACCATTGATTAATTTAAAAAGCACGTGACCTCATTGCCTCATATTATTTTACATTTTCGATCTCGCTTTCTCCATGTATCCTATCTAGCTGAGTGGTTAGCGCCCCAAACTGCCATGCAGTTGATCTGGGTTCTAATCCCCGCTAAAACATGTTTTCTGTAATAGCAATAGGCAGGTCACTTAAAAAAATAGATATTAATATTACTTTTCTTTAAAAGATTGTAAAGAATTTAAATTTAACGACTTGACGTTAAAAGCTTTCCTAAACTGTTTTTAATAAGTACAATTTAATACATATAGATTAGACATACAGCAAATAAAATAAATGTTTGATTTCCCATAGCAATAGATCTTTATGCTGGCTTTTTTACAAATAAGCGAGAAATATAATTTTTCTGATTGAATAGGCCCTAATAGTAGGCCTATTAGCATAGACTATAATATACATGGACCGCTTGCTTTAGTTTTTTATGCTATTACTATTATCTTCTTTTTTTTTTTTTGCAATTCCCGATTCTAAATGAAGTAATTGTAATTCAACTTCCGTTTTATTAAATCGCATTTTGTTCGACTTTAAATGAATACTTGTAGGCCAATTATAAAATTAATCCTATTATCCTTGACTATAATAAGATGGA
This sequence comes from Anisus vortex, assembly GCA_949126835.1. Lineage (NCBI taxonomy): Eukaryota > Metazoa > Mollusca > Gastropoda > Planorbidae > Anisus > Anisus vortex. The sequence continues at coordinate 18,615,388 of OX421500.1, forward strand.
CCGCTTGCTCTATTCTTCGAGCTTATGGTCTTTTTCCGTGCGCACACAACACTGATCCGCTCTGTACTTCTTTCGATTTTAATTTTTCATTGAGAAAACCAAAGCGATTCAATAAAACGGAAGTTCAAAGTATATTACGAATCGCGAATTCAGAAAATCAGTGTTTCGAGTCATCATATAGCAGAAATACTAAAGCAAGCGGTCCATGTATATTATAGTCTATAGCAGGGGTCTCCAAACTACGGCCCGCGGGCCGCATGCGGCCCGCGAGGCCCTCTCATGCGGCCCGTGGAGTCCTTATTGTCTACGAAAAAAAACAACAGAATTTTATCTGTATGCTGCCAAGTTCAGCCGACATTTACGTGGACATAATGTTTTTATCGAATTAAAATTGAGGCGTTATGTTTTCCAACCGATCACGACAATGCAAAACCTTATTTAGCTGGTTACAGTTTCTACTTTTCAACTGGAAAGGGTTGAGACGAAAACAATGCGATTTGGGAGGAAAGACAAATAGTTTAATAGTGTACAGTAGGAAAGGCTAAATGGAGACAAATGGTATGCAAATAGTAGAAAGAGGGAAAAAGAAGGGGAGGGGATGAAAAGTTGTTTCCCCCACTCTCAAATTGGGCACACTCATTAAACGCGAAAAATGTGTCGGAGTCTTTAGAAGGTTTGCTGCTTGATCAAGACTTGATTATTTTGATCACATTTTGCAAGTTCAACTCACATCTCAAAGGACATTGTTCAGTAAATCCTCAAATGAAAACGAATCTTTAACTAAGGCCAGTTATAAAGCTGCTTACGTCCTGGCTAAAAGTGGCAAACCGCTTACAGATGGTGAAGTAGTGAAGCAATGTTTGTTGGAGGTGGCTGAGGAACTTTGACTAGAAAAGTCAAAAGAATTTTAAAATGTAGCAAATACCATTGCTCGCCGTGTTGCAGATATGGGTGAAAACATTGTGAATCAAATAGAGAAGAATGCAAGCAAGTTTCACTCTTTTCAATAAATTCTAATGGATGAATCGCTGCAAAGCTTTTCCACCTCTCAAATGCTTTTGTTCATTAGAGGTGTGGATGAAGACATGAACATAACACAAGCGCTGGCTTCCCTAAACAGCATATGCATATATGACACTGTTACCGGAGAGGATAAATTCAATGAGTTGAAATAAACATTTACTGATTATAACTTGGACTGGACTAACATCAATTGTCTGACTGTTGATGGAGGAAAGAACATGATTGGCATATAGAAAGGCTTGGTTGAACCAGTGAAGCAGATGTGTAACGAAAAAATCATTTCACAACCAATGTTCCTGCATTGTATTATTCACCAGCAAACGTTGTGTGCTAAATATATGGACATTAGCAGTGTTCTGAATACTGTAGTGAAGATGGTCAATTTAATAAGGTAATATGGGCTCAGTCATAGCAGTCCAGAGACATGTTGAAAGATACAGACAAAGAATCAAAAGATTTACCATATTACACAGCAGTAAGATGGCTAAGTTGTGAGAAAGTTCTGAGCAGAGTATTTAAGTTAAGAAAGGAAATAGGTGAGTTCCTGGAAAGTAAAGGCAAGCCACAGCTATTACTGTCCGACGAAGAGTGGGTATGGAAATTGGCCTTTGCTGCAGACATAACTAGACATTTAAATTTTTAGAACCTAAAAGTACAAGGAGAGAAAAATCTATTTTCTGATCTATGCACCCACGTAAAGGCATTCAGATCCAAACTTGCCTTGTTTTTCGGAACAAGAACAGACCAAAAACTTGATGCACTTTCAGCAATGCAAGGTATTCATTGCTGAAGCAACAGCCGAGTTCCTCGCGTCATTTGCATGCGAGATCATCAAAGTCCTCCAGCTGCAGTTTCAGGAGCGTTTTTCTGATTTAAATTCAAAGGCAGAAGAATTGAGACTGTTTCAAAACAACCCATTTGAAGCAGACGTGGCCAGTTGCCCAGATGAACTGCAGCTGGAGGTCATTGAGTTGCAAGCAAATGACCTCCTTAGGGATAAGTTCAAAGAAGGACTGATGGGTTTTTACCAGTTTTTGCCCAAGGAAGACTTTAGTAATGTTAAAACGTTTGCATCATGGTACCTTTCATTCTTTGGAACAACATACATACATTCATGTGTGAACAAACATTTTCAAGAATGATATACTCAAAGAACAATTTGAGAACAAACTTGCCCGATGATAATCTCAGGTCAATGTTGATGTTAGAAACATGCATCTAAAACCAGAAATGTCTGCTATTTAGGCATCCCTGAAAAAATTTCACTCTTCCCACTAATACAGGTGTTCAAGTGTAGTGCAGCAATGTGTTATTAAATAATAACTGAATACAAAAATATGAAATAAATAATAAAAAACAACATCCATGTTTTGATTCCTGTTTTTTTTGGACCTCGAGTGTGTAGTTGCCCCCGAGCTGCTGTTTAATAGTTCATGCGGCCCTCGGGCTGAAAAGTTTGGAGACCCCTGGTCTATAGTATATGGTAATAGTAATAGTAGTACGTTTTTTTTTTCTTTTTCAAAAAATAATCAAAGGGAAATAACAATATAAATTCTATTAAGTCTTAAACATTACTTAGTTATCGTTATTGGTTCATTCAATTTTTTTTTGTCTGTTATGCATTAAATTAATAAAAATGTTAAGTGAATTATAAAAAAAACTAATTTCAAATATAACCTTTTTTATACATTTTTTTGAAGCCTATTACTATTATTGAAATTCACTTTTATTACTTCAATGAATCAATGTATGATTGTTTCAATGTAGTCCTACTTGTGAAAGTAAAATAGGCCTACGTCTCTGTAAGTGTAAGCGTCCAGTATATAGATCTAAATTGGCTCTAACTTAATTAAATTAGTAAAACACTTACAGGTTACATGTTTAAAATGTGATTTTACTTTTACTCTAAGATATTATGTCTCCAACGCTAAGTCAGTCCAGTGGTCAAGAGTTTAAGTGCTGTTTTACTTTGTCATTGAAAGGTTTTATTTAAAAAAATACATTGTAGAATAATGAGGCTAATGTCATTCAAAAACAGCCACACCTCCTCATTCAATTGAAGGCAATTTTGTTTTTCAGCAATAACACCTTAGGGTATCTAGGCAAGAAACAAATCTGTTGAAGGCTATACCTGGTAGGCCTATAAGTTATAAAGCAGAGAACGTGCAACAACAGATCTCCATATTCAGGATAAAGTTATTGTACAAGAAACCTAAAAAGCAACTACAATTCTGTCATATAAAATGCTAATGAATTTTCGTACATGAACCTGTCTAAATCACTTTAATTTCTTCCTTTGATACCCCAGTCGTTAATTCATTATACCAGTACTTATACTAGAAACCTTGTTCTCTGCAATAACTAAATCACTATATCTCTTTCTCTCTAAGCTGTGAAGGCGCATAACTAACTTTCAGAGACCCCTTATACAATTATGTCAACAATTTGTACTCCCCTCCTCACCCACATTCATTCTCACACACAATAAAAACTATTTTTCAAAATGCTACGCTAGCTTTTACTTTTATGTTTAATTAGAATTGAAAGATCCATAATTAAGTACATTATAATACTTGTTAAGCAGATTTCAAATTGACTATAAAATAGAAGATTATCCCCACTTATCTACAATCCGAAGATTTTAACAATATTCCATTTTGCCTATTACTCTTATTTGTATAGCCATAATAAATAAATAGTACGTTTACGTTTCACTATTCATATTTTGATACAACATCAGTTACTCAATAGTTTAAGATGAAAAGTGTACAAGTTGTAATTAGCATTCTATTCTATTTTACTATTCTCTTTCACTATTGAATTGCCCCTCCCCCACCCACTTTACATTTAGTCCCCTTTCCGCCTATGGTAGCTCTATTACTTAGTATTACTTTGGACTATTTTAACTATTTACCAAATCTACCTAGAAATCCAGCAACTGACAAAACATTTTAATCTCATTTATTTGTTTTTAAAAATATACCGTATACATTTTAATGTATATAACCATCCCATTTAGGTATTTACATACACAAGTAAATAAGGTGATCAAGTGATTTATTTTAAATGACATACAGTAAATTAAGATAATCCCACTAATGTTGCTTTTACTTTCCACAAAGTCAAATGTCTTAGTACTTAGTTTTACAACAGAAAATAATTAATAAAAAACAACAAACATTTAACAACTAACACTGAAATGTATCCAACAACAATCAAGTATTTAAGAAAATTTAACTTTATTTTTACTGGTATACCAGTACTGTAAATATGTGTGAAACAAACTTTCTTTCTTGCTGTTAATAACTTTCTCTTTACTTTACTGCACTGGAAGCCTTGGTCCAATAAATCCTGCTTTTCAGACTCGTCATATGGCTATTCCTGATCACTTTGCTATTACTTTTTGCCAATAAAACTGTTGAATTTCTGTGAATTAAGTATTGGAATAGTTTAAAAAACCTGGAATCAATTTAGACTTAAAATGATTTGTTGTAATTTGTGTAGGCTGTGGAGTCGGAGTCGTGGGAAATTTGGGGTACCTGGAGTAAGAGTCGGCTAACAATGCAATGACTCCGACTCAATATAGATTGGAATTTTTAAAAAAGCAAGTTAAAATGTCCCAATTCACAAAAAGTTATAATTAATGACTTCTCTACTGTAAGAATAAAGACCAATGCATGCAGCGCCTCAAGTAACTGCAACATGAACACGTTAAGTGATCGTGAAGAAGCATGCTTTTCACGTGCTTCATTATATGGCACGCAACGCACAATTAGCAGACCTGCCAACCTCCCAAGAAAAAAAATCTGTATCAAGGGAGATGGGGGGGAAGGGGCTAACAGGGCGCGCGCAAATTATGACGTTATGTATTTTCAATTAGACGGAATATAAATAGTATTGTTTGTTATTAATGTAATTAGTTTGAAGTTTTAATTTATATCTGTGTATTTAACTTTAAAGAAAATCAATATGCCCAGTTATAAAGCTAAATACTGTAATAAAGTAATAAAGGCTCTAGGCCTATATATAAGCAATAGGCCTATAGTTAGTCTATAGCCTAGTTAGGCTTAATAGAAGGCCTAAATAATAACTAGTACTAGCAGGCCTACTAAAAATGCTAGTAGCAGGCCTCAACATATTTATACCGTATTTGGCATATACGCCTATACTTATGTTATATCAGGTTATTTTTTAAATCGCTACATTTTTTCATGAAAATAAGTTGTAATCGGACTTTGGTGGCCATGTTGTAAAATGAAAACATTTAGTAACAATCAGGTTTGGCTATGAAAATATTAGCCTAGGGCCTAGGCCTACGGTATAATGAGTAGTGGGAGTTGGAGTTGAAAGTACAAGAAACTGAGAAGTCGGAACATTTATGTACAGACTCAACAGCCCTGAATTTGTGTGTGAATAAAAGACTTACCATCAGTTAGATTAGCAGAAACATTTGACATTAGCAATATCCAGATACCACGTAGAATTGTCAAGGTAGACATGATCGCAATAAAACTTCTAGTAAGGACTCCCACAAGCAGGCTTGGGGTAAGCTTCACCAGGACACACACCTGTATAATGAAATTAACACAATTGATGAACTATAAAAAAAAACTTTGTGATAGACGGATAATGATTTTTGTATTTAAACTGTGAAAAGGAAGGAACAGCTTTAATTTGTGTGGGAAGAAAGACTCACCAACATTGAGATAATGGGATGACTTGACATCAGCAACATCATTGCCCAAGATGTGACTTGACATCAGCAACGTCATTGCCCAAGATGTAAGTCTCAGAATATCCTGATTATCCACAGTGTGAACTCTATAAACAATTTAAAATACATAAATATAAACTTTCAAACAAATCAAGCAGTATAATAATTATTAACATTTTTCTTTATTGTGAAACTGTGTAGATCTAGGCTTATGGCTAATAATGAGTCAGTTTTAACAATGCTTAGGCCTTTATCCAGGTCTGGGTCATCCATGAGTCTTATGGTTTACTGACAGTTTAGGAAAAAAAAGGCAAGTAGGCCTTTGTGCTGGCAATACAATCCCCCAGTGTGCCACTGAGATGGAAACTGTAAAGCCCTGTTTCACTAACCCTATGGTTCAACATAGTTTGAAAGGCATACTTTACTTCAACATACATAAACCTAATTTACAGAATACTTAGGCTCTGTGTACTATGATTATTTTCCCTTTTGCACATAATTGACATGGCGGCCTAGTTGCATGTTCAGATGGACATTGCAAATGTTCAAAACCTTTATATGTAGGCCTCCTGGGTTTATTGTTTCACTAAGAAGTAGCACAATGTCATCTGCTTTAGTGTGAATGTCAACATGTTCATTAAGCATCACATCTACTGATAGATTTTTTTATGCCTAAATTATAAATAATATATATGCCTCCTCTAACTCTGGACAGATGAGAGCCACAGTGATGCTATTTGCACACGTTTTTTACCTCAAACACTCAAAAATTTTAGTGAATTTTTTTAAACAATGCCCATTTTTAGTAAACATTTAGTGCTAATTCTACACAAATTGACAGTATTTTGGCAATATTTCTCAAAGCATTAGGTTGAGCTTATGACGAAAAGGCTTTATTATTTTGTTATTGAAAGCATTGTAGAAGTTGAATAGGAGTAGGAGGCTTTGAGTCCAATACAATGACTTCAAAATTTCTCGATCCCAACCAATTGACGTATGTTCAGATTTATTTTATTTTCCCCTTTTAGTTATCAGTCATCACCTTTTTTGGTTTAAATTAAACTCTAGATTTTAACTGTGAAGAATTTATTTCAGATGCTTTGAAAGTGTTTTTTTACAGGTAATTTTTTATTAATATTTTTGGTCTATTTTTTTTTTTCAATAAATGGATTTGTGCAATTTGGCTTAGGGATAGGGGAATTACAGGCTGACAGCTGCTTAGGGCTGAAATGGTTAAAGACTATTTGAACTTACCTCATCTTTTCCTGAAGACATTTTCTCCACAATTATCCTTCTTTTAAGACTGCAGATCTGATACTCCCCCCAAACTATTGGTCTTTATGATGTTCAGTGCTGACATGTCTGTAACTTGAGACACATAACCATGATTTCTAAAACGTGAATGATTCGGGAAAAACCTGTATAATTAACTTGAAGGCCTGCAAACCTTATAGTCCTGAAAAAAATACATTTATAAAATTTATTTAATTGCCATCAACAATGAAATTATAAAAATCATTTGTAGAAACCTATCATCATTATTTAAATTAAAAAGAACACTAGAACAGTAGAACACTCAAGAAAACAATCTTCATTTCTGTGTGCAATTGTGTAGTGCTTTAGCTTTTCAAAGACTTTGCACCTTGCCACCCACAAAGAAAGAAAACAGTGAAGTTAATATATAAAATAGTGGGGGGGGGGGGAGGAGTCAGTCAAAAGAGATGAAGAAGGATTTACCAATGCCCACTATGAGTCTAATAAATAAGAAATGTCAACACTGATTTTTTGGTGGATGGGGTTGGAGGGATTAGGCTGAAAATGAATCCCCATGTGACAAGTTTTAGTAGCCTTTCCAACATCAGGGCACCACATATACAATATACAAACATACATACACACAGTTTTGCACATATAAAAGAGCGTTATATATTTCAAGAATGAAGATAAATGTAAAAACAGCACAGCACATAGTTCAATTATTCTTCAATACATTACTCGACCTACGTTTTAAACTTAAAAAAATATATAATCTGTGGGTGCAAAGTCCTAATCTGTATTGTAAGTCTACTTTAGTCTAAAAGTAAAGATAATTTAGGCCTATTAATTAGCTCTTGCTTAATAAAATAGGCCTACATAAAACACACACGTCTACAATAAACAGGTCAGAAGGATTTTTTTCTTAAAAGTTACTCATGATTAAAGAAGAACAATTTGTGTTTATTATGACTTACCTTTATAAGTAACTTTTGCTAAATGTATCACAATCACAGGCACAAGATTATGCATCAGGTCCCTCTCATGTCAACAGTTTAATATCTGTCTTCTGCATTGACACAAATCCATAAGCAGGCTAAAAAAAGAAAGAAAAAAGGTCTGCATACATTAGAGCCATTTTGTGTATTTTACAGCTTAAAATGAGCAAGTACAAAAACTATAAAGAAGCTAGTATGTTAAATAAATTTGATCTTTGTCCTCCAGTCCCAAACGGCTGTTCAGAAAGATTTATTTAGGCCTTTGAGCAATGATATATGATTTATAACATTAAAATAGTAAAAATACATAAACAAATGAAACAATCAGCGAGTATAATTACCTTAAGCCAAGAGAGAAGATCCAGGGCTAGTTCAGGTCTGTTTCTCCTGTCAAATTATATTGAACTTTGTCTAAATGTTGCTAAGTGTTCCAGCTTCTCCATCATAAGCCATCATATCGATGTAACTTTGAATTCCACTTTGTATCTTCTTGGTGTAAATTTTTTTATTATTTACAGCAAATTGGGTATTTTTATGATTAGTGCAGAACAGTATGTATGTAGTAAATATATTCTTTGTCCAAAGCATTGGTTTTTAATTAACAGCAAATTTACAAAGACTCTTCATGATCCTTGCAGAATACTAAGTGTGTAGTCATGATTCTTGCAGAGCAGTAAGTGTGTAGTCAAGATTCTTGCAGAGCAGTAAGTGTGTAGTCATGATTCTTGCAGAGCAGTAAGTGTGTAGTCAAGATTCTTGCAGAGCAGTAAGTGTGTAGTCAAGATTCTTGCAGAGCAGTAAGTGTGTAGTCATGATTCTTGCAGAGCAGTAAGTGTGTAGTCATGATTCTTGCAGAGCAGTAAGTGTGTAGTCATGATTCTTGCAGAGCAGTAAGTGTGTAGTCATGATTCTTGCAGAGCAGTAAGTGTGTAGTCATGATTCTTGCAGAGCAGTAAGTGTGTAGTCATGATTCTTGCAGAGCAGTAAGTGTGTAGTCATGATTCTTGCAGAGCAGTAAGTGTGTAGTCAAGATTCTTGCAGAGCAGTAAGTGTGTAGTCAAGATTCTTGCAGAGCAGTAAGTGTGTAGTCATGATTCTTGCAGAGCAGTAAGTGTGCAGTCATGATTCTTGCAGAGCAGTAAGTGTGTAGTCATGATTCTTGCAGAGCAGTAAGTGTGTAGTCATGATTCATGCAGAGCAGTAAGTGTGTAGTCAATTCTTGCAGAGCAGTAAGTGTGTAGGCAAGATTCTTGCAGAGCAGTAAGTTTGTAGTCATGATTCTTGCAGAGCAGTAAGTTTGTAGAAACTATATTCTTGGTCTAAAGCATTTTTTATTTACAGCTAATCTTGACTGTTCATGATGCTTGCAGAGCAGGAAGTGTAGGAAGGCAGAGTGTAGTCAGTCAATAGAGAAGCATTTGCCAACACTTCTTTTAAAGTTTCCAGCAGTACCATATTTAAGTAACAAGGATGGAGCATATATGAACTTTTTTTTTCAATTAAAATGAACAAGAATAACATTAGTGATAGTAAGAAAGCTTGAACTCCAGAAAGTAGACTTGAAAAATGTCCTTCATATGTGGCAAATGTGAATAAGACTTTATTGGAAATGATACTCAAGAAAATCATTTACGATTTTAAGTGGCTCCTTTACCATAATGAGAACAGAAAACTGTTATAAGGAAATATGAATATATGAAATATAAATGTCACCACCTGTGTTAAAACGAGCTCATTCTGCTATTGGAAAAGTCAACTATATGAACATATGTGTACATCACTGTGTCCAAGAGAAATAATAAAGTCAAAGTATCAGGAAACAAAATATGGCATAGCCACAGCTTTGTTAACAACACAAAAAAATGGTTTCTTAGTCCCCCAAAGTGACTAACATCCATATAATAAGGACTTGCTGTAATAAATGTGCCACAAGTAAAACAAGGCTTTCCAAGAAAAAGTGTTTTAGTTGGAGACAAGACTACAGTGTAAGAAAAAAAAACATAGGCCTACAGGATATTCTAAAGTTCAATAACTGGTTTAGGATGGTAATAGGAAAGTAAAACGCTATAAAACTGTAGCAGCACATGCTCCATAGCTGTAACGACTTAAACATATTTTAAAAGTTAAGAGTGATTTGGACATGTTCAGAAACCAATCGGTAAAAAAGCATCTGATGTACAAACTTACTGAATAAAGAGAAGCAAATGAATAAAATGCTCCTGATGTTCAAATCAATGAATGCAGCAAAAAGGTGACTGAATTTTTTGCATATCTTGAGATTTTATGGTATATGGAATATAGTACAAACACTTTAATTAAGACAATCTCCAGTTGATTTTGACATTTCTACACTTGGCCAAGTGGCCTGACCAGACAGACAGTTCAAAAACCAATTGTTGTTGAATATTACAACTAATAGTCTTATATACAGGTAATATCATGAATATATTTTAGAATGTCAGCACAGAAAAAGGTTTGGGTGGATTCAAAGAAAAAAATGCATGTCTTTGCCAGTATAAGAGTATATACCTAACTCAAGGCAGTCTCAGATTCAGATTGTTAAATGCAATTAGATATATTGGTAATATCTACAAATACAAAAAAGGAGCTGTACATGACAATAGGCAGGATTTAGGTCTTTTATGACAAGAGAATGCAACTGGATAACGAGTATTCATTGTTATGTTGACAATAGACTAAATATACTTGTGGTATGGAGCCCCAGGAAATGGCTAGTGTGGCAGCACAGTTGGCAAATGATTCAATGCTGTTTCCTTATGTGCGCCCCCCCCCCCCCATGCGTAGAAGTAGTGCCTAATAAACCTAGGCGCGGTTTTCAGTCAGACCTAGTTGGAAGTCCACGCTGTGCGAACGACAATCTAGCCAGTGCGTTTGCCGTAATATGACCCATGCTGTAATAAATTACTGTACTTTGTCTCTAAGTCTAAGATACCCATGCTGTTTTCTTGCTCGACACTGGGTACCTGTCTTTGACACTGTTAAATAAAAACAATCTGAACTGAAATCTAGACTCTTGTCGTGGTTTATTATAAGACTACCACACACACACACCACCACAAAACTGGTAGCATGAGTGGGGTGTTTCGCAAATTTGGTGTGTCCATCAGCAGTCAGAGACAGTTACGCCAAGAAAGGAGAGAGCCAACCTGCCTTGACCGACCCGGAGAGCCGAGCTGCCTTGTTCGACCCAGAGAGCCGAGCTGCCTTGTCTGACCCAGAGAGCCGAGCTGCCTTGTCCAACCCAGAGAGCCGAGCTGCCTTGTCCGACCCAGAGAGCCGAGCTGCCTTGTCCGACCCAGAGAGCCGAGCTGCCTTGTCCGACCCAGAGAGCCAACCTGCCTTGACCGACCCAGAGAGCTGAGCTGCCTTGTCCGACCCAGAGAGCCGAGCTGCCTTGTCCGACCCAGAGAGCCTGGCAACATGTATCTGCACCACCAACACAGTGGCAGAAGTCCTCAGGTCATACGGGGCAACCATCCATCTGGAGTTGGGCAAAACAAAAAATTTGCACCACCTGATCTAGTATGGAGGGAGGTTCGGTCAAATATTTTTCCTTATAGAGAGAAATTCTACCCTTATAATGAGCAGGACGTGCCTGTCTGCACCTCTTGCTGGGAACCAGGACATGCAGCTGATCGTCGCAGATTCAGACATAGGCGGTATCCACATAACGGTGATGGGGATAGACCAAGACAAAAATCCCTGGCTAAGTCCGGGATGACAGCCCTTCAGTCCCTGCGGAGAAGTGAAAACCAGGTGTTTGTCAGGAGTGGACAGTCGTGCGTACCACATTCTGGTGCCGGCAATGGGACGCCACATTTTTCGGAACGTCGGCCAACCGATCACAGTAAGCCTCAAGCCCATAACGCCCATCTTAGAGAGCTAGATCCAGAAAATAAACATTTTTATTCCTTTTCTCTGCACATTATTTGTACAAAGAAAAATAGATTTAAATATGATTGTGATGTTTTTATTTTTTGTTTTCTGCATATTTTTTTTACTCTTGGCTCTGCAAGCCTATATTAATGTAAGAAATTCTCCTAATCTTATACAGCCATGCCCCCAAACAATTAAAAGAACTCTTGTACTTCTTTTAAAGTTGGACCTGAATAAGAACAAAAAAGTTTTTTATGTAATATCAAACAGCCTGTACACACACTTGACAGAAAAAAAAAGTAATATTAATAATGGTGGATGACATTTATTTGTAAGAATTTGTTGACTAGAAGGGTAGAAACATAGTTTGTACAAGTTAGAAATCAGTTGGCCTCAACTGCACATGTTTTTATGATACATAGTTTGTTTTCATCTTACAAAGATGTTGTCCATATTTTAGCTGTTAGCTCATAACCTCATTAAAAAATTTATTATAGGTTTGGAGCAAAGTGGTTTAAAAATTATGTGTGTAGTTTTTGACAATAATGCTATAAATAGGAAGGCCGTGTCACTTTATTTTAAATCCCCCGTTACTCTCACAGTGTCTAGCACCATAAGGCTGCGGACCTTTATGACATTTGAGAGGAGCACAGAAGAGGCTGCCCATTTTACCATAGTTTCCACCTCCGAGATACACATTTCTGCTGAACCAGATGGGAAGCCAGAAAGACACGCAGTAGACTTAAGCATGATTGACTGCATCCCAAACCAAAAACAGGTGTTGGAGAAATTTATTTCATAAATATGCAGACTGCGTTGCCAATAGTGATGACGATCTTGGTCTAGCTACCGCAGTGAAACATACAATAGAATTAGAGGATCAAACGCCAGTGCACCAACCTTACAGGAAAATACCACCTACTCAATTTCAGGAGGCAAAGGAGCACATAAACAAATTGCTTCAAAAGCAAATTATCAGAGAAATCACTAGCCCGTTTGCATCACCTGTGGTATTGGTGCGGAAAAAGGATGAAAGCCCACGACTGTGTGTGGACTACCGTCTACTAAATAACAAAACCAAGAAAGATGCATACCCACTTCCTTGAATTGATGAAGCATTGAACACGTTGCATGGTGCTAAATTGTTCTCATCCATGGACCTGGCATCTAGTCCTTTATTTAATTTGTTATTGACACTGTTCACATTTTTAAATGTGTTAGAAATAATTGGATTAACAGAAAAGATAAAAATGTTTCATTTTTCTTTACTTATTTTGATAATCTTAACAATGCAGCATTTAATGTAAAAGCCATAAGACAGTTATATGATGTAGAAAGTGATACAATTTTTTAGTTTGGCTATAGTTTCCCCTCGGCCAAGGGGGGGGGTGTCTTAGAGTGGCCAGTTGGGCCTTAGAGTGGCGCGAGACGTAACATGGCCATGGAGTGGTCAGATCCCAAGGATGTGTTTTCAGATGCAAGGTTGTATGTTCAGACGTGTGCCAAACTGGGCGTACCAGAGACCAAAGTGGATTATCATCATGCCGGATTTCAATTGAATGCATATTTTTTATCATACCTGTATATATATATTTTATTTTTTTGGTAATTTCTCACACAACGTATAGAAATGCCATAATTGACTATGGCAGCAAAATGGGTGGAGGTGACTTGCTTGATCAAATATCTCAATATTATGAGATAACCAGAAGAAGTATAAAATTGTGGAGGAAACTGGCTCTCTTCCTAATGGATATTTGTGTAGTTAATTCGTACATTATGTACAAAAAAATTTCACCTAACGGAACAAAAAAAAACTCTCCCATTCAGAGTTCAGGATACAGCTTGTCAAATGTTTAGCCAGCACTATCACCATGAGAGCTGTGCTAAGAAGATACTCTACCGAGAGCAGTGATAAAAATCCAGCACGTTTGGTCAAGAGGCACTTTCCCCTATATTCCCCTTTTTCTGAGGCATGTAAAAAAAAAATACATGAGCAGAGAGATTGTGTAGTCTGCAATTTCCTGAAGAAAAAAAATACCAGCCCAGTAAATACATCAGCATAGATGAGAGTATGATTGGCTTCAATTTGTCATTTCATGCCCAATAAAAGATATGCACTCTTTGGCATCAAAATGTGGTGTTTGACAGTCTGAATGGCTACCTATGTCAGCTAGAAATTTATGGAGGGTCTCAGAAACAAGGCAAGGCCAACTAGTGGCAAAGGTAAAAGTTTAACCCTTGAACTTGTTTTGTGCCTAATGGTGAAGGCTGACCTTTTGAATCGCGGACACCATTTGGGCATTGACAATTATTTTTTTTTACTTCTATTGATTTACCAGAAGAGTTATTTCAGGAGAATACCACAGCAGCTGGTACTGTTAGAGTATACAGAAAAGGACTGCCCGAATCTTGCAAGAAAAAAAAATATTGAAAAACATGAAATGCAATTTGATGCAGCAGAAAGCCTTTATTTTGCTCTCAACTTTTGCTAAGGCTGGTTTTGTAGTCTCAGTGAACAGCAAAAAAAAACATGCTATTCAGAAAATGTGGCTGTCATTCTGGCTTACAATCGACTCATGGGCGGAGTGGATTGGAGAGATGAAAAACTTTACATGTACATGAAAAAATGAAGAATATGGCATTAGGAAAAAAAAGCCCCCATCACAAGAAACATGTGAAATTACAATACTCAAGATGAGTAGAATAAAACTTCAGCTAAAAGTTAGGAAATTAGAAAAACATCAGAAAGATGATTTGCTAAAAGCTGAAGAAGAAATTATGAATTTAAATCTCATCATCAAAACCAAAGACAAAGAGTTGAAGCGAATTACAGAGGAATACCATTTCTTGTTGAGTGAAATTATAGAGGAAGAAGTGGTAGATAAATCAAAAGAGGCACATGACACCCCTAGAAAGAAATGTGTGTATAGAGCGATTTTAAGCAATGTACCAGTGTCAAGTGTGTCTGTACTTCTGCAACACTTTTCAGGTGTTCTTCGTGAAACTGAATTACAGACACCGCACAAATAAACGGTATCACATATCATAGACCATAGAGTGGCCAGAAGGGCCATAGAGTGGTGCAAGACTTGGCATGGCCATGGAGTGGTCAGATGCCAAGGACGCGAGGTTGTGTGTTCCGACGTGTGCCAAATGGGCCTACCAGAGACCAAAGGGGATTATCGTCGTGCCAGATTTCAATTGAATGTATATTTTTGTGTCATACCTGTATATATATTTAGTGTCTGTTTTTTCTCAACCATTTTTAAATTTTTATTGTATTATGTAAATAGTAAACTTTTTTTCGTTGACACACTTTTATTGAATATTGAGGTGTGTCAACATAAGTTTTTCTTATACCATGATAATTTTTTTATTGGTATTCAACAAATTTTTATATTCTTGCTGAAGCCGGCTGGTCTTGCGGTTAGCTCACCGGACAGTCAACTTGAACCAAAAACCAACTAATATTATTATTATTACTAACAATGTATTGTTCTTTTTTTTAAAGCAATAATTCAAATGAAGTTTGCAAAGTTCTGTTGCAAGACTTAAGAAAAGAGGACTGCTAAATCCAGCTTCAAGGATTGGGGCCAATTGGCAAATTCATCACTGGCCCGTGGATGACGATGGTCTACAAAAATGCCTCAGCAGCATCAAACCTTGAAATGGTATGTGTTCAGTTTTGAATTATTAAGGGTAGGGACGGCAGTGAAATTGATCTAAATGCCAGAAAATTCAATATTTAAGTTTTTGCCTAAGTTGTATACTTTAACTATTCCTGGATCTAAAACATATATTTCGAAAATTTTAGTAACATTTTTTAAATGTATAAATTGCATTTGTAATAGGTATACATCAGAAGTTTATTTTATTTTTTCTAAACATATTTACACTACAGTAATATAAAAAATGAGTTTAATTATAAATTAATATACATCAAATTAAAGGTTAACATATTGTCTTTGTGGGGGAAAAATCTTACAACAAACCATTAAGAAATAGATGAGAAAATTGCATTTTTCAATTTTACTCCCAAATTATTTTTTTCCCTAAAATTGTCAGTTTTTCCATTTTTTCTCAAAATACTACTTTTTCTTCTTCTTTTTGTATTAACTTCCTTATTTATGAACCAATCTTTATGAAATTTTTTACATACATTTATTACATGTTAATAATCATAGTTACAGGATGAATTTTTGATATAAGTTATAGTTTTCCTTTAATTAAATTTTAATTGTAAAAAATTGCAATAAAATTAGTTTTTTTTCATACGTCCCACTACAAAATTCATATAAATTTTATTTATCAATTTAACCAAATTTCATCCTGTAACTTTATAAAGATATAGCTTATACATATTTCCGCCAAATTGCAATACATTATCTTGATAAATAATCAAGTTGATACATTTTGTATTGCGTGGTAAATCGTTAATTAAAAAATCCAAAATGGCCGCCATTCCTATCACAACCATCAGAAATTATTTTTTTAAGGTATGCTTACTCGGACCTGTTTATACTATCTATATATCAAAAATGGTCATGATGCGTGCACAAATAAAAAAAAAGAGCTCTCTACTGGCTCCCCTACCCTTAAAAATTAAAAAAAGTATCCTCCATTAAAAGTAAATGACATAAATTTAACCAAAATCTCCAATGGTTTTTAGAGCCCTGTCTTCCAGAGAGCCTTTCAAATAAGCAGAAAGAAGTTATAAATGACCCTGATGGTATGCTGACTTCTGAATCGGACATCTTTGGACAGTATTTGAATGTGGAGGAAGATGACATTTTTCAGTCATTTTTGGTCAGCACCCAAAAGGAGAAATTGTTTCAAATTCCGAAAATATCGCTCAGAGCGATTCAAAGTGTGTTTGAGAGACAGATGGAGATCTGCTGAAACGATTGAGCAAAGTCATTCAGCTCCACCACATACTACGCAACAATAGGGTTCATTGACTCCAAGGTTAAAGCTAAAGTCAAACAAACTTTGGAATGGTTGGACAAAAAGCCTTTTGAAGTCCAGAATAGACTAGTTACTTTTGCAATTTGGAGGGCGGCAACTATTTTGAAAGCCAGCAAGAATTTACAGAATGATATAGATAAGGATATTTTAACTACACATTCAGAAAGCAATAGAAAAAAAAAGAAAGTTCTGATATGAAGAAAATGGAAAAAGCCGTCCATAAAGCCATTGACAAAAATGTTAGTGTTGATGACACCATATTCAATATGATTGACAAAATGCCAATATAAAAAATGTTTTATTACATTTTAAATAACAATAAGTTCAGTTTAATAAATCATTTGATAACCCACAAGTGAGAGTTAGACAATGAAGCTATAGATTACTTTGGCAGAATTGTTGACATAAAGCCAGCTACTAAAGAAAAGAACCTTCAGAATATATCATTTCTCATTGGAAAATTGATGAAGAAGATAAAGAGGATATTAAAATATTTAAGGAAAGTTTAATAACTGACATGATTGTAGGTGATCTTATTTTTGACAGTAATTAACTTTAGTGGTTAATTGAAATTATTTTAGCTGGACTTTTAAATCTGACATTTCATTGCATAATCGGTATATTGTAATATTGTTTTGCTAAATAATGTCATTTGTGTAGTGCACAAGTTAATGTAAGTACCAGGGTTTTCAGGCAAATTATATTTTGCATATCTATTGCAAATCACCAGTTTAAGGCTTAAAGTCATAAAGAAAATAATGATTTAATATCAATAGCTTTCACCATAGCTTTTTATTGTGTCTATAGTTTTTTTTCATTTTATTGATTGAATCACGTTTTTCATGATGTTACATTTATATTTGCATGTCAACGTCTAAATTTGATTTTTCATTGCATTTTTAAAAAGTAATATTGTAATGTTAAATAATTTTCTATCTGTGTAAAACAATTTAAGTAGATGCACATGTTAGTGACATGTTAAGAAACATTGGAGTCCACTTTTTATATTAAGACTGGTGGTCTACTGTTTTTGTGCTATTTTCGTGATATATCCTTTGTTATTTACTGTCATTTCTTACCAAAACTTGGCCGTTTTTGTTTAATAACTTTGTTTAACGATGTTTGTTAGAATATATAATTTCAGTAATCGGTCGGAAATGTGCTGGGTTTTTAAATATTTATAGGTTAGGGTAGTTATATTGCGTATTTATTTTTTAGCGCGCGGGTCAGGTGCTCGAATCTGATTGGCCGGTTGTCAATGGTCAATTGGTCCTAGTGGGGTGATCGTATTTGGCTGTCCCTATAGTATAAGTAGCCCTTCCGGTCAACGATGAGGCCTTTTAGTGAGTGGTGATCGAAAAAGTTGCCTCTAAATCTTTTTCTATTGCTTGTTTTTATTTAAATATGTAATGTAAACTGTTGATTATCATCTTAACTTTGATGATCGAACAGGATGACTGAAAAATATGTTTGATTGATAAGATATGTGAAGATTTTAATGGATTTAAGTGTCTAATTAGGATTAGACATTCCCGCGCCATGTTGGAATTTTTTATGTAAATATATATTTCTTTGTCTTTAATGTATCCCACATTTTTATGTAATGTAGTCTTTAGTGGCTGCCATGAAATTATAATATATAAGGTTTTTTTTGGCTTGCTCAAAGCCTTCACTGGCCAGCTAGAAAATATTTGATAAATGTAAGAGTGTTAATGTCTATAATAATGTGCTTCTGGCGTTTAGCCTTCATTGGTTAGCTGGTTGGCATAGTAAGATTTCTATTCAGTTAGAAATGGTCGATTATTATGTTGTTCTTCGGGCAGCTAGCCTTAATTAAGTTAATTGGTAAGCCAGTTGACACGTTAAAGAACTAAAGAGGGCTTAGAGATTGTTGATCATCGCATTGATGTAAATTATATCTATATTATGATATTTTGAAAGTTAATGTTTGCTTTTTATTTTGTTTACCTATATAAATTAGGTTGGGTAAAACCTTGCCTATTTGTTGGTCTCTTGTTATTTCCTAGATAGTCTTCTCTTGTATATATTTATTCTCTAGTTAGATCTAATAATTGCTGGTATTTCTTTAGATATTCAATATTTGTGGGTTTCTTGTTAGATACTAGAAGTTTAGTTGATGTGATGATTTATGTAGTTAAAATGCGGATTGATGATGTAGGGATTAGGGATTGTTATATGTCTAATAAGAAAAAACTTGGTTTTATGTTGACTCTTTAAAAGATATTTGTTGGTTTAATAGTTAGATTTTGTGGCTTGTTGTTGTGCGTTTAAGTTAGTATTCAACTTTAGTATAGTTTAGTTATTAAATGCAAAATATTTATTAAATGAAACTTCCGGCCGGAAATCGTAATTTTAACTCTGAGTAGTCTGAGAGCGAGGCATGTGTCCCATTTGCATTTTTATATATAGGGAATTTGTATTTTTCTTAAAAAATCAGAAAAAAATTGAAGTTTTTTTACTTTTTAGCGAAAATTGGAGAAAATTCTTAGTTTTTTTTTTGCCATTTAGTAGTCGGACCATGTTTTTCGTATAAACTACGAAAAATTCTTAGTACTTGGCAGGTCTGGGTGCTGTGACCCTAAAGAAAGAACTTGGTGTTGGCGGTAGTGTCGTGAGTAGTTTGTGTGAAACACTGCCACACAAAAAGAACTTCAAAATATTTGCAGACAATTTCTTCTTATCATCCGTTCCACTAATAAAGAACCTTAGTGATAAAGGAATTCTGTATGCTGGACCAGTTCGTTTAAACAGGTTATTCGGCTGCACACTCCCTAGTGATAAGGAAATGGAAAGGTCCTGGTACTCACGAACAAAGAGTTGAAAGAACCACAAACATTGTTTGATATGGTTTGATACTCGCGCTGTAAACATTTTCTCAAGCATCAAGTTTGAAAAGACATCAAGCTGTTCATTCTGAATAATAACTTCTAAATAATTGTACATTCTTTTGAATATTAAAATATTAATTATTGTTATGTGAGAAAGACTGTTTTAGCCCTTTTCCAATATATATTGCAAAGTATTATCTTCATACTAACTACAATGAAAAATACTACCCCTTGTAATACATAGGAAATATCTAAGTCAGCAATTTGTACAAGGAATAGCTGATAAAAATTACATCTCTCACTGAATAGATAAAACAGTATAGATTCACCATAAAGAAGCAGCAAGAACTGAAGAGTAACTTTTAGGAATTGAAAATACACTCTGAATGAAATGGATATAATTTTTTAGACTTTGGTTGTATTTTATGCATTTATTTTCAGACAGAGAGAATAAAGATTAATAATACAGTGCAGAATAGCATCGTGTCAAACTGGCAGTAGACATGATAAACTTAAATGAATTGCAGATTTATTATAACTAATTGACAAATATTTAGAAAAAAATTGTGGAAATCATAAATTTAAAAAAGAAAGCTTAAATTTAACCAAAGATCTTAAGTTTATGAGGACAAAATAATTAATGGAATAAAATTTTGAAAAATTAAATCAATTATGCCATTGAATAATTAGAATTTAGCAAGATATATCACATACAAAATGAAGAAAATATGGGCCTACAGAAAATACCAAAATGTGTATATTAAGAAATTTCCTCCATGTTGAGTGTTTAGAAAATAAACAGCTAAGTAGATTTTGAAATATTAACTCTTCCATGAGCAAAAAATAGCTAAAAACAAAGCAGTTTCAGTAGAAGTTAATTAGTCAGTGAGTTAGGTGTCATGCTTAAAAGGTATTCCATGTTTTTATAATCATAAAGAAAAGCTTGAGCTATTCAAAGTGCAACTTCCTTCCCTGTGGTGACAATTTGTACCAGCTATATCCTTAGGTTACAAGGATCTTCACCTCAGTAACACCAAAGAAAGCTTCGGTTCTGTTAGAGTCATTTCAGGGATTGTTTTAAATATATTGGACTTAATGAAACATATGCTCCTATGGCTATTATCCTTTCCTTATATGTTTGACTTGTCTGAAAGAGATGATTCAATCAAATGCTAGTCCTATCATTTAAAAGGATGTACATTGAATGAAAATATTGCAGCAGAAACGTCTAGTAGAGAAGAAAAAAACACGATATAGAAAGACTTTTGAGAAGAAAAATAATTTAACAATAAAAAATAATGGAAATAGTACAAAGACAATATGTTCTTAATATATGTTATTAATCTTTTTTTAACTGGCAACAGTTGGTCTGAGCTCAAAAGCCCTATCCAGTGCACGATTACAATATGAATACCAATGGCTGTGATAAGGTGGATCAAAAGATCTCCTACCATGGAACTGATTAACAGGGTTACCAAAAAGTGGTGAAAGAAAGTCTTTACATGGATTATGGAAGTGACTGTACACAGCTTGTATACAATGGTACAAAGGATTAAAGAAAACGATTTATCTATGAAATTTTGTAAAACTCTTCATTTAAGCCAGAAATATATTTCTTTTCTTAAGGGAAGACACCACCCGGGATCGACATGTTATTTTTTTTTTCAATGATTTTTTTTATTTGAAAATATTATGCTATAACCTTTTTTTCTACACGTATCAATTGTTCACATCCTTATGAAGCTTGAGTGCAAAATCACGTTTTATTATAAAAAAAATAACAAAACACAAGACAAACACTGATATTTTTATGTTTTGTGAAAGCTGCCCATTTGAGGGCTACTGATGAAATCAGGGATGTCAGCAGGCCTAGTAAAAAAAGCCTGAAAATATTTTTCTCTCCAAAAACTAATATGCAAGCTTGAACGCGCGACAATACGTATAGTGACACAAACCATAAACATTATTTTTAATTTAGCCTTACTAATTATGTAATGCTAATAGTGGTGTACTTACAAACTTTACATAAGCAGCATGTGTAAAAGAAGGGGAGGAACAGCTAATTGTTTATCTATTTCTTGAGAGGGTTGCCCTTTAAAGGGCTTCCCTTTCTCTTTTTTGCATTCATGCAAATGTCCTAAAAGGCTGAAATCTGGCTTTAGCCGGAAAACTGGCATCCCTGTGAAATAAATGAGCTTACTGATCAGCTATCTATAAAAGGCTCAGAACATAGTTCTGAACAATGTTCTGAAAACCTACATCAGCAAAGAACATATGATTCAGCATTTTATAAGTGCATTTTAGCTTGCCTCCAATACCAAGTGCCAGTTGAGAGGACAAGACATCATGTACGCAGCATCTTGAGGGAACTAACAAAAATTAGACCTGCCAAGGTGTCTTCTCCTTCAACAGTTGCACATATCATATGGCTAACAGGATGGGCATTATAACAAATTATAAGAAATTTTATACACGGCACCACCAGAGTTAGTTGCTGCGTTAGCCTGGGACGCAACCACAATTGATGGATGTCATTTTAGTGAAATTAATATATCATTAGGGGGTAAAACTTTCCCAATTTAAATAGGACTATTGGAAGGTGGAGCTACATTGGACTTTTTTTGGCATATACCTAGAGGTATCAAGGACTTAGCAATCACATCTACAGGCATTCAACAACATCTTTCATCCTGTACTTTACAAATTTAGAATCAACACAACACTAACAAATGGAGCCCAAGTTAACAGCTGCATCTCAGATCAACTAAGTCAACTGTTTTGTAAAGAACATATTATCAAGTTAAATTGCAAACATCACCCCCTGATGGTTTGGCAACTAAGGTGACAAAATAATGTAAATGTTTTGATATTGCGCATCGAGTCAACAGTGGCATTTTTGGTCAAGGGTAGAAGGCCACACAATCGGTGCATGCAATTTCCTAATTGAGTTAAATTTTAGATTTATCATAGGAATTTATATATTTATGCATTAGATAAAGATTATTTATTCTTTTATTGCTTATTACTTTTTTTCATCAGGTCATAATTTTATATATTTGCAGATACAAGATGGGCTCAAGAGATCCTGCAATATTCAAGTCTTTCTTAAGAATGTCCAACTTGAAGTTTGGATTGATTGCCAGATATGTGGGAAACAGGCTGCTTATGGTGTACCAGAGTAAAAATCAACTGGGCTTAACCCAATGAATACGTTTCACCGTACTGTGCGTCACTGCGATTTCGGCTGAATACGTTAAGCCACTCTCTGTGTCACCAATGGTTTGTTCCATACCCTCGGTGTTACAGATTTTATATTCAGCTATTTTATTTATAGCTTTTAAATCATTTTATTCAGAAGAGTTTCCACTTCCTTTGTTGTGAATTTTCTTGTGTTTATTTCCGAAATTTTTGTAGTTTTTACTAGTTTTAACAGCGATTAAAATTTGTAAACAAATATCAGCTGATTCTAATGGCTTCCACTAGTTCTACTGATACTATTGCTAGGTCTGGTTGTTCGAGAATTTGCTGCTAGACTGCAGAAGAGGCAAGTAAATTGATTTGCTTAGACGATTCTTTAGATTTGTTTGAAAACAGTGTAGATGAGGACACAAAAAGGTCTAAGTCATGCCCTGGCCCTGGAAGGGGTAAGGGGAAAGGAAAGCGGGGGAGTTCATCTAGTTCACCTAGTTCTAGGCCTAGTCCCACTGTTACAGTAGACTTAGACACAAATTTCAGTCAAAATAATAGGCCTAACACTGACATAACTACAGAGCCAGAGTGGTCAGAAGTCACTACTGGACACGGAAAACAAATTTTTGTTTTCACCCACTTAGAACTCCTGGTGTTTGTCCTAAACTTCAAGCAATTGAAGACCCAAACCCTATTGAATTCTTCAATGAGCTTTTTGATGATAATGTCAAGGACTACATTGTTGAATCAATAAATGCATATGCTAAAAGAAAGATACATCTAAACACACCTGCACTGAAACACTCTGTGTTCAATAGATGGAAGGAGATAACGAGGCATGAACTGGATAAGTTCATAGCAGTTCTTATTTACATGGGAATGTACAAAAGGCCAGCAATTGTTGACTATTATTGGGCTATGTCTGCTGAATCCTATGTTCCCTGGATACACTATGTTTTCAACTGACAAAGGTTTCAGGACATATACCATTCAATGCCACACTGCGGGGAAGAAGCATCAGAAGGCAAGGATAAAATCGAACCGTTTATGAACTTACTCCTGAACAAGTTCAGAAATGGATTTTACCCATTTCAGGATTTGAGCATCGATGAAATGTTTATAGGCTACAAAGGCAGATGGCCATTCAAACAGTATAATGCCACTAAGCCTAGCAAATACCACAACAAGACCGTTGGTCTATGTGATTCCACCACTGGCTATGTTGTTGACATCTTGATCTATTTTGACCTATTTTGGGGCAAATAGGTCATATAACCCCAAAATAAATAAAAATGGAGGACATGCTGTCCAAGTTTTTAATACTTTGCTACAGCATGTAGAGACTGGCCACAAAATATTTGCTGACCGGTACTACACGTCCAGAAAACTTTTTGACTATCTTATTTCTAAGCATCAGTACTATACTGGAACACTAAACATAAACTGTGTTGGCTTTCCCTTGGAAATAAAGTCATTATCCCTTTAACACAAAGAAATGAGATGGTATATGAACGACCAAAAAAGATTGCTTTGTGTTGCAGTCAGGGATAAACAAGCTAAAAAAAAAATGTCATACTTGTTTCATCCGATGCACGGGTTTCTACTACCGAGACAAAAAAAAATGGTAAAACCTGAAATGATTAACCTTTACAATCATAAAATGAATGGCTGTGATAAACTGGACCAGAAAATGACTTACTACTATGAAAGAAAAACTCTGAAATGGTGGAAAAAGATTTTCTTCTGGTTGTTGGAAGTCACTCAAGTCAACTTTTTTGTTCACCCTATGCCAAACAGCCGATCAGAACAGGATGAGTCTAAAGAACTATAAACTTCTGCTGATGCATCAGTTGACTGGGAATGAGACGGTGGAATCTCTAATTAGACCACCAGGAAAAGGCCCAGAGACAGGATCCATGGAAAGGACAAATGAAAGACAGCACATTGTCGACTACGACAAACAGGACCGGTCTTGTGCCTATTGTTCTACCGCTACTAAGCACGTTCGCACATGTTGCCAGGGCATACTAAATTTGCAACGGATTGGTGCTTCGGACTATTAAAGAGAGCATTCAAACGATTAGAAGTGCACTGCCTCAAGGATCCGTGCAATGTTGCCACTAAAAGCAGTGACAGAAACATCAATGTTCCTCAGCTAGTTTGTTCTGAGCTAGGAGATATTTTTGTGAACATTTTTGATGGGCAAAATCATTTTGTACCGTTAGTAGGTATTTTTTTTAAAATGCACCACTTTAGACTTTGCCATGTGAACCCTGGCACACTATTTTACAAACAGACAGTAGCAGATGAGGAGCAAGTATTTAACATGTTTGTTGGCGCTACCATATCATTTAACATGCCAAATGTAATAAAGCCTCCAGGGATCCCGAAAACCAGAAAAGACTACCTATTACTAGTACTATTGAATTGAAACTTTTAATGATTCTTGCCACATTTCAACAGGTACGCAGAACCTTACTTTACAAACAGCAGAAATGCCTGGAGGAAAGAATGAAGATTACCTTAAGCACTTCTTAATTGCTGTCCGGGATATAGCCTCCAATTATTCTATGCGTAATAGAATACAACATCATATGGTATTGTTTAGATTTTTTGAGTCTTTAAAGACAACCCCACTGACAGGGTGAACGTCAACATTGGATTTTTAAACGGTTGGAAGCAAATAAAAAGCTTAAGGAGTTAGATGAGTTCTGGAATGCCAGGGGCAAAGCTTTAGGAAATGAAGGAAGTGCAGCAAATCTTGCTCATGCCATTTCAAAAATTAAGGTCATTTCATAATTTATTTTCAACAATTTATTACTTCCATTTTCATTAATACTTTCTATGATGATCATATAAGATTATACATATGATAGAATGTTTTTTTATAAGTGTGACTGGTCGAAGTAGTATGTTATTTAAACAATTACGGTATTCTTTTAGTTGGCAGCTAGGTAACTTTTAGGAATTACCTTGCTAGATCAGTATATAGTCCCAGCCAGATGGAGGAAGTGAATGCTGCTGCTGCATGTTTAGGGAGGCGTAGGGATCCAGTGATTCGGCCATGTGCGCTTAACGCTTAGCGCCCCAATATAAGGCCATTGTTCAGTTTAAATTTGTGTTCGGTTGACTGAAAGTAGTGACCAGTCGTTGAAGTGAAGTGATTGCTTCTCAGCCTTTTGGCTAAGATAAAAAAGTACTATCTGTAATTTAATCGGGGAAGAGATCTCATGAACCTACTATAACCTACAACATCCTGCTACAAACAAAAGTACTACAAACCAGTAGTTACACCATCTGAAGCGGCACGCAACGAAGAAGAGAGCAAGAGACCACCTATCCTTCCAGCCTGCACGTAGGCGAGCAGGGTTCTGAGGGAAAGGCTAAAATAGACCTTTTATAAATATGCTTACTGCAAAGTACTGTGATACATTTACTTACTCCCTTCCGATCTGTCTGCATAGATGAGATTATTATCGGATGGAAAGGAAGGTGGAAATACAAACAGTACGCTGCCCCATATATATCATATAAAAAGTTTCAGCTTGGTGGACAGTACGACCGGGTATGTAATAAACATGCTTTGAATCTGAAACGTCAACTTTTTGCCATCAGTATTACACTGGAACTGTCCAGTCGAATAGAGTTGGCTTTCTAAAATCTTTGAAGACGCTGAAACTCAATTTTAAGGAAGACAAGTACTGGATGAAGGAAGACAAGATTGTGTGTTTATCTTAGAAGGATAAAGAGATCAAAACTCCAGTCATTTTGTGCTCAACAAAAGCCTTGGTTGAAGATAACCTTCAGTTATAGCACTTAATAGATCTTTAGCAAGGAGTTGATTTGTGTAATGTTTTGGATATTCCATCCAGTGCTTCTAATGATCATGACTTAACTAATGCCCCTACTCATGAACTTGGTAATTTTTCAAATGTCAATATGAAAAGCGTACATGTTAAAGGCAGAACTAATAACAAGCAAACTTTCATCAGAAGAAAAAGAAAACGAACTGTTCCAACACAATGTGAAGCCTTAAAGGATGACATTAAACTAATTAATGCATGTGTGCAAGGTGGATTGCAAGGTGGATTACCACCTTACACAATTGACCAATTCATGTCCCCTCAAGCGTTAAATTCATGTCTTGGGAGTATTGATTTCGGTTATATTAAAGATGTTTTTATTGAGGCAGCAACATGCCTTATCAATGACAGAAAAGCAAACTATAATTGCAGGTCTTGAGAATCATTTGGTGGAAGCCCAAAAAGAAAAAAAAACACAAAATGATCATGTCATTAAAGACAATAAAAAAGAATTCACCAGCAAAATTTGAACAGTAATTTATCGCTGTGTCATTGCAGCCTGCATAAATCTCACTAGCAATTCTAATCTCTTACTGTAAGATATGCTGACTGCATCTACTGTGGCACAGATGAGTAGGAAAAGAGGAGAGATAGCAGATTTGCAGGCTGCAGATATTGAAAGAAGAGTGTATTACTCTCACTTTCTGATGCTACAATAATAAAATTAAATTCACGTGGCAAGAGAGAACCAGATGCTGATCAGCTTTATAGAATCAAAGTGGTTATCCACACGGTCTTAACGTGTGGATAACGCCCAAAATTATCCACACGGTTCCTCGGCGCATGCGCAATGATCCGCACAGTTTTAGAAACGAGAATAACGGCTGGTCACGTGACATTGGAAAAATGCGCCCGGTGTAGTCGTTAATGTTAGTCGTGACTGCACATACTCCCGAGTACGTAAGTTTCGAACTGTTCCTCTATTTTCAAAGATTTCAAGCTTGTTTTGTGTGTTTCTTTACTTTAAGTAAGTATAATTCTTTTAACTGTAAAATATTAAAATTATTTTCGTAGTTTATTATTTATTTAACCACATTTTCAACTAGGCTAGCCGTTCGTCGGCGCTAGGCCTACCTATGCCTCTACCATGCAAAGGGTATAGCATAGGCATATCAAAACTAAAATAAAATCATAATGCACTCCGTTTTAAGGTTGTAGAAAATGAATGTTAAAATTTTTGCATGTTAAAATTAATGTCCGTGCAATTTTTATGAGAATTTATAATTATTTTGTACCATTAGTCATTGTCATTAGACTAGTCTAGGTCTAGGTCACTACCGGTACTAGGCAATAGGCTCAGCTCAAAAACTTTTAGATTTGATTAGGGCGATTACTATTCTATACTATTCTTAAATGTGCCTACTTAGTCTTATATCGTTTATTATTTAATATTGCCACAGAGGGGTCTATTTTTTTCAACAGTTTTCTTTTGAAATATGTAGGCTAGATGTAGCGCCTACTAAGAAAAATGTTAACTCAACCACCCACCTGAAGAATATCTTTAGTAAAAAATACAACAAAAAAGAAAAATCTCCTGTTAAAGTCTAATTTACGTTAATCTTTTTTCAATATTGTAGGGGCTACACTATTGACAATGTCAATTGGACTTGAGAAAGGTACCTGCTTCACCTCGGATGAACTCTGTGTTGCTATCAAGAAACATGAAGTAGAATGTGTGGTGTGTTATATGTCATCAAGAACTCAAAAAGTGTATGTCATGCTATTTTTTTCCCAGATATTTTGACTGTTCTTTCTTTTTCTCTAAATCCCTCTGCTTAAAAGCACTACTCTTCACCATTGGGGTTGTTTTGTAATAAATACAAAAGTTTTACTGTTACCCTTTAAATTTATCATTAGATTTATATGGATTTCTTAGGCCAATGATTCCCTTTCAGTTGAAGCCAGAATCACCTCATATGGAAGCTTTAAAATATGGAAGCATACGTTTTGTTTGTAAGCAAGGGGCCAGACAGAAAAAAAAGTGCAAGCCAAAGCATCCGGCCGAATCAACGGTAAGCATTTTTTACATCCAAATTTAAAAGAAACTTTTATATGTGTGCTAATCATTCAAAATGTTTATTATTTCTTTAAATACATGCCTGTTTTATATTTTATTTTAATTTTACAGAAGCTTCAAAATGGGATGTGAAGCTTTTATATCTTTTAGTGTGATGGACGGTTCTCTTAAAATAACAAGATGCAATTTGGAGCATGTAAATCACCCTCCTGGACAAGAGGTACCATAGTTAATGATAGTTGCATTCTCTGTTACATTTTTCTGCTTCTTTTTGTTAATTGGGCATGTAAACCACCCTACTGGACAAGAGGTACCATAGTTAATGATAGTTGAATTCTCTATTACATTTTTCTGCTTCTTTTTGTTGATTGGGCATGTAAATCACCCTACTGGACAAGAGGTACCATAGTTAATGATAGTTGAATTCTCTGTTACATTTTTCTGCTTCTTTTTGTTAATTGGGCATGTAAACCACCCTACTGGACAAGAGGTACCATAGTTAATGATCGTTGAATTATGTTACATTTTTCTGCTATTTTTGTTAATTTGGCAATTTTGAATAGCACTTTAAAATTAATAATAGTGAAAAAAATATTCTTGTTTAAGGTTTCAAGACTATCCTGAGAACAGGAAGGCACAGATGTCTAGCCCGCTGAAGACACTCCTATCAATTAAATCTGTTAGTGTCAAGGACATCAAGGACCTGGTGCTACAGGAGGAAGGAGTACACATTTTCAGCCAGGACATTCGTAACTGGAGAACAAAAATGAAGAACCAAGACAGCCATGGAGGGTCCCAGAAGGTGGAAGATGTTCTACTCAAGTTGCAGGCTGAGGGGGGGAGTATTTAGGTTTGGAACGAATGAGACGGGTGAATTTAAGTATGTATCATTTATGACAAAAGACATGTTACAAACTGTCAATCATTATCCTGAAGTCCTCGTAATGGACAGTACCTATAAGGTAAATAGCAACAACTATCCTCTCTTAAATATACTTGTAATAGATAGCAATGGGCAAGGCAGGCCAATATTTCATGCACAACTGGCTTCAGAGGATTCAGACATTCTCTCTATTTGTTTGTCCTTTTTTGTTTCTACTTTTCCGTCCCATTTGACAAAGAGTATTTTTGTCGATAAAAACATGGCAGAAATATGTGCCATTCGTACATGCCTGCCTGATGTCAGCATCAGGTTATGTGCTTTCCATACCACTAAAGCAGTAAAAAAAGCACTGCAACAACACAAAAATGACCACTCTCCAAATTTGTTGTATTTTAGATCTTTTTGCTGAGCAAAAATCCTGCAAGGATTTATGTCATTTTAATTTCCTGAAGGAGAGAATAGCAGAAATTTCACCTCCAGATGTTGTTTGCTATTTTGCGGCAAACTGGTGGAATTGTCCTCAGTTTTGGAAGCGCCAACTTTCCATGTCAACACAACCAACCATGCTGAGAATTTCCACCAAAAACTCAAGAAAGTTTTAAAAGCAAAGACACCCCTGCGCATGTGCATTACCGATCTACTTTCTATCACTCAGAGTGTCATGTTTAATTTCAATTCATTATAAAGTATTTTATAATTCAATTAAAATGGCTGTCAGAATTTGTGCACCTACCCACCTAGTGGAACCCAACACAATCTTAACACATAATCAAATTATTGCTGGAGAAAAATAATTGTTTTTTCATTTTGCTTTCATAATAGCTGATATGGAAAACTATTTGGTGTGGCTAGCACAGAGATCATTAAGGGGCTTGCTGCATGAAATTCATTAATTTCCTTTAAGAAATCGTATTTTTTTTTACCTTGTATTTAGTTCGATAAACATTTGAAGAATACGATTACAATACATATTGTCTTTGAAATAATGTTTATTATACTTGTTTTCATGTTTGTTCAGTGCATGTGTGGAGTAAAAAAGGTGTTGTGATGTCTAATTTGATCATCTTTGAGGCATTGAATTGCTTAGCAACGTTTGCAAAGTCTATTGACATGGTACATCAAAATAAAGGTCTTTCTAAGCTGTATTCGATTATTTTGATGACGTAGAAATTCTAAAAATAAGTTATTAGCAGTCTTTCTAAAATTGGAACACACATTTTATAAAAGCGGCATTTTCATTGGTTAGTTTATTTTTATCGTTTTAGCACCGACACTTATAAGTGGTTTTACGAAATCTTATTGAAGAAAAGTTTAGTTTCTCATTGTTTTGCGCATGCGTGCTGAGACTATTTACATAGCTTTTCCTGTATCCGTAGACTCTTTCATTTCTCACATACATATTGTAAAATGCCCAAAAAAAGATTTACATTTGGAAAAAAAAAAAGATACTGCAAATTAAGAGGTCGCCATGCAGTGAGCAATACTACAATAGTAGAAAGGTAAGCTATGAATTTTATTTGTCACCTTTCAGTCTTGACTTAGGCTTATGCTTTAGACTTTATCTAAGCAAATTTTTTACAAAGATAAAAATGCAACGTGGTCCTAAACTGACCTAAACCTAAATGCCTAGGCATAGGCTAGGCTAATCCTAATGATACGAATCAGATACTATTCTGATAAGTCTAATACCTAACTAAAATATTATTATAATAAATATAATTATATTATTATATAAGCAAAATATATAGGCCTACCAATGACTCGTGTCATAATTCTAGAGGCTGGCGTCAGTGAGACAATGCCTTACCTAAATCAACTAAATGTAGGCTAAAGTAAAACTTAGTAAAAGTTAAAAGGCTTTTTATTCCATTATTTCCTCAGAACTCAGAATTTAAAGACCTAGCCTACACGTAGGCCCTTTATATATGAACATGCAATTAATTTAGTATCCTAGTAATCTGAGGGCTCATGAACAAAATAGTATTTTTAACAATATTAATAATTTAATCATTAGGCTATATCAGCTATATACTATATGGCTATCTTATATGGGTTATTGTCGATAGTTGTTTTATTTTCTTCACTGCATATTAAAATGAGGCAGGCTGGTCTTGCGATTAGTTGGCCTACACCGGAATGTCAACAAAATGGTCCAGGTTCTACCCTTACCCTCAACCAATACCTGCTGCCCTACAGTGGTTTCCGGGTCTATGACATAATAATCTTTTATCTAGAAGGAAGATCTGTAAGTTTATCAGTGAAATAAAACAAAAAGAACTTATAAAATAGAGCTAATATATTTTATTTCATTTTTTTTTAGCTCAATGCCTGCTACTGTTGTGGAAGAAAGTGTACCAGTTGAAGCAGAGGATCACCAGGTACTCAATACCTCTGTTGCTGAAAGAAAGGTGGCATCTTCATCAATCAACCTCACAAACCCGGCTGACAGTGACCTACAATACAGCATCGTTAGCTCAATGTTTTTATCATCATTGGCTTCACTGGCATCTTGCCCTGAATGTTCCAACAACAAGCTGTCCATACAAACTACAAAGAAGATAGGCCTAGGTGAACATATTGTACTTTTCTGTGCTCATTGCGAAAAACGGGTTTGGTCTAATTGGACTTCACCACCAGTGCAAAACAAAAAAGGGATCCTAGACATCAACATCAGGAGTGTTCTAGTTTTAAAAGAATGTGGTATAACCCACTCTAAATTTTTCAACTTCTGTGGTCTCATGTCATTCCCAAAATATTTACATAGAAATACATTTGCAAGACTTGGGAAAATGGTTCGTGCCGCTGTAATCAATGCATCTGAGGACTGTATGAAAAATGCAGCTGCTGTTGTTTGTGAAAGAGCAAAAGTCCAACCGGATGAAAGGGCTAGCTCTTCTAATTGCCCAGTTATCACTGTGTCGTTTGATGGTACATGGCACAAGCGTGGTCACTCGTCGCATACTGGTGTTGGAACGGTAATCGAATTTCACACTGGGCTCATTTTAGATACTCAAGTGCTATCTAATTTGTGTAAAGGATGTTTATCCTCCCCAAAGCCAGACTCACAACAGTATATGCAGTGGCAAGCTTCACACAAAAGTAAATGTCAAAAAAATTTTGATGGTTCTGCCAATGCAATGGAACCACAGTCTGCGGCTCTTATTTTTTCACGTAGTGTTCTTAGCAGAGGTCTTGTATATGGAACTATTCTGAGTGATGGAGATTCAAAGTCACATGCGGCTGCAATAAAACATTCAGGATATGACATTAACATTATCAAAGAGGACTGCATCAACCACATTGCTAAAAGAATGTTTAATGCCCTAGAAACATTAAAATCGGCAAACAAAAAGGAATTAAACTATAAGCTGACACAACCAGATATAGAAAAGATAACTAATTTATATGCTAGCAATCTTCGTGAGCATGCGCCAGATGTGAACAGAATGAAAATGGCAGTAATGGCTTCTTTTTTTCATATGCTCAGTACTGATAGAGAGCCTAATCATCGTTTGTGTCCAGATGGTGAAACCTCTTGGTGCCATTTTAAAAGGGCTATAGCTTGTAATCGTCCTCCGCGGAAGCATACGCCTACTTTTACTTCAGATGTGGGTAAACTTATTTTTCCAATTGTGAAAAGGCTGACAGAACCAGACCTGTTGATTAGGTGTGCCAAGATGGGCACACAAAATGCTAATGAAAGTTTCCACTCCACAATTTGGAGAAGATGTCCCAAAATAGAACATGCATCATATGAAACAGTGGAAACTGCTACTCATCTGGCTGTGTTAAATTTTAACTGTGGACCTGCTGGTATAAGGGCTGCTTTTGGTTGTTTGAATCTGAAGTGGACTGTCCTTAATAATGACTTTGCCAAAAGGCAACAGGAGCTAAAGATTAAGTCGGCTACCAAAAAATCTAAGGGTTTGTCCAAGTGGAAACGCAAAAATTTGAAAAAAAGACAGGTAGAAGCAGAACGCCGTAAAAAATCAATGGAAGGTACAACGTACAAACCTGGACAATTTAATGTTTAATGTTGTTTTTCTGTTTATGTATATGTCATTGTTGAAGAAATATATGTTTGTGGTGTAGTCTAGTGTAAATAAATTTAAAAAAAAAGTAAATATTTTTTTCAAAGTCATTTTTCTCTAAATGTTGTTTTTGTGGTATTTTGGTCATTAAAATCTAAAAATTTTTAAAGTCCTTTGAGATATATTAATTAAACTTATAAGGATGATGCATGGATATATATTGCAGCTAGCTAGCTAGTTACTGTTACATTAGTCTCTTTCGCTATTTTTTTATGAATATTATTTATGAGTTATAAAAAATTTTTTTCCGCAATTTATATAGACCAAAATGAAAAAAATCATAATTTCATAATTGTTTAAATAAAAACAACCAAAACTAGCCAGCTAGCCACAGAAACTATCATACAACAAATATATATTTAAAACTTTCATAAATTCATCTTAGTTTAGATAATTTTAAGATTTAAAAAATATATGTTTATTTTCAAGATGGCCGCCATTGCCATGGTAACCAATGCTCACATCATTATAAATACAAGATATTTTTTTTACTCTATCCTAATACAATATGGGGGTGAAACATTATAGTATTTAACCTGTAAATACATGATATAGCTTAATCATGCAGCAACCCCCTTAATTTTGAATAGTGTATATGTGCCAATAGTGCTGTGCCTGCACGTCTACATAGGGACAGGCATGGCATAGATGGCTTCAGATGGGCATGCAGTCAGTGCAATTTTAGATAATTGGTTAGGAAATGGTCATTCTTTGAGAATAGTTCTTAGTCATTAAGACATATTTTAACAATGATATATTACTGGTGTAAGGAGTGCCCCCAGGGATTTATTGCTGAAGAGGCCGAAGTTAGTGAAAAAATTGTAACAGATTGGTGTAATTTTCTCAGAGAAGAGTGCAGCAATTATCTTGAAATGAACACAGCTGAAATTGTGGGTATGGACGAAGCCGGTTTTCCTTAAGAGGTAGAGATAGATGAAACTAAATATTTTCATAGGAAATATAACAGTGGTCAATGGAGGGATGGTCATTGGGTTTTTGGTGGAGTTGAAAGCGGCTCCAGAAAATGGTTGAAGTGGCAGAAAGGAGAGCAGACACTTTGATTGCACTCATTCAACAACCTATTTTGCCAGGTACTCATATTCTTTTTGACGGCTGGGCTGCTTATGCCAATATTTAAAATATTTAGAATGGGATATACACCCATTCTGTTATTAATCATAGCGTACATTTTGTGGACCCAATGGATCGTAGTACCCATACCCAAAATGTAAAAAATCTATGAATGCGGGCAAAGCGCAAACTCCATAGACATTTTGGAACTAGCCCAGGAATGTGGATTATTTACTAGCTATCTAGATGAATTTATGTTTAGTAGCACAGTGAGTAAAGGTAATGTTCTATTAAGTTTAATTATAGGAATTTCAGAAAGTTATCCAGTATAACTTGCGTTACTAATTTTATTTTTCAGTCAATGTGGGATGTGTCACACAATGCTTGGAAATCTGAACTGTATCAATTACTACCTGTATTAAATGTGGACAGCATTTAGCATAAGATTATCCCAGGAACTGACGGTTCCACGCTTACCACAGACAAGGAAAAAATCTTAGAAAGGTGGGCGGAACACTTCAAAAAACACGCCTTCACTTATAAGCCAGAAAGCCATCGAAAGACTGTTACAAGTCCTGGTGAACAATACACTTGAAGCTATCCCAACTATGGACGAGCAAATGGCAGCCATCCACCAAATGTCCAATGGGAAAGCACCTGGCCCCGATTTGATTCTTGCTGAGATTTAGAAAGAGGGTGGTCCAGTGCTGACATGTAAACTGCTTTATTCCCCTCCTGGGGACGCACTTGGTAGGCGATGATAGCTCCACCAAGAACTTTCCATCAAAGCTATACCATTTGTATTTTGTTATAAACTTATCAACATAACTATACAATTATTTCCATAAACTAACTAATATTCGCACATCATTTACAATCAGGAAATTTCAGGTTCTAGTTTTGTCTAGGCTAAAGAGTTTTATAAATACAACAGTAAAACATGTTGAACATGAAGTCTAAGAGTCCATACTCAAGTTTTAAATGTAGTCTCAAGTATTCATAAGTTTTTAGATGCATTCTCAAGTAGTTAGATGTAGTCTCATCATGGATTGTTTTTC
This sequence comes from Anisus vortex, assembly GCA_949126835.1. Lineage (NCBI taxonomy): Eukaryota > Metazoa > Mollusca > Gastropoda > Planorbidae > Anisus > Anisus vortex. The sequence continues at coordinate 18,651,263 of OX421500.1, forward strand.
TCCATTTTTTCGTATAGAGATAATGAGTTGGAAGAGCTCTATAATTGTAAAGACAAGCATGGACATGATAAATCGGGAAGCATCTCATAGAAAAATGCATGACCCGTGAAGAAATGGACGAGTTCGGAGCAATGTATAACAATGAAGATTATGGCAATGATGGCGATGTTATTTTTTGAATTATTGAGAATATATGTTATTTATTTAAGGACATAATTTGTGCATGTGGCAGACTGTCGAAGAGAGCATATAAGGGCCTAGCAAAACATTTTGATTTTGGTTATATTAAAGATGTTTTCAGGTGAGGCAGCGTGTGGGGAATAGTTACAAAGGGTTAGTGTAAAAAAAATTTGTTTTCCTGCAACGTCTTAGACAATGGAGAATTAAAAATGTTACAGTGAGATAGGTGTTTGGAATGGATTCACTATGGATTGTGCAGGGTATAGATCAAAAATGAAAATGAAGTTGTGGTTTTGTGAATCTTGCTGGTGATTAAGTACCGTAATTTGTACAGTGTATTTTATTATTTTGGCTTTGCTACATGTGAATTTTTATATCCACTTCATTCATGTTTGATTTATGATTTTTTTTGTTATTTAATCGAGTTACATTTTTAATTAGTTGGTCATATTTTTTATAATTTTTACCAGTATAATATTATTTATTTCCGCTTTAAAAAGGAATCATTTTTTATAGTGTATTTATCATGGCAACGAACAATTCAGAGATCACTATTCAAGTATTCACCATAACTTGAAATTCTCTGACGCTGAAGGTTTTATTTTAAAACACTGTGGAGTTGGTGAAAGTAAAGGCTACAAGTACTTCTCTGAAAAATACATTTTTAATGTAAAAGGTAAGACTCCCACTCACTGCAGTTGAGACATCAGTTTCTAACATGAAAGTGCCATCTATAGAGGCTTCAAAATTGCGCGAAGGTGCATTAATCATCATTGATGAGGCCTCCATGCTTTCACTGCATTCTCTTTGGATCATTGATTTATTGTTAAGAGAAATAATGAATGATATTAGTCCCTTTGGTGGAAAGACAATGATTCTTGGAGGTGACTTTAGACAAACCACAATAGAAGTACCCCCAATGGCAGTGTAACAGACATTCTGGGGGGGGGGGGGGGTGAGTGAAAAGTTATTATCTGCGTGAAATATATTTACACATTAAAACCATAAAAAGTGTCCACCAATGCCAATGGCCATGGCGACTTCTGTCGATCTTATAAGGTGCATTAGAAGATCAAAGGTAACTTTTAGGTCCAGTCTCTATATTGACTCGACCATTGACCATATTGAGTTTGCGGATATTACTACAGATTCAGAAGATGATTTTTTGAACCTGTTGTTACGAAACGTAAATTTCATACATTACATTGTTAATAAACAAATACTAATCATTATCCGAATTGCCGTAAAAGCGATACAAAACATTTCTAAGCTCAAGGTCTCCCGATTTTCCCAAATTTAATTAGAACGCTATTGTTTTTTAACCTTAATAAAAGACATGATTTGATCACGCACGCAACATGCCAAGGTCGCTTGAAACCCGTGTAATGAGGTTATCTGGGATTTCCAAACTATTAGTCCGGACAAGATGGCGGATGATGTCAACACTCGATTACAATCTTGTATCGCATTGAATAGTAATATTTAAATATGTATTATAATGTACTCTCATGTAATCGGTGACAATATCGGATCGTAATAAAATTTACCTAAGCGACCACGCAAATTTTGTAGCTCAGTTCTTGGCGTGCGGCCGATCGAGAAGCATTGATTTGTATTATGGAAGATTCTTTATTATTCTACTATTAGCTAAAATGCTATATGTTCATTGAAGATATCCATTACTAATTGGAATATGTGTATTTCTTAATTGTGTATATAATATTATTTGAATTCCTACTGGATTGATTTTGTAAATTAAACCAAATTTATCGTTGCTTTCTACACAACTTGGTTAACGTCAATATATCAAAGTTATATACATGTGTGTATGTGTAGTATTTATTCAACTATATTAATAATATACACGACAACTCAACATCGAGGTTCTTGCTGTATAATATGAGCCAAAAATAATTATACATGAAGTAAAATCAACTGAAACTCTAAACTACATTATGTGAATTGCCAGGGGATACTTAGAACCAGGAATACTCTAGACTACTACAAACAAATTTCAGAATGAGATAATAAGACCTTCACTAAATACAAGGATATTCACACTAACAATAACAACACTATAACTATTATTTCATAAACTGAATGGGGGCTCTAGCCTAAATAACAATATAAATTATAATTATACTTGTGTGATATAAATGGAAGGTCTCGTCCATGATTTATTATAGTGAATAAATTGCCCTGTAATACTGTAACGGATAAAGAACACAAATTATTTAAAAGATTAGATGAAATTAAAAATAGAATTCAAGATCGATTAGAGGAGATACAAGTAGACCCTCTCGTCATCGAAGAGAACAGCGAAGCAAAGAGACCTGATGACTTTCAGTGTGATTTCTGCCTGTCGACTTTTTGTACTGAGGGCAGCATGAGGCAGCACAGAAGCCGGTGGTGCCAGCCATTCAATCAATTTCCTCTTAGTAAGACTTACCAGTCGTAATGGATCAAAATTAATTACCCCCCTCTCGCCCCCACCCTGTTACATAAGACCTTCTGCTAAACTAAACTTCATCTTCCAGAAGAATTGAGACAAGGCCCACCTTCAATCTTTGTGTAATGTTGCCTTTTCTAAGGGCCTCAACACTGAAACTGTGCCAATAGTAGCTAAAGTGTTTGGTCAATTCCCAAGAGGGTCACCCCTCAGCCACCAACTACACAAATCACCATGTATTGTATACCACTTTCCAGATTTGCCAATAATTGAAGAGCCCAACATTTCTAACTCTAAATATAATGTAGTGCAAAAAGAGAAAATGGACAAGCTACAGCTGTTAAAAACAACTAAAGAAATAGCCATCACCTATGAGAAGTCTACCAGGACACATACAGGGTGTACTTTGTGGCACACTCTAAGGGAAAACAGAATAACTGAATCTGTTTGTGGAGAAATTGCTAACCACCAAAAAGGTATAATGTTTAATAATTTTCAGTAACAGTGATCAAGGCATTTATTAGTGTACTTTAATTTCATCTAGCCTCATTCAGTATGATTATGTCTCAGAATTTGAGGCCCTGGCATTACGTTTAAGAAAGCCACAATTGCAAACTAACCCATATGAAACGGGGATTAGAGAATGTGTCATCAGCTGTGGACGCTTATAATGATGTATTAGTTGTTTTTTTTCCAATGCACAAAACAAGTTTGTAAGATTTTGTATGGGGAGATAAAAATAATTTTTTTAAAAACAATTTTCACCATTTTGTTGAAAAGTCAAAACACTGGGAGGTCTGCACGTATTTAACGTTTCAGGTATGGAGAATGTCTTACTTCAAATGAAAGTGCTGAAAGAGCAATTGTAGCTGCTAAAGGACAAGGGAAGGGAAATGGCAAAAGGCAGGCCACTCCAATCAGTACCAGGTCTCTCTATCAACACAAAATCCAAATGAAGAAAATGAAGATCGTTGTGGACAATCTGAGGGCTTCAATTGGGTCCAATGTGACATTTGTGATACATGGTATCACCTAAGTTGTGTTAATACAGCATTCTCTTTGGAAGACTTTAAAAGGACAGGAGTGGCTGTGTGATTTGTGCACCCAGTAGACAATGGTGATTATTACCCCACTACCCCAGTTCTTTTTATTTATTTTATTAAAATATTTCTAAATAGCTCTATTACCTAAAATTTTGTGTTTTTGTTCTTTATTTCAGCCAGGTCTCATGCAAAAGACATAATTTTGTCAGAATTGACATTAGAAGTATAGGTAGACACTGTATATTTTTATAGAGAAGAAAAATATCACAGTAAGGAAAAAAGGTGGTGCTTAATGCCCCACCTTACTGTGCTAAATATGTCAGTAGCTATTTAGCATGTGACAATCAAAAAAGTCATTAATTAGATGCTTTGCTTGATGCTGTAACAATGTTGTGTATTTTTACATATTGTGTGCTTTTTATTTAGAACGCTCACGCTTTACCAGAAAGGACGGGGATCAAGATGACCCCTGTGGTGACATCACTTCTCAAGTGCAACTCAGTGACTAATACAGAGATGAGGGACATTATTTTGAAGGAGCAAAGTATCACAGTAGCACCTAAAGATATTAGTAATCTTTGAGCTAAAGTCAGTGTGCCACACTCAAGACACAGATCAGCAAGCTACTGATAATCTTTTGTCTTCAATAGTAATTGGAGGGGGGGGGGGGGGGTTAGTTATGGGAAGGATGAGGGTGGTAGTTATGTTTATTTAGCTTATGTGACTAGAGACATGTTGGACTGTGTAGAAAAACATCCAGAAGTATTTGTGATGGATATTACCAACAAAAACAACATGTACAATCTGCCTCTACTGACTTTAATGGCTATTGACAGTCATGGCAGGGATCGGCCTGTCTTGCATGAATTTTTACAATGTGAACAGGTTCATTTGTTAGTTAAATGAGGATGCCTAGATAGAGTTGTTAGAGAGGGTTAATAAAAAGAAGCATGACAATATATTCTATTGCAAGGCATGTGAGTTTTTAGATGATGGAATGTTAAGAATGGTACAATGTCACATCAATGTGATGGATGTCAGGATTGGTTTCATTATGAATGTGTAGGTTATAGGTCTCAAATGAGGAAATAATTTATTTGGACAAGAGCGCAGATGGCAAAAGATATTTAAAAAAAGAGACAATAATTAGGCCTACTATTACTATTATCAAGTTCAAATGCAACTAGCAGTAACTGGCTAAACATGGCCATGTTCATGGTGTGATTTTGTTTTGTCTTTTTTTGACACCACATCTTTTCATTTAAAAAGAATATTTTTAGACAAAGAATTTTGGGTAAATACCAAGCTTTCTACCTTTAAATTGAAATGTCTTAATTTATCATTCATTAACATAAATTAAAAAAAAACATTTATGTCATAGAACATAAGGCTAAACTTTGGTTTAACTGCCTCACAGAATTTTTCTAAGTACCCGTAACACGGGGTAACTTTGGACCATGGGGTAACATTGGACCAGGAAGAAAAAAGTTTTTATTTGTATTTTTTTAATAATTTGTAATTCTTTTAACTAGACCAAACTTTCTAATTTGAAACTTAAACGGAAAAGAAATATTAAATGATCATTTGTTGCTACACTGCTCCATTATTTGCTAAATGCAAATTGTTTCAAGATGACCACGATTTGCATTGTCAGATTTGTATACGTCAAAATAAGGAGCACACACATTCATCCAATATAGTACCGGTAAGTCTATCAATATTCACATTTTAAAATTAAGAAATGGAATGGTTAAGACTTTATGTAAAGTTTTAAAAATGTAATTAGCCTAAGAAGGAAAATAGGGGGGTGGCCAAAGTTACCCCAAAATTCTCCCCTATTACGGGGTAACTTTGGGCCATTATGTATGAACCAAAAAAAAAATTGAAAATATGACATCTGATAATGTGAATTTACATTTTTTTAATTTTCATTATTAAATGTCAATATAAGTAAAAATAAATATTTAAAATATCTTTATAAGATCATAAGATTGTATTCATTTAATAACAAAAGGCTATCTGTAAATCTTTATTTTGACCCTATCTTTTCAGAATAAAAATGCTCTGCACTTACAAACCAAAACCAGGGGCAAGAAAGATTGGCTCCTGTTACAAAGACATACTAATGATGACTCAGACATAATAAAAGTGGTCAAGACATACTTTGACAAACAAGGAAGGACTATTTATATGTTTAAAAACAACTGGCCTGGTTATGGCTGGTTGGACTTCTTTCTTTATCGCTTCAAGAACGAAATCAGAAAGAGAATATTGCCGAACACTTAAAAAAAAGCTCCTGCATCTCGACAAGTTATTAGTGACTATTTCTCAAATTTATTTTACACAATTCAAAACATGACCGGTGAAAACATTGTCAATTATGGTTCTGCTGACAAATGGATACCGAAAAAATCCATCTACAAAGACACACAGTCTAAAAAGTAACTTAGAAAAATGTTCATTTTAAATTGTAATATTTCATTTTCAGTTTGCCATGTAGTTTGTTTTTTAATGTTGAATGGCTTGTAATATAGTTTTTAATATTTTTGGTCAAAAAATATTTTTTTTATTGAATTAATATTTTTGGTCCAAAGTAACCGCATGACGGACTTTGACCACCCCACAAAATATTAAAATAAAACTTAATTCTACATAATAATTGTCTTTTACTTATTTATTCATTTTTATGTTGTTGTTCCCCCTAGTTAGAGCTATTAAGATCATCAAAATAATTAAAAACTGTGTAAAAATATTATTATAAAGCATGAAAAAAGTGGTACAAAGTTACCGGTACGGTAATGGAGGTTTTATTGAGCGGTTCCATTTCTGTGTTTTACAAAAAATGTGAAATATTGAAAATTGAGATTTTTTAAATTAAAAAATATTACCTCCCCTTGTGTCTTTAAAATATAACATCAGTTACCCCCCTTTGAAACTGTGTATTTTAAATTTAACACGAGATACCTACTTTGGAAATAAAAACTTTGTTATGTCCCCTTGTGTTTATTTATTTCTAAAAAATTTTATTTCTTTGATCCCACAATGCCACGTGCAATACAAGGCGGTCCGTGCGATACACGGCCGACCGTGCTATAAAAACGGTCGAGGTAAGACGCTCTGTACCGGTCACTTTTTCTGTAACTATGGAGGCTAATCAGCTGATAGTGTTGTTGGTGTTGATTCCATTAATGTGTGTTCTGACTGCCGGTGGAGTTATGGTAAATTTAGAGACATGTTAAAGGACGAGGACTGCTTCCTTAGATTTTTATACAGCCATACACTGATTCCTCAAAGTAAACTTTGTAAAAAATGTAGTTCTCCCATGACTTTGAACGATGGTCTGTTTCGCTGTCGTAAACAGTCCTCCGTGAGCAAGAATAAAAAGAAACGTCAGTCTGTGCATTGCGATTTTAGTGTGTCCCAAAACCAGTTCACCTGGATCCATAAATCCCACCTTTCCCGCCCAAAAATTTATGACCTTGTGGTGATGTGGACTATTATGCATCCCACTATAGAAGTAGAAGTATACTGTTTTGAATATGAAATTAGTAGCTCAACCGTCATCGACTGGTTGTCTTTTAACGGGAGGTTTGTGTTCACGCAATGATAGAGAAACGAGATGTCATTTTGGGGGGGGGGGGGGGGGGGCTGGCAAAATTGTAGAGATAGACGAATGCAAAATAGGTAGGAGTAAATATAATAGGAGTAGATATGTGACCCGTTCCCACAAAAGGAGACATAAGTGGTTTTTTCAACATTTTAAGTTATATATATCGTTTGAAAGGGCATTGAATAGGCTTTATTTTAATACCAAATTTATTATTATACGTCAATATTTCATTTTTCTATGACACTTACTATCACTTAGAACTAGTCAGACAAAAAAACAAGAGTTCCGAGAAAAGGCGTTTTAAAGTTAATGCATTTGAAAATGTCTAAACTCTATAGCAACCAGATTCGTAATATCTATATTTACATACCAATCGAAAGGGCATTCAATTATCTTTTTAGTGGTGTATATACGACATTATTTTATAATAAAACTGAACAAAAAATAATAAAAAATCACATCGCTCAAAGAATTTAACAGTGAAGCTATGTCGCTCTCCATTGTGTGAAATTTTCATAATATCGAAAACGGAAAGCCTAATTCTTTACCGCATTGTATCCCACTAGCCAATCAGCGAATTTGTATTGGAAAAATATGGTATCGTAACCAATGATCAATTTATAAACGAATTTTCATTGGATAGAAAGAAAGGAATTGTTTATCCCAAACTTCAGGCTTAAATATTTTCTGATTGGTTTCTATAAATAAATAGTGATCACAAAGAAATTTCCGAGAATCTGCCCTTTTCAATGATATATAATGTTATGGGGTTCTGTCAAGGTTAAGGTAGAAAACGATAGGTTAAATAAAGTCGAATTTTAGTGACCTTATGCTAAATTATAAATCACACGTTGATCAAAATAATTAATTACAATATTTTTTTGTAGAAAAAAATATAAAAAACATATAAATTATGATTTAGAAATGGATAACCTAGTATTTACAAAAATAAAAAAAAATTCACCTGAAAGACCCCCACAATACAAAAACGCATGTAGCACAAATTGGTATTTCCGACTTATGTCACCTTTCGTGAGAACGGGTCACATATATAGAGGGTATCTGGCTTTTTGGGGGGATTGAGAGGGGGAGTAGAAACTGTTTTTTAGTACCCGTCGCCACAAGGGACTCCCAAACCCTTCTTACAGTAATTAAAGAAAAAATTATCCTCGGAACGACTGTGATGAGCGACTGCTGGAAGGCGTATGATTGTCTCGGAACAGAAGGATATATCCACCTCACTGTAAACCATACCTATAATTTTGTAGACCCCCTCACCCAAACTGTTGAACGGTTATGGAGGGATGTCAGGTCGTTGTGCCTTCTTATGGCAACCGAAAACATCACCTCCATGGCCATTTAGCAAAATTTTTGTTTGAAAGGTCCCACCCCGATGTAGGCACTAGAATCCACTCCATTTTTAGTTGTATAGCTGATTTCTATGATGGTTCCACGTATCCCAGGGATGACAGTGAAGAGAATGAGGAAGTAGGTGATCCCGAGGTTGAGAGTGGACAGAATGAAAAACGCGAGTAGTTTGTTTTTGTTGTTTTTGTTATTGTTGATGATGTTGTTGTTCGTGTTTCACGTTAGTTTCGGTTAGAATGGGTGTTAAACAAACATTGTTTAATTCCCCCCTTCCTGGCCTCTTTCCAGACATCACATGACTAAGACAGGGAGTGTGACGTAGTGTCATGGCGGACACAGGCAGTCAAACTGTGGTTGCACGTTTTTTTGTTTTTTCATATGAAATATGTTAAGAAAAATTTCTATAAATTTTGTGCTTTTTCGACCCTTTTCCCTTTTTGGTATCGGTTCTAAGAAATTCCAATTGAAAATTTGAGTACGCAGAGATATTGATAAGTGTCCTAAGAAGCGCTGCAGACATTGTGTTTCATGGCTGAGTGACGTCACAAGCCTTTTGTAAACACAATTTTTTTGGATGACCAAATTTTTTTTTTTCATTTTCAATAGTCTGCTGCTTTTCCTAAAACACTAATCAATAGCTCCATGCAAAAAAAAATTCCTTTTAAATATTTTAGAACCTTACCTTTTGTGAGGCAGGAGTACTGAAGTTTTACCAAACATAAAATGAAGGGGGAAAATGAATTAAAATGTTGATCAGGTTCATCCTGAATCTTGGGATGAATTTATTTTTAGTGTCTTATTTTATTTTGAAATGACATGATTTGGTGCACTAGGCTAGACCTTCTAATCAATTAAATTGCATTTCTTTTAGGCTACTTGAAAATTAATTGTAAGTTTTACGATGTGGCTATTTGGACCTAGGTCCCTTTAGAATTGAACCGCTATTTGGACCCGATCCGATAGACTTAGTAATCAATAACATCGCTTCCATATGCGGACCCGATAGACTTTGTAACCGATAACATTCACTTCCTTTTCCGGTTGCGGACCCGATAGACTTCCACTTCTCTATTAAAAATGGAGGTTACCAACGTGTTTGATAAAACAATGTTTTATTTACTAAAAGATCATCAGAAAAAATAAAAGACCCCAATTTGGAACACCTCAAGTATGAGTATATTGTGCTTTGCTGTAAACAAGGTGTTACCCGCCATTCTAAGTCTTCAACTGGTCTAAGAAAAGCACAAGTGAAGTCTAGGGCCATCTAGGGAATCTAGGCCTACTTTTTTTAAATTTAATACTTTAGTATTTAAGTAACAGTCAAATTTGAGATATATAGTAATAATATATATATAGTAATAATAAAGTAATATATATTGTAATAATATATTTAGAAATATATTAGTGTGATACCCACTTCAGTACTATATTACATTATTATTTATTTATTAAATAGAGAGTTGCGTCTGAAAAAATTCATATTGAGATAAATATTATATTCAATATATTGAATTGAAGTAGGGTAGACTGGGGCATAAAGCCCCTTGGAGGTAAAAGTCCTCCCCACTATCCTGACGTTCCTAATGTATTTTAAAAAGTGGACTCGTCTTGTATGTGTTCTTTGACCTATTTAGCTTCACCGTGTGCAAATTGGCGCTTTTGTCGAAAGAAACTTTCGAGTTATTTCAGTAAATCGAAAAGTGTACTCTATCGTGTAACTTTCTGCCTGCTGTGTTAATTCATTTTAAAAATTTAGAAGGAACTTGTGTGCTGAATGCAATTACATTTCTATAAAGGTTAGTTATGTTTCTCTTATTATAAATATCTAGAATCATTTTTGTTATTACTTTATGTTACGTAGTAAACAGAAAAGGAGAACACCCATGTTAGGGGCGAAACGCCTCCTGTAGCTTGGGGTAAGTGGCCCCTTCCTCCCGTTCAGCCATTTTTTCTTAGGCCTAAATGTTTACGCCTTTATCATACTTATGGTAAATGAAAACAAATGATTTCGTCTTTACATTAGTTAGATATTGTATTTTTTTGAAAGTTTGTTTAGTTATAAATATATTTTACATTATTAATTGCAATAAATTACCTTCGTTTATATTTATAAATTATTAGATTTATAATTTAGTAATTTAAGTACATAGGCCTACATAACACATAAAAAAGACTATATTAAGAAATAGATTTAATCAAAGACGTATACCCATATACCGGAGGCTACATTTTTATAACATTTAGTCCTATATGTAAGGAAAAATAATTATAGAAATTATGAATCATGAACCATTGAACATAGTCCTGTTAATATTACATTTGAAAAAAACAAGTAGGGGAAAACTTAAATTATATTAAATGGGGCCTACACATTCTAATAAGTTGTTGATTTTTATTTGTTTAATTATTTAATTTTATAATTCTCCTATTATTATGAAATTTAATTTTAAATGTGATCTTTTTACAGATGGTTCGTAATTACATTAAAAAGACAAGCAGAGGAGAGTACGGCACTGAGATTTTCTTAAAAGCATTAGGGGCCGTTAAAAATGGAACTCCATTGAAAACTGCAGCCAGGCAATTCGGCGTTCCACCAAAAACACTGCGACGCCATAGAGATAAAAAAGTAAAAGTACCTGGTGAAATAAAGATGGGTAGCATTACCACCGTTTTTACTACTGAACAAGAAACAACTTTGGTTGACCATATAAAATTTATGGAATGAAGGCTCTATGGTTTAACCACAACTGACATTCGGAGATTGGCCTATGACCTTTCAAAACAATTTGGAAACTGCCAAAACAATATTAAAACAGAGTCTTCAATGGCGGGATATGATTGGCTCCGTGGCTTTCTGAAAAGAAACCCTGAACTATCAACTAGGACACCAGAAGGGACAAGTCTTAATAGGGCAACAGGCTTTAATTGGTCTCAAGTGAACATTTTCTATAACGTTTAAAGGAAACAATTACAGACGCTAAAGCAACGGCATTAACTATTTGGAATATGGACGAAACTGGCATCATCAATGTACACAGACCATCAAAAATAGTTGCCACTAAGGGTGTGCTAAAATGCTAATAGATTTTTTACCTTCATTTAATATTATGGTGATGTCAGTAGCTGTAATCGCTAATAATTAATATTTCACACAACAATTTTTTTTTCATTTGCTAACCTTTTTTAACTTAGCAAAGTAATATAAATTGATAGATAATGTAGATACAAATGACTAATAGAACATTTCAAGTGTTTTTATTTAATTGTTAATTTTTGATATACTTTCTTAATTTTTTCTTACTAGTGTTTGATTTTAAATTATCAAATGTTTACTATTTCTGTATTAATATTATTAAGGGCTTGTGGCATTAAAAAGGTTGGGAACTACTATTCTAGACAATTATACCACATTATTATTAGAAAGTAACTTTTTTTTCCCAGATGTGTCGCTTATACCCAGAGAATCGCCAGATCCAACTGAATACCACAACAAGTCTATTGATGTCCTGCACCACAATTCCGCCTTCTGAAGTCTGAGCAACAACATGATGTAGATTTGCCTCCCAGGGACATCTACAACCTTTTAAGGGCAAAATAAACAAGTCGACCTCTGATGCAGCCGAAACTGAAGCGCTTCGCGACTCTATTACACAAACTGGGGGGAGTGTATCTTATGGCCTGACAGAAAGTGGTGAATTTAAGTATTTAGCACATATGACGCATGATATGATTAATACTATTTCCCTATATCCAGAGGTTTTATTAATGGATTTCACATATAAAATCAATAAATATTTATATCCACTTTTGACTGTAATGGTTATTGATGAAGAGAGAAGGGGAATTCCAGCTCTTCAAGGTTTTGTAAAAAATGAAGATAAGGAATCTGTATCTTCTTGTTTGCACCTTCTATTAAAGAACTGTGATGCCAATTTTATTAAGTGCTTTGTAGTTCACAAAGATATGGCTGAAATCTCTGCTATCAATGATCTCTATTTCCAAATGTTCCTGTTAATTTATGTCATTTTCACATAAATCAGGCTGTGCATAGGTATATTTTGAGGCATGTAGTTCGTGAGCAGGTTCAGCAATTCTTGATGTTTTTATGTCTAAAGTATATATTGAGTCTTGTGATGAATTTTTAAAATTGATGCAAGACATGAAAGATACTCTTCCGGATGTTGCTTTGGAATATTTTGAGTCATTTCACACACATATTCCAAGCATACAAAACAAGATAAAGATGAAATAATGTAAAAAATGTTTGGTAAAATAATTTGCATGCTGACAGAGAAGGCGTCAGTCAATCACGCTGACGTGGAAAAATTGAATCAGCTTCCTGAAAAACAGCCGTTAGAGCTGAAATGTCATCGCCACCCAGTGGATGGCATTACTAATCAAACGAGAACATTTCATCTAATGTTATAGGTATATATGTTTATTTCAATTCATTATAAAATATTTTATAATTCAATTAAAATGGCTGTCAGAATTTGTGCACCTACCCAGCTATTGGAACCCAACACAATCTTAACACATAATTAAATTATTGCTGAAAAAAAATATGTTTTTTTCATTTTGCTTTCATAATAGCTGATATGGAAAACTGTTTGGTGTGGCTAGCACAGAAATAATTAATTTTGAATAGTGTATGTGTGCCAATTGTGCTGTGCCTGCACGTCTACGTAGGTACAGGCATGGCATAGATGGCTTCAGATGGGCATGCAGTCAGTGCAATTTTAGATTATCGATTAAGAAATGGTCATTCTTTGAGAATATTTCTTAGTCATTAAGACAGATTTTAACAATGATACATTACTGGTGTAAGGACTGCCCCCAGGGATTTATTGCTGAAGAGGCCGAAGTTAGTGAAAAAATTGTAACAGATTGGTGCAATTTTCTTAGAGAAGAAATCAGCAATTATCTTGAAATGAACACAGCTGAAATTGTGGGTATGGACGAGGCAGGTTTTCTTTAGAGGTAGAGATAGATGAAACTAAATATTTTCATAGGAAGTATGACAGTGGTCAATGGAGGGATGGTCATTGGGTTTTTGGTAGAGTTGAAAGAGGCTCCAGAAAATGTTAATGGTTGAAGTGGCAGATAGGATAGCAGAAACTTTGATTGCACTCATTCAACAACATATTTTGCCAGGTACTCATATTCTTTCTGACGGCTGGGCTGCTTATGCCAATATTTCAAATATTTAGAATGGGGTATACACCCATTCTGTTATTAATCATAGCTTACATTCTGTGGACCCAATGGATCGTAGTATCCATATCCGAAATGTAGAAAATCTATGGATGCGGGCAAAGCAAAAACTCCCTAGACATTTTGGAACTAGCCCAGGAGTTTTACATTTCAAAATTAAAAAGACTGCACCTCTAAAAAAGTTAATGGATGCATTCTGTGACAGAGCTGGTTGATCCGGTGAAACGTCACGAATCGCATGAGGTCATCGTCTATTTTTAGATTCGGACAAACATTACAGAATTATCATGGCGACCAGTACTAAATATATATTATATAGAGTTATGCGGGGTTAAGCTCCCTCATCTCATGAAATGCTCCAATGGCTTGCGTCTCTAATTGCCTCTGACAGCCGAATCCAGCTCCTGGCCTTCACGAGCGACTTGCAAATAAGTCCGGCGAAGCCCGTTCCTAACTAACAGGAGAAGGGGTGAAAGGCGGACCACTGGCGCCTAAAAACCAGTTGCTTCGGGCAGATGGGGCTCGTCAGCCGTGGTTGGCTGCTCATCTAGGAGAAGGAAAACTCTGACTACAAACCTCCGCTGCCTTGCGGCTACACTCATCCCTGAGAAAGGCTAGGGGAGTAAACCCCGATCACAAATCAGGAGCCGGAATCCCTAAGGCAGACTGGCGTTGCCTGCAACGTCCCTCTGGCAATTCCTGCGACGCAGCTGATGTCAAGTCGTACTGGCTCCGCCTTTCCCTTGCACCCATCAGCTGAGTTGAAAGAGGGAGTATGCTGCATGGGCAACAGCTTATTCCCTACATCACCTGCCCAGGCTCGTGCCCTGGTGAGGCCACTCCAGCTTCGCTTCACAGCGTCGACACAACACGGGAAGTAGTAGTCACCGGTTATAAGCCACCCGCTCAATTGGCGTAGAGCTGGCGCCAGGGACTGCTTCCGACGGTGGAAGAGATGACAATGTCTCATTGGACAGCTACCGCCCGCCTCAAGCTGGGCAGCCCCCAGTCAATTAGACATCCTTTACTCGGAACTGGCCAGAGGAAAGAGGACTGCGGGCCGGCCCCATTTCCGATATAAGGATGTCTGCAAGGGAGACATGAAAGCCCTTGCCATTGACACAAACAGCTGGGAGGAACTAGCCAAGGACAGGTCCAGCTGGAGACATGCGCTGGCCTCCGGGCTGGAAGCTGGAGAGAGAAACCTGCAACGGCTCGCTGATGAGAAGCGCACCAAAAGGAAGAGAAGAAGAGATCAGCCCATGACCAGTTCTGCCTTCTTGTGCCGGACGTGCAATAGGGACTGTCACTCGCATGTGGGCTTGCACAGCCATAGCAGAAGCTGCAAGGCCAGGAGCGCACATTCCCCAAGGGCACAATAAACTCTGTCGTCTCTCGAGACAAATGGAAGCCAACAAGAATATCAAGTTTAATTATAGGAATTTCAGAAAGTTATCCAGTATAATTGGTATTATTAATTTTATTTTTCAGTCAATGTGGGAAGGGTACGGCGTGATATTGTTGTCACACAATGCTTGGAAATCTGAACTGTAACAATTACTACCTGTATTAAATGTGGACAGCATTTAGCAAAAGATTATCACAGGAACAAGATGCATATTTATATCTAGATTTTTTTTTTCATCTTACATATTTATCTCAATATATTAATGTAAATGCTCTGAGTTTTTAGAAAAATATTTTTTGAATGACATAACTAAAACATAAATGTTTAAGAATATAATACAACATGTTCTTTTTTGAATTATTGAGAATATATGTTATTTATTGAAGGACATAATTTGTGCATGTGACAGACTGTTGAAGAGAGCATGAAGGCCAAGTAAAACATGTCTAGGAAGTATTGATTTTGGTTATATTAAAGATATTTTCAATGAGACAGCGTGGGGGTAATTGTTACAAAGGGTTAGTGTTATAAAATAGATGAAATTTGTTTTCCTGTAATGCTTGCAGAGTCTTAGACAATGGAGAAATAAAAATGATACAGTGAGATAGGTGTTTGGAATGGTTTCACTTTGATTGTGCTCGGTATAGATCAAAAATGAAAATGAAGTTGTGGTTTTGTGAATCTTGCTGGTGATTAAGTACCGTAATTTCTACTGAGTATTCTTTGTTTTTATTATTTTGGCTTTGTTACATGTGAATTTTTATATACACTTCATGTCTGATTTATGATTTTTTTCTTATTTAATCGAGTGACATTCTTAATTAGTTACCGATTCTTTTTTTTTTTACCAGTATATATGATTTACTTCCACTTTAAAAGGGAATTTTTTTTTATAGTGTATTTATCATGGCAACGAACAATTCAGAGAACACTATTCATCATAACTTGAAATTCTCGGAGGTTGAAGGTTTTATTTTAAAACACTGTGGAGTTGGAGAAAGTAATGGCTACAAGCACTTCTCTGAAAAATACATTTTTAATGTAAGGGTAAGACTCCCACTCTCAGCAGTTGAGACATCAGTTTCTAACATGAGAGTGCCATCTATAGATGCTTCAAAATAGCGCGAAGTGGCATTAATAATCATTGATGAGGCCTCCATGATTTCACTGCATTCTCTTCGGATAATTGATTTATTGTTAAGAGAAATAATGAATGATATTAGGCCATTCGGTGGAAAGACATTGATTCTTGGCGGTGACTTTAGAAAAAACACAATTGTAGTACCCAATGGCAGTGTAACAGACTTTCTGGAGGGATGTGTGAAAAATTTAGAATCAAACATGAGAACTTCAGGTCAAGATGAATCAGTGGGTTTTAAAACTGGGAAATGGTGAGATTTAAAGCGGACATGATGGATTTCATCAAGATTTAATTGAAATTCCAAGTAGCTTATATATTTAGCACATAATCAAAACATCGATGATTTAATTTTCAGAAATCACATATATATACAAACAGAAGAAAGTGTAGCATTAGTTGCCCAGAAAGTGATTATGGACACACAAAAAATGCCATTTTAATAAGTTTACAGCTCAGACCAATGAAGGGATTGGGGACATCACCACCACTTACAGTGCAATATGTTTTAGGTCAATGAGAAAAAATAAAAATACACATTCACTCAAAGTATGTACACATATTTTCTGATAGTCTTTAGAAATTTTAAACATAACTGTGACTGCTTGCATACAGTCACAGGAGAATGGCATATTTATTAAATAGGCCTACTATTTATTCACAACAAAAAACAGCTATTATTATATTAACATACACAATTCATTTCTATTAAGGGAAGATGCGGCTAATCAATGAATACAAATTTATTTTTAATGTGTTTATTATTATTTAAATTTTGAAATAAAAATATCTTACAAATGCTTTGTCAGTGTTTTTTTTTTCATTTTAGAATGTTACAAATATGTACAAAATGAGTTTGAATGGGGTAGGGGTCCAAAAAGTAATTTCTAAAATCTCATTTACTGTCCTCAAACAAGTTAATTCAACCCTTGGATACGCCATTTTGTTTCAGTCTTACATAAAAGTGTTTGGTATAGGAATAAATGGCGTCCTCTTGCGAGAATCTAGGTCAAACTTTTATCGATTGATAAAATTTTCCACTGAGGGAGTTCCTTCTAGTTTGTAACCACATGTTTTCTGATAAACTAAATTCGCATTGGCTGAACTAGTGACCATTTTTTTTCTTAACAACTATCATTGGTCGGCTTACAATAGACGTGACCTAGATGCGGGGCTTTTCCGGTCTGATTTCTATCAGAGCAAGCAACAGATAGCGTCTTTGTTTCAAACCAGTTATCGTCAAATTCTGAATTTTTGCAAATATTCTTATTTTCTTCACTTTGACAACACTTTTTTCACTTCTTAGGTAAGTTAAAAAAACTTTTGACAATAATTAATTAATATATTGTACCATTAACCCTAGCCATACTTCGTGTTCCAAAAAAGGGAACACAAGGGTTTGTTTACACACTTGCTCAGCAACCAGTCAATCTACACTATCCATCTTCTGTGACATCTCCAATTAACCATTTTTACATCATAAAATAATATTGTCCTTGATATTAGGTTTTCCATTTTAGAGCAATTGACAAACAAAAAAAAATACTCAAATCGTACCTCGTGTTCCATTTTTTGGGTCATACTCATAAATAGGGAAAAAAAAGTAAATGCACAGTCACACCTCATGTTCCACTTTTTGGGTCATACTTTTATATAGAGGAGTCATATATCACAAGTTATAGTTATTCTTTGTTTATGTTAGTTCAAGCAGGCATTGTTAATTATCTCCCCTGGAGAAAAATCAAAATGGCGGCTGGTGAAGAAGCTAGGCCTGGTTCAAGCAGAAATATTTTTGATTTACTTCAAGTTGGAGTTGATGATGCAGGAGATCATGTTGATCAAGTCAGAGCTATTGACAGAGAAGAAGATATGCTGATGCTGATCAGTATAGTGAAGGTGAAATGAGTGATGAAGATGAGTTTGTCCCTTTCAGTGATGATAGTGATGATGAGTCTCGATCTAGTGATAGTAGTGAGGAAGAAAGCATTGACCTAAACTTGAACTCTTCCATTTCTGAAGAACTAGTTGATGGAACTGTAGTCAGAACAAGAATTTACTATGGGTAAGATGGCACAGAGTGGAAAAGTACCCCTATGGCACCAAATACTCAAACTACAAGGTCAAATATTGTGACTCTTCTGTGAAATCGTATTCCAAACACACACAATGCCACAAGCCCTGCAGAGACTTTTGATCTTTTCATTTCTCGAGACATGATCAAGCTGATTGTTAAATACACAAATGAAGAAGGAAAAAGGCAGAGAGGAGATGCATGGAAGGAGACAGACGATGTAGAGATCAGAGGGCTCATCGGTATTCTTGTCTTCCTGCGTGCTCAGAAACAGAGCAAAGTAAACCTGACTACAATTTGGGAGCCCCTCATCGGGCAAGATTTTGTGCGAGCCACAATGTCGAAGAACAGATGTTTCCAGCTGAGGTTTGACAACAAAGACACCCGTCACAGAAGACAAGAAACTGACAAGCTTGCTCCAATCAGCGAAGTGTTGGACCTCCACCTTGCCAACCTCCAAAAGTACTATATTCCTAGAGCTTTACTGACTGTGGATGAGCAGCTCATACCCTTCAGATGGCATTGCTCATTTATACAGTACATACCAAGCAAACCTGCAAAGTACGGCCTGAAGTTGTTCTGGATCTGTGACTCAGAAACGTACTACCCTCTCAAGTGTATCATATACACAGGTGCGATGTCCCGAATCCCACGAGTTTTAGGACAGAGCCAAGGCCATGCCGAATTGCAAGAATTGTGAGGCTTAAACCATGATGACTATGAAGGCTCAAAGAAAGATATATTTGATGTTATTTCTGTTTAAATCTTTTATTTTGAGATTTTTCATCAATAAATGACATTTTATGTGCTTGAAGTCAATAAGATGTATGATTTTATCTTATTCTCCAATGCTAAATTGTGTTAGAAATAGTTTGTCTGTATGATTTTATCTTATTCTCCAATGCTAAATTGTGTTAGAAATAGTTTGTCTGTATAAAAAGTATGACCCAAAAAAGGGAACACTAATATTTTCTCTATGTAAAAGTATGACCCAAAAAATGGAACACGAAGTACAATATGTATGCAAAATATCGAAGTACGGCTAGGGTTAATGATTATTATAGTGCATAATATGTGTTAGAACTAACAGGACTAATTGTATTTATAGTAATGCCTATGGACACTGAGACGCTATGTCCACACATTAGCATTGGTCATGATTGGCTATGGGACGCTATGAAAAGAAAATTGGGGCTTCAAAAAGCAAGAGAGGCTAAAAGTCAAAGAATGTCCCTGCAAGAGAAAGTTGTTACAACAATCCCACTGCCAGAGACACAGACCCTTGAACGTCAGTCTGCTTCTAAGCTCAAGTTAGAGTCTTTTTCTGCCAGTATGGAAGAGGCTCCTGCTAATGCTGCAATGCTAACACTGCCTACAGCAATTGTACAATTGGAGGCTTTGCAGCAGTTGTTTGATCTTTTTTTTTGCCCAATGTGCAATGAAGGCAAGGTAAAACTTGTTGGAGACAAAAAAAAATGTAGGGCTTGCAGTCTTTTTGAGTTTGAAATGTCAAAAATGTCATTATGTATTAAAAGAAGGTTATACTGCAAAGAAGACAGGTAAAGCCTTTGATATAAACAAGAAGCTAGTGGCAGCATCAATGGCTACATGATTGGGGCATAAAGGTGTGGGCAAGTTTTTGGAAATGATGGAAGTTCCTAACCTCCATCACAAGTCTTATGCTGCCAATACTTCAAATATTTCTAAAAAGCTCCCATCATACAAAGACAAAATTTTGCAGCTAGCCTTAGAAAAGGTGAAGGCTGCTTACCCTGAACAGGGAGCACAGGAAGTAATTGACATTGACGTCTCGTATGATGGGAGCTGGCAAACACGGAGACACACATCGAAGAGTGGTGTAGGTTGTGTAATTGAAAACAGAACTGGCCTTGTGGTGGATTATGAGTGTATGTCTAAATATTGTCAGGCATGTTCCACCACAGGAAAAAAAATGCAAATGAGAGTGAGACTAAGTATAATGACTGGCTTATGTCTCACAAACCACATTGCAACAAAAACTGTGAAGGGTCATCTGGCAGCATGGAGCAGACTGCTGCTGTCAAGCTGTGGCAGAGATCAGTTCTGAAACATGGTTTAGTTTATCATTCTGTTGTGTCCGATGGAGACACAAACACTATCAAAGCCATTCATAAAGCTGACCCATATCCTGGCTTGATAGTGGAGAAGCATGAATGCAAAAACCATGTTCCAAAACGCGTTGGCACAGCCTTGAAAACATTAGTGGACAGGAAAAAACAACAAGGAGTTCCTTTGGGTGGAAGAGGTTTAGGTAGATTAACACAACCTAAAATGACTCAGTTACAAAAATATTATGGGAAAGCTATACGGTCCAGTGGCACCGTTGAAGAAATGAAACGTGCAATATGGCAGGCTTCAAGCACTCAACATCCACAGATGATCGATCTTGCCATGATGACTGCCCAAAAAGCACAACATCCTGGTGTTTCTACCA
The DNA here is from genome assembly GCA_949126835.1 of Anisus vortex. Taxonomy (NCBI): domain Eukaryota; kingdom Metazoa; phylum Mollusca; class Gastropoda; family Planorbidae; genus Anisus; species Anisus vortex. The sequence continues at coordinate 18,672,217 of OX421500.1, forward strand.
GAAGGCATTAGCAAAGGGAACTAGTCCTAAAAAGCTTGCACATTCTTCAACATATCTAAATCCTACTGTTGCAGAGAATGTGAAAGAGGCTTATGAAAAATTGACAAGTGAAGTACTTTTGCGACGTTGTCTTCAGGGAAAGACCCAGAATGTTAACGAGTCAATACACTCACTGATTTGGTCTCGCTGTTCCAAACATATTTTTGTAACTAGACAAAGGCTAGAAATTTCAGTATCAGTAGGGGTTGGAGAGTTTAATATGGGGTCTCGAGCATCACATGAATTTCTTTTAGTGTTAAGATTAGAAGTGGGGAACATGACTAAAAAATTTGGGGGGAAAAGGGATAGTGTTAGAATTTATTAGGGAGAGTCAGCAATCAAATTAAATATGAAGAAAAGAAGGGAATTAAGAAGGAGTGCAGAAAAAAAGGGCAATGATAGGTATTTAGATAACGAAGATGGAGAACAATATGTAGCGGGGGGGGGGGGGGGGCTGTAACGACTTTTAATATTCACATTTATTAATGCATTCTTTTTTGTTCTTGAAATAATTAATTGAGAAAATTCTATAAAGTTTTAAAACACTAACAGTGTTCATATGGGTTGTGAAAGTCAACTTAGAGTTAGTGATTAATTGTTAAAATGGACACAGTAGCTTGTACGAAATTTATTTTTAACTTTAAAAAAAATCCCATCATGTCTATCTCTAAAAAAATATTACATGAATAATATTTTTTATTTGGCCTTTATAAACACAACCAGAAAATTTTATATTTTAGGCATACCCTTCAGATCAAACTGACCATAGGGCTGGTGAAGCAGTGTTCACCACTTTCTATAGCCACAGCATACAAGGGGATGTGTTGCCAGCACAATGCCCAGCCGTCTTTACCTATCATAGCTGGGTAGACTCAGGGGCACTCAAGTCCCAGGGGAAAAAACTAACCTGAACCAGGATTTAAACCCAGAACCCCTGGATCACCAGTCGAACGTGCTTCCGCACAGCCACAGTGTCCCATGATGTAGGAAAAGTTTGTGAATATTAAAATGATTAGAAACCATTACTAATTGAAAGTGTATGTCAACTTTTACAATTTATCATTACTGGATATTTTTCGAACAAGTATTCTGCAAACATGGCATGAGCCAAGAGGAAATAAATCACAGCTAAACCAGTTCAGGGGATATCATTTGTTGCTGGGGGGTGGGGTGTCACCCTCTTCTACTGGAAGAAAAATTGAACCAACATTATACGACCTTTAGCTAAACTTAACTTCCTCTTCCAGAAGAATTGAGGCAAGGCCCACCTTCAATCTTTGTGTAATGTTGCCTTTTCTAAGGGCCTCAACACTGAAACTGTGCCAATAGTAGCTAAAGTGTTTGGTCAATTCCCAAGATGGTCACCCCTCAGCCACCAACTGCACAAATCACCATGCATTGTATACCACTTTCCAGAGCTCATCTTTCCAGATTTGCCAATAATTGAAGAGTCCAACATTTTTAACTCTAAATATAATGTAGTGCAAAAAGAGAAAATGGACAATGAAGCTACAGCTGTTAAAAACAACTAAAGAAATAGTAATCACCTATGAGAAGTCTACCAGGACACAGACAGGGTGTACTTTGTGGCACACTCTAAGGGAAAACAGAATAACTGCATCTGTTTGTGGAGAAATTGCTAACCACCAAAAAGGTATAATGTTTAATAATTTTCAGTAACAGTGATAAAGGCATTTATTAGTCTACTTTAATTTCATCTAGCCTCATTCAGTATGATTATGTCTCAGAATTTGAAGGGAAAGGGCAAAAGGCAGGCCACTCCAATCAGTACCAGGTCTCTCTATCAACACAAAATCCAAACGTAGAAAATGAAAATGGTCGTGGACAATCTGAGGGCTTCAATTGGGTCCAATGTGACATTTGTGATACACACTATCACCTAAGTTGTGTAAATACAGCATTCTCTTTGGAAGACTTAAAAAAATTTGGAGTTCCTTACATATTGTGTGCTTTTTATTTAGAATGTTGACGCTTTACAAGAAAGGAGGAGGATCAAGATGACCCCCCTGTGGTGACATCACTTCTCAAGTGCAACTCAGTGACTAATAGAGATGAGGGACATAATTTTGAAGGAGCAAAGCATCACCATAGCACCTAAAGATATTAGTAATCTTCGAGCTAAAGTCTGTGTGCCACACTCAAGACACAGATCAGCAAGCTACTGAGAATATTTTGTCATCCATAGTAATTAGAGGGGGGGGGTTAGTTATATGAGGGATGAGGGTGGAAGTTTTGTTTATTTAGCTTATGTGACTAGAGACATGTTGGACTGAGTAGAAAAACATCCAGAAGTATTTGTGATGTATATTAACAACAAAAACAACATGTACAATTTGCCTCTTCTGACTTTAATGGCTATTGACAGTAATGGCAGGGGTCGGCCAGTCATGCATGAATTTTTACAATATAAACAGGTTCATTTGTTAGTTAAATGAGGATGCCTGGATAGAGCTGTTAGAGAGGGTTAATAAAAAGAAGCATGACAACATATTCTATTGCAAGGCATGTGAGGTTTTAGATGATGGAATGTTAAGAATGGTAAAATGTCACATCATTGTGATGGATGTCAGGAATGGTTTCATTATGAATGTGTAGGGTATAGGTCTCAAAAGAGGAAATGATTTATTTGGACAAGAGAACAGGTGGCAAAATATATTTAAAAAAGAAACAATAATTAGGCCTACTATTACTATTATCAAGTTCAAATGCAACTAGGAGTAACTGGCTAAACATGGCCATGTTCATGGTGTGATTTTGATTTGTCTTTTTTTGATACCACATCTTTTCATTTAGAAAGAATATTTTTAGACAAAGAATTTGGGGTAAATACCAAGTCTTTTACCTTTAAATTGAAATGTTTTAATTTATCATTCATTAACATAACTGTCATAGAACATAAGGCTAAACTTTGGTTTAACTGCCTCACAGAATTTTTCTGAGTAATCAAGGTTTTATTAAGCGGTTCCATTTCTGTGATTTAAAAAAAAAATTTAATGTAGAAAATTGAGTTTTTTTTATTAAAAAATATTACCTCCCCTTGAAATTGTGTCTTTAAAATTTAACATCAGTTACCTCCCTTTGAAACAGTGTATTTTTAAATTTTAAATACCTCCTTTGTAAATTATGTTTTGGAGATAATTCTTTGATCCCACAATGCCACGTGCAATACACGGCCGACGGCGCTATAAAAACGGTCGAGGTAAGACACACTCTGTAACGGTCACTTTTTCTCTAACGATGGAGGCTAAAGCATTTGTGTGCTCATCAGCTGATAGTGTTGTTGGTGTTGATTCCGGTGGAGTTACGGTAAATTTAGAGACATGTTAAAGGACAAGGACCGCTTCCTTAGATTTTTATACAGCCATAGACTGATTCCTAAAAGTAAACTTTGTAAAACATATTGTTCCCCCATGACTTTGAACGATGGTCTGTTTCGCTGTCGTAAACAGTCCTCTGTGAGCAAGAATAAAAAGAAACGCCAGTCTGTGCATTGCGATTTTAGTGTGTCCCAAAACCAGTTCACCTGGTTCCATAAATCCCACTTTTCCCGCCAAAATATTTGTGACCTCGTGGTGATGTGGACTATTATGCATCCCACTATAGAAGTATACTGTTTTGATTAGAATATGAAATGCGTAGCTCAACCGTCATCGAATGGTTGTGTTTTTTACGGGAGGTTTGTGTTCACACGATGATAGAGAAACGAGATGTCATATATAGTTCAGTGGTGTGGAGACAGTTGTTTACGGCGTCCATTTTTTTATATCTCGTGTTCTTCAATTTCTACTTGAACCAACTTGCATATATATCAGGTGAGCAATTGTTTATTGTAAAATTAGTGAAATGTTTTAGAATATATTTACTTTAAATAGGTACTCAAAACTGGCTTCCGTTTTTTGCGCGATTTTAAGTTTTCGACCCCTCTTGTACTAAATCGTCCAGGCAAAAAGTGTCATTCATGATAGAAAGATAATTTTTTCACTCGATTGTACAGGAATAAATGGCCTTTATCACCATATGTATTTAAAATTGACTGTTTATGTTTAACATTTTTAATATTTAAATTATCTAAGAAAAATAGTTTATTTTTGAAGAAAAAATCATTTTTGAGATTTTTTATAAACATCATCAAAAAGCTGGTCCATTTTCCTGTAAAAATATGAAAGAATTATTAGTCTATATATTATGGCACATTTTGCCCAACGCGCAAGATAAACCCTATGAAATAGTATTTTACTGCTGTAAAAACATGTCTGCCGCGATCTCCGCTATTTGAAGGGTCGTTACCAATAAAGGCGTCGTATCGGATTTTATCACTTTAGTAGTTAAGTAAAACTATTCAATGTCATAGATTAATAATATAAAATTAATTTTATGTTAAAAAATTTATGTATATATTATATTTATTTAATTTTAATAAAATTGTTTTAGATTTACCACCTAAAATCACTTGTTCTCGAGTCTCCAAACCTCTATTAAGTTTAAGGATAAGGCTAATTTTTGTCTTGTCATAAAATAAACTAAAATTACATTTATTTTAAAGTAGATAGGCTAAAGATATTGAATTGATACTTTTTATTTCCAGGAAATAATATTATAATATGTAATTTGATATGCAAAAGGTGTATTCAATCTGTTGTCAATATAAACAATAGTAAATTTGACCTTTGGTGGACTAGCGAAGCAATGTAAAATATTATGAATTAAACGAATTAGGTATAAAATTAAGTAGTTTTACACACTTATAATAACATTTAAATAGAACCAGACAGTATTTTATTTAGTTTTTGTGGAAGCGAAGCTATTTTCAGCACATAAATTTACAAAAATATTGCCTAGTCTACACTCATAAGGCCTACAAAATGCAATAGCTATAAGGCCTACTCCGACAAGTCTAATGTCGGTAATTAAAGACATATTTTACTCTTTAGAATAATACAATACTATTATTATATCTGCACTTGAAGAATATTTCTTCCATGGCATATGTTTAATAATTCATCGGTAGGGCTAAGTCATTTTTTAAACATTTATTGAATAATGGTTTGTCATGCGTAGGCCTAATAATAATAATTCTAATAAGATTATCAGATCTAGCATAAAATTAAAAGTTTATTGTATACCCCCGATTTGTTATACGTTTATTGACGGTTATTATATATATTAACAATGTTTGTGAATTTCTATGTATTGCCTAGGAAAAAGTCAAATTACAATCAGTCATAATCAAATAGCCTACATAGGGGGTTGTATATTAATTATGTCAACAAAATACAGAAAACTGGGTTATTGAAAAAATTTACAATTGTTGAAATGTGGGAGGGAATAAAATAAAGTAACTTTATATAGGCTAATACATTTTATTTATAAATTTTCATGCGTTTATACTAATTCATTCATCAACAGCCTGCCAATAAAATCATAGATTTTACTGCATTGCCAACTTCGTGGCCTATATGCATATAGGCCTACCCTATGTATTCTGATCTGGACCAAATAAAAACAAAATAGGAGGGTTTGGGAGGGAAACATAGGATAGAATCGTACCACTTTATATGTGTGTGTGGGGGGGGGGGGGGGTAAGGGCGAAACGTGCACGGCAAGAGGTCGAAAAGACGGTTTGTTCTGATATTAAAACAAATATATTTTTGCGAACTACTAATAGATGAAAGTTAAAATTAGGTCGATATAAGAGATATGTTTCATAATTGTTAATGTATAATTAAAATAAAAGTGCATGAGCTAAAAATGTATTATTACTAGTAGCGTAGTGGGGGTGGCAAATAGTGAAAAGTAGGAAAGATTGGTGGACAGCGAACACAACTAGTAGGCTATAAAGTGCGGGGGTGGGCGAAGTGCAATAATGAACGAACGGGGCTAAGTCTCAAATAATGCACAATATCCCCATAAACTACTGAACAATTAATATGTTATCGAAATATCAATAGTGAAACTAAAAATGTGATTCTTTAAATATTTATCTATACAAAAAACTATAGCTTAGAATATAATGCTTGTGATAGGCGTTCTTGGTTAGTGTTAAGGACCATTTTATATATACTTTATACCATAGGTTCTCAACGGGGGCGATATCGCCCCCCAGGGGGCGATGAGAGGCTTTAGGGGGGCGATAACATTCCCGGGGGCGATTGGGGGGCGATGAAGGGCAAGTGGGCGGTACATACTAGGGTGTCCCAGAAATGCTTGAAAAATTATTTTTTTTAAATCTTTGGTGTCTCACCCCCTGAAATGTGTCTCTTGGGTACAATGAGTGAATTGGTGAAGTTGTAGCTCATTTGAACAACATTTAGAGGTCCCCCAAGAGCTTTTAAAATTCCAGTATTAGGCCAACATAAAAATCCAGACGAATTGTAGCTCAAATAACTTGCAGTTTTTGCATGCCATATATGAATAAAATGAAGTTTAAATATACTTATATTTACCTCATTGCTACCATTAACTAGAGTTGAAATTGTGTGATTCTTAATTAGAAAATGTAATAAATGCGAGAAAACATATAAAATACCTAATGTGCAAAACTTGTGCATAGTCTAGTGCTATAAAACTACTTAACAAGCTGGGATTATTACCTAATATAAAATCTATGTGATGTATATTATTTTCTTACGGTATGGCTGTGGCAGCTGCTAAATCTAAAATAACGAGAGGCAATAATAACATCTGGCTTATCGGTTTTCCAAAAGAAACTATATCAGGTGCTCGCCTCCCTTCGGGCCTCGATGTCATGAAAAATGTTGTATATTATCAACGTCAACAGAAGCTAAACATCAATACAGCTGCACAGCAAGTACATGATCAACTGTTGCCCTTCTGGGTGAAATCATGACTGCCTGTACGACAAAAGCAGCACATCCTACAAAAGATCAAAGATCTGTATGCAGAACAAGTTCGTTTGATGAAGCACCGTAAGCGTAACAACTCAACCGATCAAATGAACCAAAAAGAATACACCGAGAAGTTGAGTAATCTTTTTGACGTTAGCCATGCCAACTCTGAACAGCTGATAAAAAATGATGAAGACAGGCAGTTTTTGAAATTGCAACGAGAATCAAGAACAGGATCAATTGGATCTGTGGACAAAAAGCTTGCTGCTAAAGAAAAACGAGTTGCTGAGCGTAAGAAACAATTTATCAGGGATGTTGGTGATGCAGCAAAAGATGCTACATCACAGTGCCGTCACCATGGGTTACCATCAGGTTCAAGTGTAGAGTCAGCAGTAGACATAGAACAGCAACTGGATGTAGGTGGTTCTGACAGTGACACAGACACACATTCAATGACATCATCCATTTGTCGGGATTCCAGTGACGATGCAGAACCTGATGAAGAATTTGTCATCCAATCAGCATCCTCAAGCAAAACAAATTCTGCAACACGACATCGCAGACGAAGCATCATATCGCCAAAAGTTGCTGCAGTGCTGGACAGAACGAACACCAGCATTAGAAAATCTACAATGATACTTGCATCCGCATTTAACGAAGCTGGTGTTCCGACATCTGACACAGTATTTTCCAAGAGCACAATGCATCGTCATCGCAAGCTTCGTCGTCAATAAGCTGCAGCACGTATAAAAGAATACTATATTCCCTCAAAATCAATTGTTCATTGGGATGGTAAGCTATTGCCCGATGTTACCGGAGAGGTTACCAACAACGTCGATCGATTACCTGTCCTGCTCACATCACTTGTCGATGGCACTACAAAGCTTCTTGGTGTTCCCAAGTTAGCATCCGGGTCAGGACGGGCAGCTGCTGATGCAGTATATGAACATATCAAATTGTGGAAGTGCAAATCTATGGTCATCGGCATGTGCTTCGACACTACGGCTTCCAATACTGGAAGACTCAATGGAGCTTGCACTCTGTTAGAAGTAGCCTTGGGACGTAATCTATTATGGATGGCTTGCCGTCATCACATGTTGGAAGTACTCCTTTCCGATGCATTCAATGTTTGTCTTGGACCATCCACTGGACCAGAGATTTTGTTTTTTAAGAGGTTTCGAGAAAAATGGCCAGAATTAAACCACACACCCGAAGCCTGATCCGCCCCTTTGATAATCGTGTCCGATTCGAGTAAAGAATTTATCAAATGTCAACTTGAGGTCAGTCATTCACATGATGATTATTTGGAATTTCTTCTGCTTGCTGCACAAATGGTTGGGTTGGAGGTTGATGTCAGCATTCGCAGACCTGGTGCCCTACATAGGGCAAGGTGGATGGCGAAAGCAATCTATGCATTGAAAATCGAACTATTGTTTGCAGGCAACGAAACCATCTTTCAGTTAACAGCTCGAGAATTACAAGGTATTCAGCGCTTTAATCGGTTTACCATAGGTGTTTATCTTCAATCATGGTTTTCATGCAGGCTCACCACAGATGCACCTGTGAATGATATCTTTTTTATACAGCGTTTATACCAATATGATGATGCTGTTCTTCGATCGACTGGATTGAAAATGATGGTGCGTCACTCGTGGTACTTGAGTCCGGAACTGTTGACGCTTGCGTTATTTTCAACCCTTTTGTCGGACAAAGAAAAAACTGGCCTTGTTCGGACAATGCAATCAGAACGTGGACCGCATCTCATAAAAACACTACCAAAAAGTGTTGTTGATTTGCGTGCTTCTACCACATTTTTTGAAACATCCAACATTGATGCCAGTTTTCTAGATGTTCCTGTTGAAGCATGGTCAGAATACACCATCTTTTAAAGTTGCAGCAGATTTTGTAAAGAATCTGGCTTGTATCAATGACTCTGCAGAGCGAGGTGTAGCATTGATACAAAATTTCAATGACAGTATCACCAAGGACGAAGAACAAAAACAATTTTTGCTCCAAGTGGTTGACAAACATCGGACAAATTTCGCAGAGTGTAATCGTGAACAGCTGGCTAAATTTTAAATTTGAAGAACTTTTTTAAATTTTTGTCTACCCTACTGTACTAAGTACAAGATAAATATTAGGAATGCTTAATTGCATTGCTTATTATTATTTTCCAAGTAGATTGACATTCTTTCAAGAATTAACTTGACAAAGTGAATAAAACTTTGTTTTTCATAATTTTTTACTTAAATTTCAAATTTAAAAATATAAACCATTCAAGATTTATATATTTTGTTTCATGTAATATTATAAACAATACTAAGAATCAATTTGTTACTTAATATATCAGTTTCGCATATAATGCAACATTAACGCTGTATTAGATTTGACCGCGAATGATTTTACACCAAAATCTGGAACTTTAAACCTCTTGGGGGACCTCTAAACATTGTCCAAATAAGCTGAAATTTTGCAGGTTAACTACTGTTACCATACAGACATATTCTGTGGGGTGAGACATAAACATTTCAAAACTTCATTTTTTTGGGACGCCCTAGTACATACGTACCTGCTATAATTTTAACAACTCAGCTATTTGAAACTATTAGTTTTTGGATGAAATATGATGTAAACGCAAGTGTGACTAATTATCTGATATCACCCAAAAGTAGGCATTCATATTATTGAACAAATAAGAATCGCAATGACTTTTCGATGAAGTAGGGGTTAGTACTTGGCAAATATGTTATGCGGCCGTCTCGTCTTATGGTTGGTTCACCGGACTGTCGCCTTAACATCTGCTAATATTACTAATTTTACTCGTTTTACCGAGATGTCCTTTAATGCGTTTGAATTTTTTGTAAAGAGATAACCACAATAGCTGAGTGGTATAGATACTTAGTAATTATACAAACTGGGTAGTTATTAAAATGCTTAAAAATATTCATATAAATTCTTTATTCATAAAATATTTATACAATTTTCAAATATTTTTTACAGTTCTATCATATCATTTTAAAGTTATAAATGCAAGCCATTCAGTTTTTTATAAAAAAAAACAACAAAAAAACAAATTGAAATATTACCTCAAGTGAAAAGGGTTAATTATCTCCCTTGAATTAACAAATGTTTCCGCTAAAATTAAGTTGGGGGGCGGTGAGCGGAAACAAAATTTAAAAGGGGGCGGTGAGCCGAAAAAGGTTGAGAACCTATGCTTTATACCAATGAAAAAAAAAAGAGAAACCAAATCAAATCATATGTACAAGTAATATAATGAACAGTTTGAAGTTTATATTGTAATAATATATTTTGTTTTTAGTTATGGGATATAACTGATTATTATTATTATTGTTACTACTATCAATAGGATAAATGGTCTTAACCTAAACAATAGTCAATGGTTGTTATTTTAAATTTTTTAATTAACATTTGAAAACTTTCTCTTTAAAATAAAACACGTATAACTGTTACCTTAAAATGTGTATTATTAAATAATGTACTAACTTGCCTTATTTAATGTTTAATGCTCGAGTCTTACACTATATAAAAACTGCTTTTGTTTGTTTTACTTTCAAGTACATGATTGACAATCTTTGTCTGTATAACTACTTATACATACCTGGGTACCTGTCCGTATTTCGCCGTATTTGTACGCTTTTGACACCCCCAGTACGGCGATACGGCCAATAAAAAAAAAATACGGGCAGCAAAAATGTCTTCATTTTTTTATATTTTTTTTCGAATTATTATTTTTTTTTTATGGCCAGCCAATTAAATTTTCGGAAATTTGCCCGTCGTCTAATCGCCTTCGAGCTAAATTCGTAATTTCGAGTAGATCTTTTTGCACCGAAATCGGACTTTTTTAGCCGTAACGAACTAAATGATCAACTTTTTCTTTCATGAAACTTAAAAGGCGAAACAATAAAAAAAAACAGCAACCGGAAAATACCAAAGAATCGCGCATGCGTGATTCTATATTTATTTCTAGGTCAGGGTTTCCCTAACTTTAGTTTTCGTCGCCCGGTAATTTTTATAGGCCTATCTGAATCTGTCACTGGTAACCAGTGCCTCCTGAGTTTGAACAACTTTTTTTTATCGCAATCCCGTAATGTAGCTTTTTTGACCCGATAGTGTATATATAAATATATATATATCTCCAAAACGCCTTCGTTTTTATGGTCTGACACGGCAATCGATAATGACCTATTTTTAGGTCAATCTATAGGCCTACGTCATAGGCGACTCCTAGGCCTACGACACATCGAACGTTGTCGTTACTTTCTTATTCTTGACGTTTTATTTTACTAATGAAGAGATTAGGCCTACTAAAACGAAAGCAACTAGATTTTCTATATAATAGACTTTATCTCGGCCCAACGTCAAAGTTTCAATTATTGCTATTAATGATGTAAAATCGTCACTATAAACTTATTTTTGTAGAACACAGCTCGCGGTAGGCCCTACAGCCTACACTACATTGTTATGTTACTCGGCACGGCAACCTTGACCTGATATCCTTTTTTTCTCTCTCACAAATGTCCAAATTCGGCGACCGTAGGCTATTTGTAAAAAAGAAAAAAAATTTGCAGATATGCGATCTTGTTGATTTTTCCCGACAATATCGAAAATGTTAGAAGCTTGAAAAAAATGAAAAGTCGCCTAATGTTAATTCATATCACTGAACTATATAGGCCTATATATACTATATATTAAAATATCTATGATGTGAAGTTTTTATTTTGCTGTTACTGTTAGTCCATTATAAATGATTGGAAGTTAAGGCTAAGGCACATAACATTTTTTTTTAAAAACAAGTTACCCTTAATTAATTAAGGCATGTCAGGCCTGAGAGTTAAGATAAACTATTTCATGAAATGTATTGGCCTAAGCCTAAAATTAAAACACTGACTAAAATAAAAAGAGTGAAAAAAACATCTGCACAATTATATAATAATAATTAAGTTAAAAAAATAGAAGTATCATAATTTAAATCTGCTTTGTCTCATTAGTTTTATATCAGTTACAAATAATTTTCTTTTTGTGTAATAAGTGTAATAGTAGTCAATATTTTTATGTCATAATTTTGTGCCTAAATTAAGCAAAAGTTATAAAAATCCGCGACACGACAAAATCTGGTCAACAGTCTCAAAATACTCTTGCCAGCCAATAAAAATACTCTTAAGAAAAATTTAAGGTACCCAGGTATGCTTATACAGTACATTTTAAAACATTTTTTACTATAAAAGTTGTGTACTTTAAATGAACTTCAAATTGATGTAATATTTGTACATTTACAAAGATTCGTTAAATTTTCGCGAATATTTATAAATGGCTAAAAAACGAAAATTTTTGCTAGAACACTTTGTTTCAATAAAAATAATTAAATTTTGATAATTTGAAACAGTGCCAATTTAGTATGTCTCTATAGAGCATTGAATTACATTCAATTTGATATATAACATAAGCTTCTACTAAAATTAGTTATTTTTTGTGATTTTTTTAAAATAGGTCAGATTTGCGTTTTTTGTCTCCCTTGAAAAAAACTGTAAAAAGTATGAAAAATGATTTTTACATCGATATTTGTATATTTTTCAAATGCCCCACATTCACAAAAAAAATTGGGTCTCTTCTCTACAAACTTTTGTGTTTGTAAACAAAGTAACTTAGCTATAGCCAATATACTTTTTGAGATAATGACTTCTAAAAATAAGACTTTGTGAGGTGGCTAAAGGTAACCCACTTGTAAAATTTCAAAATTTCATAACTTTCTTAAAAATTAACATACAGTTATAAAATTGGTATCAAAGTTCTTAGAATCATTTTGTCTTTCTATTAAACATAAAAAAATCTCAATAGCTTGCAAAATTAAAATCAGTTTTGAGTACCTACTTTAAATGATAAGAAATGTTTTATTTTCATAGAGAAAAAATTTACAAATCTCCAACTGTTAACCTAAAGCATGGCCTGTTAGTACTGTTACTACTACAGTTAGCAAATAAAATATAGTACCAGGCGTTTGTACCTTAACATAATGTGTATGTTACAGGAATGCCAGTTTTCCTGCTAAAGCCGGATTTCAGGCTTTTTGAAAATTTCCGGCTATCCCCAAAAATTCCGTCTGGATTGCAACTTTGATCCGGCAGCCAGTCAGCACTTTTAGAAAATCTCAGGCTAGCCCCGAAAATTCCGGTCGGATCAAAACTTTAAAGCAATCGCCAATCTGCACATTCAGAAAATCTCCGGCTAACCCCGAAAATGCTGGCCGAATCAAAACTTTGATTCGGCTACCAGTCGGTACTTTTTCGACGATTTTTTTTTCTTGTTTCGTGGCCGCTGGCCGGCGACTCTAGAATTTAGCTAACTAGATCAAGCAGAGGATTACTGGATTTAAAATTTAAGCAGAAAACAAACATCCATATGCAACAGCAATGTGAATAGCTGTTTTGTGGTTGTTTTCTTTCAAATCATTCTTATTTCTAATCAAGACTTGGAATATTTTGTCAATTTTTTATATTCATAATATTGTGATATACAAATAACTGATAGTCTACTAGTATGGTAAAATGGGGTAAAATGGGGTTTTGCTTATACACCCCTTACAGAGCCTCAAAAACTATTGCAAATGATTGGATTTGAAGTAACGCGATACAAGACAACGCCATCTTTAGCAATAGTCCACTTTTTCAAACAGCATTGTTGTTATAAGGTAAATACAAATTTTCTCATCTTTTTCATCTAATTTTTTAACTTGCGACTTAAGCAACTGATACTTAATAATTAAAGCTTTGAACTAAAGCTTCTATTGTATCTGAATAATATCTTATTTTCGACAAATAGGGTCTTTAATTTAACAATAAAATGAGCCCTGTTTCGATTATAAAGCATTTTATTGTGCCACACTAGAATGGGGTAGCTTCAGTGGGGCAATATGGGGCACTTCCCCATTTTGCCCCTATATTGTAATTCTTTTAAATGATGTAATTATAAACGCCATGTAAAAAAATGCTTCTTGTTTAATTGTAATTTTATTTAAGAAAACAAATTATTTTAGTCCTAGCATTACTAGCATATAAGCCTATGATCTAAAGCATTGTTATCATTTATATTTATTATTTAGCCTATCCTATAGGCCTACTATTAATTATAAATACACTTTGTCTGAGCAAATAATTTCTGTAATCCATAATTATAGCATTTATGCTTTAGTTTTAGTTTATAAACTGTTGATACTAAAGTTGTGCTATGTTTTTTTTCAGATTATTAAAATAAAAATGAGAAATTATAAAAGAATCACCAATCGCCAGTCATGGAATGAAAGCAGTATGAAGGAAGCCATTATGTCAGTCATTAATGGTGATCATGGTTACAAAAAAGCAGCAACAATATTTAGTGTGCCGCAGACATTGGAACGAAAAGTAGCCCAATATAGGAAAAACCCTGATATTGAGGATGCAAGCAAAAAGAGTAGGTCAATTTCAGATTAACAAATGTATGAAACTTATTTGACCTGAGTCTAATTGGTCTAAAAAAAAGTGGTTGTTATAAAATATTTTTATTTTTATTTCTGAATGCAATTTCTAATTAGTCTTGTAATATTTTTTTCCAGCCCTAGGTGCATTCAAAACTGTCTTTACCATTGACGAAGAATTGGAACTGGCTCTATATATACAGAACATGGAGAAAATGCTTTTTGGTCTGTCGTCATTTGAGTTAAGGTGACTAGCCTATGAACTAGCCAAACGGAATAATAAAGCACACACATTTAATAAAGAGCTTGGAGTGGCAGGCTGTGATTGGTATCAAGGATTCATGTCTCGACATGCAAATCACTTGTCCTTGTGCAAGCCTGAGGCAACGTCAGCAGCTCGAGCTATGGGCTTCAACCGAGTCTCTGTTAACTCCTTTTTCAATCTTCTTGAAGAAGTTATTGATAGCAACCAATTCAATGTAGAACAAATATGGAATTGTGATGAGACTGGAATTTCAACTGTTCCTAAATCATTATCGAAGGTTATATCCACCAAAGGAGCCAGGCAAGTTGGATCCATTACTTCTGCAGAGAGGGGTCAGCTTGTTACGTCTATAATATGCTGTTCAGCGAGTGGACAATATATGCTACCAATGCTAATATTTCCTCGCCAGAGCATGAAGGCAGAATTAATGGATGGAGCACCACCTGGGTCTTGGGCAGTGTCACCCTAGTGGATGGATACAAACAGACTTGTTTGAATCCTGGTTTAAAAGGTTGGTACAGTTTACTGGTGCCACTAAGAATTCACCAGTCCTACTTATTCTAGATGCTCATGCTACCCATACAAAGAGCATAGAGCTTATAGACCTTGCAAAAGAAAATGGTGTTGTTCTACTCTGTTTGCCTCCTCAATGCACACATAAAATGCAGCCCCTGGATGTGTCTTTCATGAAACCGCTAAGCACATATTACGACCATAATATGAGACAATGGTTGAGGACAAATCCTGGACGTGTGGTAACACAGTTTCAAATTGCACCTATATTTGGTGTATCTTATCTTGATGCTGCCACCATGCCAAACGCCATCAATGGATTTCGAAAAACCGGTATATGGCCTGTGGATAGATCAGTATTTACAGATGATGAGTTTATGGTAGCTGAGGTGACTGACATGAGTATAGTCTCTGACGCTGTCTCAGCACCAACCTCTCCATCGTCAACTGCCAACATTGCAGCTCCTGACGCTATCTCGGTCACTGACAACATTACAGCTCCTGTCTCCGCACCTGCTGCTCTCTCTGCCACTGCCGCCATCTCAACTCAAGCCTCTACTGCTGCTTCGGCTTCCGTGGATAATGAAACTCTGGCTCTAAACAAGCCTTCAACAAGCCAATATAAATATGCACCTGGTGTAGATATTGGGTCAAGTTTTAATGTTTCTCCCCATGATTTGATGCCAGTCCCAAAACAGACACCAATAAAACGTGTGTCGAAGCAAAGAGGCAAAACAGCCATTTTAACGTCCTCACCTTACAAAAAGGCATTACTGGAGGCCAAAGAGAAAAAAACAAACAACATATCCAAAGCCCAAAAAAGCCAAACATGGTAAATCTTCAAAAAAATCAACAAATGAAGACACAGCATGTCCAGTATTGAAAGTTGGGTTTGTTGTGGCGAGTGTCATAGATGGGCTCACTATTCCTGTGCTGGGCTGGAGGAAAAATAATAAAAATCCAAACTTTGTGTGTGAGCTATGCATAAATAGTGAATAATTTTATTGTTACACGAGTTCTTCCCATGACCCCATTTTACCCCGTTTTGCCCCAGTCATGGGACAAAATGGGTTGATTTTTTTTTTAATTTTTGTAAAGTTCAATAAATTAAAAAGTTTACATTCTATGGTGTTCTTGCTTTGTTTCAATGTTGTCTATGTTGTATTCTTTCATTTTCAAGTAAATTTGTATTGATTTTACTAATTTTTGTCAATTTAGAAGGGTTTTTTCCTTAAGTACACCATTTTACCCCAGTTTCCCCTACTGACTAATGAGTGAGTAGCCATTTCTACAGACTAAATAAAAGATAGTGGCTTGTACTGGTTTATGAGTTATGAGTTAGTAGCCATTTTTACGGCTCTACGGACTTAAGTATGCTAACTGCCATCAATTCAAGAACTTTATTGTCTACTAAACTAGATTGTATCATGGCAAGTTTAGAGTTTATGGACAGAAAAGGAAGTGAGTTGTTGTTGGCAACCTTAGAAAAAAATGTTCTGAACAAGTTTAAGTGGGCTTGGCTTGAAGAAAAGGATCAGTTGGGAATTTTTTTTTTCTGACTATGGACTTTATTAGAAAGATAAAGGAGCCAGGTATTGTTTGGTGCACACATGAATGCAAAAAAAAAAGAAAGGGAAGCCCTTTAAAGGGCAACCCTCTCAAGAAATAGACAAACAATTAGCTGTGCCTCCTACAGACATGCATACCCCTAAGGACTAAAAAGAGGAACAATCTTGATGAAGAAGAGGATTTTTCAACAAAAAAGCGGAACACCCTTTATGTAACAATCTTTTAAAACAAAAAAAAGAGGAACATACTCATCTATTTACTATTTCACTATTTAAAATGTAAGTAGGCCTACGTTTTACAGACAGTTCGCAATCGATCTAAATCTAAGACCTAAGAGCTTAGTACAAAGAACATTAGGCCTAAATCCACGTTTTTCTTTGCTGAATAAACTCCTCTGAATATTCCTTCCTATAAAACTGTCTGTTTTTTTACAGTTTGAACAAATCACATTTAAACTTTCTGATCCAGGACGTTTAGACATTTTCACAATCTTAGCAATACAGTAAAGGAAAATAAGATTCATTGCCAAACACGTGTAGTACCGCAAAAAAAAAAAACCGTTAGAAAAGACTAGAATATGTCTTTTAAAAAACCCAGAAAACCAAAGTAATAATAATTATATCATTGTGACCTTATTTATCCCGTTGATTTATCAACCTAGACACGGACTATATTTCAACACATGAAAAACCCAAACTTTCCTATTTGGCGTAACAAAACTATTAAAAGGCGGAACGGCGTAACAAAGTGTGTTTTTTAATCAAAAAGCGGAACAAATACGCCAAAAGCGGAACAGTAGGCATGTCTGCTCCTAGGCACACCGCAAAATGCAAATAAGAGCTTTCACGCATTGGTTTGGCTAAGGTGCCCCAAACATATATTTGTTGGGGCAAAAAGAGTTGCTATAGCCGCAGCTCTTGCTGTTGCTGAATTCAACACTGGGTCAATAGCTCAGCAAATTCTGTTTAGCTATTGGAGGGTGCAAGCCATCGCACCAAAGATACCAAAAAGGTATACTTTGAGACAATTTAAGGGTATCAAAAGCAGAGAAGAGTGAAGATTTAGAAACAAAGTGTCGTCGACTAATGAGATCGATATCTAATGTTCAGCATGGAGAAAGCCTTGGCAGTAATGAAGGGCATTTATATTTAGAAGGTGCAGCTGATTAGATGATACAGTTTATAAAAAAAGGTTTCATGCATCCAATACATTATTTTTTTGAAAAAAAAATTACTTTGAATTTGTATTTTTCATTTTTTTCAATATTGTGTTTTTTGTACAATGTTGTTGTGAAAAATGTGTGTATTTTGTAAATGGATTTGTTACATTTAATTGATATTTGGCAGGCTATTTCAGTAACACCATTGGAAGATATTTACAATGATATAGTACGATATCTTTAAAAGTTGTTTTTTGGGAGAAAAAAAATTGACTAGGAAAAAAAATTTTCATTGCCTTTACTTTTAAATAAGAAAAAAAGTAAAATAATCAACAAAAAAATTATATTCAAGCTATTAAAAAGTCCTTTTGCAAATATGCAAAGAATCATCCCTACGTTATGCACACAAAATTTGGTATGGGTAGGACATGATTTGGATGAATTATAAATTTTCCAATTTGTATATGAAATTTTGACCGCAACCCCCTATCAGAACCATCATTGAAAAATAAAAAGTTTTTTTTTATCATTATTAATTATATTTTTCTATGAACTTTAAGTATATATCAAAAATTCTTATTTAATTATGAAAATGTAGATTTTCCCCAATCCTCTTCCTTACCCCCTTAAAATGTTCATTAGGTTCATCCTGAGTCTTGGATGAATTTATTTTTATGTCTTATTTTATTTTGAAATGACATGATTTGGTGCACTAGTCTAGGCTAGGCCTTCTAATCAATGAAATTGCATATTTTTTAGGCTACTAAGCGGCTACTTCTTTGTTAAAATACCATTTTGCCTTTAAAATTTATTGGTAAGTTTTATTCAAATTATTGGTAGGGTTTACATTTTACATTTTTATCATTTTGAAGATGTAGGCCAATGTAGGCCTACTTAAAATAAAATGTAGGCTATAGTTTTCAATTATTTCATCTAGATACTAATCTAGTAGTTAGTCTAAGTTAGTAGGCTTAGGCTTAGACTTTAGACTAATCACTGTTTAATGTTATAATCACTTAGTTAGGCCTACTTAGTTGACTTAGAGAAAACTTAGTCGTCACTCTTAGTATAGGTACGTGACAAGTGCCGATTTTCCCTGGCGCCGACATGTCGTAAAACCCAGTGACCGGGATTTTTCGGACTTTGGAGACACCGATAGTAATTGATAAATAATTGCATAAGTTATAATTTACCGATCGTTATCACATCCGGGACTTTTATTGTTAATACATCCATCGACATTTGTAATTATTTTATTATTTCTTAAAACTCGAAAAAATATTTTTTTCTAAGGACCATGACCTATTTCTAAAGCACTGATTGGCCCAAATGCTACTCTTTACATCGTTTCTGGGTGTTTTAACAGTGCAATAGCTATTATCATTAGGCCTACAGCCTTTTCAATGTAGTTTATCCTTTTAGTGTCTTTTATGATCCGTAGGCCTAACAATAATTGTAGGCCTATTTGTTTTAAAGAGCATTTTATTGCACAAGTTATTTATTTGTTATTAGAAGGAATATAACTAGTATTGTTTGTTACTAATGTAATTAGATTAAAGTTTTAATTAATAGCACTTTCTGTATTTAACTTTAAAGTAAATCAATAGGCCCAGTTATAAAGCTAAATATTGTAGGCTAATAAAGGCTCTATAGGCCTATAGTAATAGTATAACAATAGGCCATAGTTAGAGTCTATAGCGGCACTATAGCCTAGTAGAAAGCCTAAATAGTAATAGTAACTAGTAGAACTACTAAAAAATGATAGTAGCAGGCCTAAACATATTTATACCATATATGGCATATATACTAACCTCGTACCGGTACAAAATAATTGTGAGCAACAGAATAGGCTATGCTTATGCTACAGGCTAGGTCTATCCTATGTACTATGTATTTTTTAATAAATATTTTCCGTAGTTATTTTGGCGAAAAAAAATTATTTTTCCTCAGTATTGTAGCAGGCCTAATCCTATTTAGTTTTTCAATGATCAGTATAAAAAAGAATAATATTCGTTTATAAATTTATAGTTCAGAGATGTAGGCCTAGGGCCTAGCCTAGAGCTAAAAAATGTGTCGGTTTTCAAGAAAATATTAGATCTAGTCTAGTATTCTAGTCTAAGTCTAGGCCGACTTGATGTCTCGCAAAATTGTATTGTTTTACAAATGCGATAACCGGTCATTGGGTAATCATTCATATATGGCATTGCATCGGTAGGCCTAAAGATTCACTGTTGTTTTTTTTATTTCAGGTTATTTTTGAAATCGCTACATTTTTTTATGAAAATTAATTCATCATCGGCCTCGTGTAACTGTTTACGTTTTCTATGCGCATGCGTAGTGTGGCTCAAACAGCTGTTCTGCAACATTCGGAAGGCAATTTTCATCAGCGTCCTTATTTTCCGGATCCGATGTTAATATTTATTTACGGGACAAATACGGAAATTCCGGGACGGTAGGCAGGCCTGTACAAATATTACAATACTTAATCTTTTATAATTTTTTATTTATTGCTGTAAATATCACTTATAATAAAATAAACACATATACGTTATAATAAAAAAACAATTTTATTTATGAAATTCATTATTTTGCTGAGAATTTCCGTATTAATTGGTTGATCCTTTTTTATTATTTAGGTATGTGTGAATCCTACTTTTTAATTCATTTTTTTTGGTCCCAAATGCTGTTCTGGGATTTTGAACTTCTGCTATATGATGGGTATGCTTATAGGGAATATGTAAATTTAATTAACAATATTTTACATAGAGCTGAGTTGTTTTATAAACATTACTATTTTAACCAACTTTGTTTGTGTTTATTGTTTACAATTTTCATTTTTTAAATGTTATTTTGTTGTATTGAAAATTGTGGTACATTTCAAACTTAAAATGAATATTGAAGATATTCTTATTGTTTGATCAAACCTCTTTATTACCTTTCTAAAACATGTTTCCTCCCGACCTGCCAAATTTCATCACAACCATCATGGTCGCACATATTCAAATTCACGTCCCAAAATTGTAATCGACTGTCCGTATCTTAGCTCATTGACGCCATATTGGCATATTTGGGTCACTTAGTGGGGAAGAGGGAGCCACGTGACTTTTTTCTTAAAACGGTTTGGTTGAACTTTCCAAGTGCACTGCCGTATATATCTTTATAATTTTAATTATTACTAGATCTAGTAAGTGAGCTTCAGTTTTTCCTCTTTGTCTTTGTTACTAAAATTTCGTCACGAAAAAAATTCATAACTTTTTTATTTATGATCTGATTTTAATGAATGATATACTGTTGGAATCCTCTCTGTGAGCCCTTTCCAATGATATATAGCAAGATATATTTAATTCATTTTGAAATTTTCATCACACATACCTATATTATTTAAGTTGACATTGCTAGTGAAATTATTATTGTTTAGATATAGATGATTTTTTTTAAATGTATATGCTATAGTTTAATAGATCTCCTCTTTAGCTTTCTTTTGGTATCATGTTTGTGAAAATTGGTTGAAATTTGTAGAAGTTATGGTAATAAAAATTTGAAAAAATCAAAACTAGGTCACAGTTTTCCTTATCAAGCCTGTAAAAAATGGGGTACATTTTTCAGAGTAAAAGAGTAAAAAAAATCACAACTTATTTATTTTTCATCAGAAAAAAATTAATTTTGGTATCATTGTAAAGGTCTTTTAAAGCAGCTTCTAATGATGTACTCATTTTTTAAATCACATTAATTTTATTTTTTTTGTCACGTACCTACTTTTACTTAGTATGACTTAGTTTAGTCTTAGAAGTTAGATTTAGTATCATTTTGATTTAGCCTAATTTAATTTAGGACTTACTTTTAGTAGCCAATTCTTTACCTTTGACTGTTTTACTTCCGTCATCAAGTACAGATCGTGGGTTCGTGTCCTTCAAACAGACAAATCTTTAAGTTTGCGTTGTTCATCTTCAAATGAAAATGAACAATAATAAGTTGATCTAGATTTTAAGAATCACGTTCAAAAACAAGCGCCACGCTATCTGGAAGAGATTATATTTTGCAATGGAATGAAGCGGAAGTAGTCGAAACTGCACAATTTACAATGAGGCTGGTTAGTTGCACTGAGCTATATATATTAAGGTGACTTTCGAAAAACTGGTTAATATTTTTAGACTAGCTAACTTCCCCGGCACTGCCCGGGGGAAAATAAAACAGGCCTGTATAAGCTTCCAATATAAATATTATAAACTACAATGAACAGAAAGCTATAGACTATAGATCTAATAATTAAAAGAAAAAAATATTTTTACTGCAGACATTTAGGAAAGTAGGCTAATTAAAAATAAATAAGGTCTAGATCTAGGCCTATTGTAATCGGGTTAAAAATAGCCAATAGGCTAGTCTTTTTGTTTAACAAAAAGCTAAATTGCCATGTGTTGCCCGTGGATTTAAAATTATTTATTTTTTTAAAGTAATAGTAATTGAAAAAAAAATGTAACAAAAAAGTAGGCCTACAAGCAGGGGCGAAGCCACAGGGGGGAGGAGCTGAATGGTGCTAACCCCCCCCCTCCCATGTGTGCCACTTTTCCGGATTATCCCGGAAATACGGATTCGCGAGGCTAAAGATTTTTCGGCTCCAGATTCGCGAGATTCAATTTACTTTGGTTCCGGATTCGTGGGTTAACCAAAACAAAAAAAAAAATATCTAGCCTACGGGTCCGAAATCGCGGTACAGAACCCGGTTCGGTAAGAATCGGATCCGCTATAAATAGACTTATTAGTAATTATAGACCGGATAGGCGTACTGTAAACCATACCTAGATATGCCTACAGTATTAGGCTATAAGCTTAGTTTAGTGAAATGTCACGCCATGTGGTTGGATTTTTATTTAATTCACTAAAATTATCGGAAAATAGGGTAGGCTACCTAAATTTTCCAGCCGCCTAGATTTTTATCGTCATATCGGTAATTGGTAACTGTTTCACACCTCCGTGAAGGCTATAGGCTACTATTACTATTAGTATATTAGGCTAGGCTAACTATACGATTATTAGCCTATAATTATAAAAGGACCTTATTTAAAGGAAAGGTTATTGTCATTTGAATGGAAATATTAAAACTGCTTTTTTTCCTCCATTAAAAATGCGTTTTTTTTTATCAGCCCGCTAAAATGAAGGCGACGAAATATGAATAAATTAATATATTGGAGCAATGTCACAGTAAGGCCTACTGTTTAATATAGCCTATATTAGTATAATATAGCCTACATTGGCTACATTAAGTAACATTGCCGTCATATTTATTAGGCTCACTGATCTCTAAAAAGAGTTAGGGTTAGGACCACTGATCTCTAAAAAGAATGGATTAGGCTCGGAAGTAACATCCTTGAGGAAATTTCCGCCATTTTGTTTCCATTGTCACTGATCGATATATATATAATTACCGTGAGTTTGTTTATTTATTTAGATTTTTGTTTCTGCTCTATATTCTCCTAAGCCGTTTGACTAATCGGGTTAAAAGTTAAAGGTATAAATTGGAAACGTCCTCCAAAAGAATTTTTAATTTTATCAACAATATTTTTTTTTTTAATGATACTTAGACCTATTACTAATCAGCGTGTGTTAAGGTTATAAAACGTGCGCCGTTTCCAAATGATGTCCCTTTGAAATGCTTTCAAATTTAGTGTGTATTCGGGACCGGGTTTTCCCGTACTGCGAAATATTGCTGTCTACTTTTTTTTATTATTAACTTTTTTATTGTTTGGTATTTGTTTCTTTTTCTTTCCTTTTGATCGTATTATTGTTAGTATCATATTATTAATAAGAAGTCAGAATTAGCTTGACAGCAACAATCCGTATGGGGACGTCCATTAATTACGTCAACAAAATAGGGGGAGGGGGGGGTCTGAAAAAGTTTGACAATTGTTGACAAGGGGGAGGGGGGGGAGGTCAAGAAAAGTTGACGTCAACAATGTTACTTTTTTAAAATAAAAAATGATACAAATTGATTACAAAATTCTAGGCTATATTTGTCATGTGCCACTTACATAGCAGACATCTATAAACATGGTTTTACGTTAATACAAATATATTAATTAAAAGTACGGACGCTACATTTGACATGTCCTTTTTGTGTTCATCTTGATAGTTTGTAGATCTATGTATGAGAGGAAAGTGGAAACTAATGCAATTGTTAGCACGGCAAAGTGACCGACCAATTGTAAATAACTTCACCTTCGCTGTAGTCTAGCGAGCCATTGTGACTGGAATAACAAAAGAACATAAACACACCAACAAACATTCTGCAAAGTACGTTCAGAAACAGAAACCCAGTTTTTTGCCGCTCAGTAGACCTACATCTAAATTAGGCGCTGTTCTGTTATTGAGTCCTGAAAGGACTATGAACACCGTCCGAGAGTTCACTGCTTTAATTCAACGCCCATGGTTGAGTCTTTTCCAAGTTCCAACCCTTGAAACCATGTTTGGATCAGCGTTAGCAGGCCATGCACTCCGACATGGAAAGATATGAGTAGGCAGGCTTTGTCTTACAGGGCGGTCGCTTGTTGGGTCGGCTTGCTCTGTTCGGATTCCCCTTTTACGACGTAACGTTTAGGGTTGAGCTCAGCTCTGTCCGGACCCGCTGCGGGAGCTCTTCCCCATGCTTTCGCCCACTATTGTATTCTTAATGGGAACGTATCGGCGGTTTACACACTTCGCCAGCTTTGGGGCTCATAGGTACAGAAGTGAAATTAGGCGCCAGAGACTGGCGTTCGTTATATATACCATGTTAGCGATAGCTGGGCTTGGCAATATAACTAAAGACAACAATAGGCCCTCTCTGAGACTATGTTTGAATTGCATTGAATGAAGTGTATCGTGTGAATCCAACATGGTTATTTTAAAATATTTCCTTCAGAAAAATAATTCGTGGCCCATGAAGTTCGAAATACTTAGCCAACCTTTCCTTTTAACATCCCTAATTCTGATACATAAACTAATATATTTTCGCTGACTACGTTATAATAGGTGAAACATTAAATTTGGTGATTAGGCTTAATATAGTAATTTTTTAGTTTTAATTTCTAATTGTCTGAAAAAAAAATGTATGAGATAAAAATGTATTAGTATGCCTATAGTGGCGTAGCCAGATTGCAAGGTGTGGGTGGCAAATAATGCAAGGTAGGAGCGGTAGGGGCAAGGAAGCCAACTACCGTGTGTATAATCATATAATGTGGGGGGGGGAGGGGGGCAAGAAGGAATAGTGAGCATATGGTTAAAATAGCAGGTTAATTTACAACTGGTGCACGATTTCCCCCCTAAGCTATTTAACAATTAACATTGTACCAAAAGCTCATTAGGCTAGTAAAACGTACAATCAGAAAGTATTCAATCTATCTATATGAAAAGAACAATATTAAATAAAAAGGAAAGAAATATTGTTAAAATCCTCGGATTGGAAAAAAAATTGGGAGGGGCGATGGGGGGGGGGGGTAGTAAGCATGTTACACCCCTTTCGTGGCTACGCCTATGAGAGTTCTATCTAGTCAATATGAAATCTTTAAAACAAGTTTTAAAATGTATTACAATTAATTATAGTAAAGATCTAGACCAGGAGTCGGGAACCTATGGCTCGCGAGCCAGATGTGGCTCTATTGATGGCTGCATCTGGCTCGCAGACAAATGTTCGATTATACACAAAAAAATTTAGACTTCTTTGATCTACATATTAATTGCATATCAATATTTCATTCTACAAATGAGCTAAAGTCTACTGCAGCTCAGCATCTAAAAGACAGAAAAATAGCACCCTGCATTCATTGTAATTAAAAGGGAAATTTACTTGAATTTTTATTTTTAAACATAATGTATGGCTCTCATAGAATTACTTTTCAAAATATGAGGTGTCCATGGCTCTCTCAGTCAAAAAGGTTCCCGACCCCCAGATCTAGACCTTTCCGTTTCAAATCTATTTTAAACATAAAAGCCAGCGTTTAATTTTTTTTTTACTTGTTATAGGGGGGGGGGGTAACGAATTGTTGACGTAATTATATAGGGGGGGGGGGTCTCTGAAAGTTTGACAGTTGTTGACAAGGGGGAGGGGGGGAGGTAAAAATCGCCAAAAAATTGTTGACGTAATTAATGGACGTCCCCTATGCATATTGTGTAAAATGGCAGCAACATAGATTTCGTTCCGATCTATTTATAGATCAGTGGCACAGTAAGTCTTAGACACAATTTTGTTTATATCGTTAAGTGCAGTGGAAATTTTTAGTTTTCCATTTCTTCTATATGTCAGTCCCTTTCTTCACTTTGCTCAAACCAATTTATTAAGAAGGCGCAATCCATTATTTTTATAGATCAGTGGTTAGGACCCTAACCCTAACTTCTTTTTATAGATCAGTGATTAGGCATAATGATTGGAGTAAAACAGTCGGTTTAGTGTTGAGAACTAGGCCTGGTCCTAGCAGTCACTTAATATAGCTGGCGCATATTTTTTTCTAACAATATCGGACATAACAAGTTAACAAGAAAATCATAAAATAATGTTGATTTAAATTAATTTCAAACCAAATTTTTAAATTCTTAGTGTCGCGCATTCGCGAATTTTCTCATTTTCATAACAACATAAAAATACGTCATATCACTGAACTATATAATATATAGCCTACCGAAAAAATGTGTATTTTATTTTTTCACGCTTTTCAGTTATTAGGTATTTGAAGTTAGAGACTAGATTCAATAGTTTACTAGTTAACATGTTATCCTAAATTAACTAAGATATCATATGCCTAAGAGTTAAAGTTACTAGGATTTGGATACAATATTTAAATTACATTTATTGGTATCTGACCTAGCATATAGGCCTACAGAACAAAGTAAAATGGGGAATAAATTTTTAGAAACACATAGGCTAATTATATTTTTTAAAGTAGGCTAGCCTAACTTAAAAAAAAAGGGTTATGATAAGATGATTTTAAAGACATAATTTTCCTATCATAATATGCAGAAACAAATTGGAAAAAAACAAACAATGATTATTGGTGTGGCCTATATTATATAAAATTATATAGGCTATATATAGGCCTACCGGTATATAAAATATAGTGTAGGCCTTCCAATTTGAGAAGTTGCGATAAATTTCAGGGTTTGTAAAATTTTGGATAGTAGCTTTCAGGGTTCAGGAAATTTTTAGAAAAGGATTTCAGGGTTCACTGCTTCAAGTGAGTGGCACCCATGCCCCCTCCTGAAATTTAAAACAATTAATCTTTTTCAACAGATGTTTAAAAATATGTTCTGAATTTGCTAAAAATTTCATAAATGTTTGTCACGCGAAAGTACAGCCCCCCCCCCCTCCGGAATTTGGTAAATATTTGTCACGCGAAAGTTCAGGCCCCCCCCCCCCCTGGAAAAAATTTCTGGCTTCACCCCTGCCTACAAGACTATCTGGGAAATCGAACCCGGGTCGACCGCATGGCAGTTCTCTATAATATGTTATCCACTTAGCTATCGAGGACACTTCTGGTAAGCAAGAAATGTCGGTTGCACTAGCACCTGAGTTCTATAGAAAATTGCGTTATAGCTTTAGACTAGAAATATCTAAATCTTCGATGGCTTTTACATTTCTCCATGTGAATATTGATATAGATGTTATTGTAGTGTAGGCCTAACTGTTGGTAGGCGGAAGTGCCCTATGCATATGCCTATATATTATGCATTCAAAATCACAAACTTCAGTTTAGGCTACTGTCATGGAATTCGGACGCATCTGCATTTACAACCAATTTAAATGCATGCAGATAGTTTAGTGTCCAAATTCCATTTTAGTATTTTTATAAAAAGAATCATGAAAACAATGAGTAGGCCTAACCCTATATTCTATGATCGAATTACTGTGGTTTTGCCACTTGGTTTCGTCGATATTTCAAGGAGTTTTGACGTAAATTGGACCAATTCGTAAATGGGAAAACTTCCTACTCCGAATTTCCAAGTTTCCGAGTTTCCCATGGGTAAAGAACGGTAATCAAATTACATTTACCGATTGATATAGACTATTTATATAGCATCGACTCTAGACTACAGCGCTTTTGTTATTTTATGTTTGATCCTCTGATGGATTGTGGACACCCTTCTGATCTAGTGTGGCCCATGGTTAGTACAGCCGGAGAATAACAGTGAGAAAACCAGCAACAACTTCTCCCGAAATATCCACATGACCTGCGTTTCAAATAGCATCCGCTCACCAAAGCTCAAATCATGGACATCTCGTAAAGTTTAGTACCTGCGACAGGCGGATCAAATTTTATCTTACAGGAGAAGCAAATAAGGCAGGCTACAAACACCTTTTTGAAGAAGATTTATATAAGCTTTGAATGGCTGGCATGGGGGCAATGTTGTCGCATTGTTAGTTTACCGTGAGATATAGTAAATTATCGTCAAAATGCGTTCTGCGACTTAGAGCTCAGAAAAAAACATTTTTTTTTTGTCATAGTGGAGCGAGCTTTTTTATGTTGATTTGACCTTTTAATCTGCTGTCTCTTTATATCAGCAGTTTCAACAGTTTTATAAAAGTGGCTGTTTAAAGATAAAAGCTGTGGATGACCACGAGTGCTGAATGAACAAGTGGCAAGAATTCGTAATGTCATAGAACAATATGATCCTTTTCCAACATGGCGCCTCATGGTTCAAGCTTTCATTAAAAAAAAGATAACGCAACGATTGATTATAGTCGTAAGGGAACCAAAGACTTTTCTCTTTTAGTTTGACCTGTGATTTTTGTTCTTATAGCGATACGTAAAAGACAGAATTTATGTTCCACCGCTAGCCACTAACATCGAATATAAACAAAGATCAAGTCACTGTTATTTTTTCTTATTGAAATAGTGCATAATGAAGTCATTTGATTCAATTTTGAAATAACACTTTATATTAACCCAAATTATTTTTTTAAGATCTTTACTAAAAGCGTAACATTTACACATAAAGTGAAGTTGAACAATATCTAAATATATAGCTTAATTTTTGTAAAACTGTATGACTGAAAACAAACAAAAATATACACATTGCACAAAAAAAAAAAACAAGAAAAAAAACAAACAATGAAAATACACATTTCTTCTTAATAAAACTTAATCAATATTTTAAAGTTATGAAAATTGATTATAATCTTAACATAGTTGAAAAAATGTGATACATTTTGTGTGGTCTCTTTATTATTTTATAACAAGAAAACCATAAAAACGAAGTTTTTATTATACTCCCTTTATTTGCAAACTAAGTTTACCATCATGTAATTAAATAATTGATTGACTACTGCAAATGAAACGTACAAAAAAATATCTGTGTCGCAAATCTCAAAAATATCTCCTTACTCCGTATGAATTGTTCTAAAAATAATTTTAGCGCATAATCTTTTCCATCTTTGCGCCGAAAAACTATAAAAAGTTGCACAGGCATTTTTAAAGTGAAACCAACATTTTTCTTATACTTTCCTTTTAAGAAATGAATATTGTCATAAGTGTAGTATTATTACGTTGTTTTAACTGAAAATTTGATAGGATGTATTGTTAGTCGCCACAAGTCTGCTGTCCAAATTTCAGCTCGATCGGACCACGGGAAGTGGTAGAAAAATCGAAGCCAATTTTAGCACCATTGCAGACAGACAGACAGAAAATGCAACTTAAAATAAAGGGAGTAAAAATGTTGCGTTATCATATACAATTACAATAGGTTAATCTCTATATCATTTTTCTAATCTTCATTTCAGATGTTGATACTGAAATATGATGCCCAGTTACTGCAAGCCAGTTCATGCCTTTCAAATGTTCTTTACTGTCCCAAAGTCCATTTAGATTAACATGTTGACAGTTCAAGTACCACCAAGCTCCTTGACATGTCACAGCGCAGTTTGAAGATGGCTCAGTATCTAAGTCTTTGTCATATGTAGTAAATTTCATACCATTATGAATGCTTAAACTGTCACCAGCATTGCCAGAATAACCACTTATATGCAACATATAACCATCAGACTCGCCGAAAAGATAAAATCGAGAATAATAAGCTGAATATTTGCCATGCGCATATTCGAAATCGATTCTAAGTTCATAGGTCCCATTTGTTGTAATGTGATGAATATTTTCATTCCCAAGATAAAATTCTCCATTGACATAATCTCCAAATCCTTTCTTGTAGTCTTCCCATCCTCTGTAAAAATGCAGTTTTCCGTTGATTCTTCTCTGAATAACAAGCCATCCACCTCCGTCAGTTTCGGTGTCACACATGACTTCATAACCACTTGATAAGGTAACAATGACTTTAGATTGGCCGTTACTGACAACTTCATTACAGGAGTTCGGTTTTGACTCATTATTATTTATTAGGATGTTGGATATTTTAGGAACGCAAACGTAGGAACATTCAAGATCCATTAAACCTTTGTATGTAGAGAGCTCAGCTGTAAAAAAAATGTTTTGAAATCATTCATTCGGATCTTAAATTTAAAGTTGTTGTTATTTAAAGCTATGTAATGAAATACACCAGCGTAAAATCAATATTGGCATATGGGACAGAAACACGGAGTCATACGAAAGGCGTATATAAGAGAATAAGAGTGTTTACCAATGGGTTGCTTCTAAAAGTGCTCACTATTTCACGTGCATTATACATACAAAACATTGTTTACCACCAAAATAAAAGAAACCAATTGTAGATAGCACATATGAAAGCTTAAAGTATTCGGATGAGATGTTTTTGAGTAATTATCAAAAATATACCATGGTCGTGTCAAATTGACCCACCTAGTTGGGACAGGGTTAATAATTGGATGGGATGACTTCATTATCAAAGAAGCAGTGGAATGGAGAGCTGCCCAGAAGCCCATCCTATGCGAGCTAAAAAGGGAAGTTGCAATGGATTGGTCACACTCTAAGAAGAGGACTGGGCAACATAGGTCGCCAGGCAATAGAAAGAAAGGAACTAAGAAGAGATGCCGGACAAACATCACCTGGAGAAGAATACTGGACAGAGAAAGGAAAGTATCGGGGATAAAGTGGCAAGGGATGAAGAGACCGGAATGAGTGAAATAAGCATTGTCGAGGCCCTATACTAACTGAAGACTAATAGAAACTTTATTGATTGATTGAATAGCATGATTCGGGAGTAAGTAAAGATATTATTTGAAAAAAAGTAAACACATCACAACACACCTTGTTTTTTTCTTTACAATTAATGTAGGCCTACTATATAAGGCGCTGCGCAAATTTGTATTTAGAATAGCTTTGTAATACACAGTTACATTGTATTTAATGTGTTCCTTTTATTACAATTTTTTTTTTTTTGTTTTTCTCCGATTATTGCAAGTTGACAAGCTTTGATTAAACTTGAAAACCTATACAGTGCAGTGTCATGTTTAAAGTGTTTATTGTAACTCAAGACTACTTGTTATTCATTCACATTGTCAATGATTGATTTGGCAATCGTATGATTACATACATATGTATCTATCAATCAATCTATCTATCTATCTATCTATCTATCTATCTATCTATCTATCTATCTATCTATCTATCTATCTATCTATCTATCTATCTATCTATCTATCTATCTATCTATCTATCTATCTATCTATCTATCTATCTATATTTTTATTTCAACATATTTCTCCATTACATCTAAATCTAAACATCTATCAATGTAATTTTCTTTTAAACCGTAGGCTATAATTATATTTAAATATGTAGGATAGCTTTTTTATAGTACACACATATGCACAAGCAAACAAATAAATATACAACATAATATATTAATACATTATTGTTATTATGCAAATGTACTGAATTTAGCTTTTTTGGTCCCTGAGAAATAAAGAAGATATTAAAAAAACGAAAACATAATAAAAATAAGAAGTATATTATGTAAACATTTTATTATTGAGTACAAAATACCTGCATTTAAGAGCTTGATAATGGAAATAAGAAGAAATAATTTGCGAAACATCTTGGCCTTCAAGGGAAATTTCTAAAGACAAATATTGTAGTGTAAAATATTGAATATCACCGTTTTCTACAAAACACTGAATGTGCTCTCGGCTTTGTATTTTATACCATTTAGTGTCTAGGGGTATGCCAGATAAGGCGGCAAGCAACTTTTGTTTTACCCTCCCCTTTTGACACGTGTTAGACATTTGTTCTTTGTAATGATACCGTTACCAAGCCCCCACCCCCTCGCCTCCAAGAAAAAAAAAAGAAAAGAAAAAGGGGAACTACAATATAATATTTAATTGTTTAAATGTGCATATGTCAAATCCTTTTTTTTTCTACATTGTAGCAAGTAGGCTATATACTGGAGAGCTTGGCTTGAAAATTGTAGTAAAAATCTATAAGTCGAAATTGTTTTGAAAAAAAGGCCTGTGTGTTATAATGTTTAAATGTCTAATTTCAGAGTATATCACTCAAACTTTCTCGTAAATATCAATTGATTCCTTAAATTATATCCGTAAAACAGGAAAATAACTGAAGTTAGAATATTTGAACGAGGAAAAAAAAAGAGAGGGATGATTGTAAAATGTTGAGTTCTTATTAGACACTATTTAATATGGCTGATAATGAGAGTGAAATTATTTCAATTGTCAAATACACAATATGAAGAGTAAGGAAAAACGAAAAAAAAATGAATTAAAAAAAAGTAGAAATAATGATTCATTTTTGTGTTAATGCTTAAACAGTAAGCCAATAAAACTTGAACGTAAAGACATCATTTCTAATAAAGGGTTTGTGTCAATGTTCTCCAACTTTTTTAGATTTATAAATTCGTCAACATTCAAATAAGACCAAATCTGGCTTTAGTAATCCTGCAAACTGAACATTCTGTATCCCTTTATCTTTATCAATTCAGTATGTTTTCTTTGGAGCAGCCCCATGTTTGCTTCTGGACGCAATTCAGTTCACTCCATATAAAATTATGATACCGAGGAGTGAAGCAAGTAAAAGTATCCCGTCGGACCAAGTTGATCTATAGGGTCAGTGAAGCAGCGTTCACCAGTTTATGTGGCCACGGCGTACTAGGAGATTGTGTGGCCAGCACTTTGCACAGGCGCCTTTACTTTACCCCTAACTAAGGTCAGGTAGCCATCAGAGCTGGGTAGACTCACGGCCACCCTCCAGACCCGGAAAAAATCCTAGCCTGCACCAGGATTCGAACCCAGGACCATAGCGAGGAGTACGACGTTTAAATTGTTCAGAAGAGAGAACTGCACTAATGCCTTAATACTATCTTGGTATATTGGGCTCAGTGACGTATTTAGGATTGTGGGGGCCCTGTTCCCAAAATTATGTGGGGCCCCTCGTAGCCTCGGCCCTGCCTTCCACATAGGCCTACCTCAGAAAAATACCGTTTTATCATGTTACATTCTGTAAAATTATAAATACTTTTTATGTTGCGCTTAGTTTGGTTGGACTGGAGCACTTAAAATTGTAGGGCAAAAAATGAATTTTATTTAGCCTACATTTTAAACGAAAAAATGGGGATGTCATTAAAAAAATATATTTTTTGGGATGTGTGGGGGCCACTTTTGTGTGGAACATGCCTAAATACGCCACTGATTGGGCTGTCATCTTATTCTTTATGAACTGTCATCAGTAACAATCAATGATTTAATAATACTCCATGTAATTAGTGCGTTAGACCTTTGAAGTTTCCCTGATATGTAGCCGCAATAATCTCATGAGTGGGTCGTTCGAGAACGAAGCTTAAAGAGTGTGTGGTAAACTCCATCTGTGGCTAAATACATGCACGAGCCTGATAGCGACCAAGTATCATGATGTGACCTCTAATAGTTTTAACTTTCCAGCCACTGCTCACAAACCGTCACATAGCCTATATCGGACCCATTTCACTCTCAACGCTTGACGTTATATTTGGACGGCGCCATCACACATTGCATTAATTAACACACATGTTTTTGATTTATTGTTTTCGTTGGAATTATATCCACGGATAAGCGTAGGTCGCAACAATCATTTGCAGAAAAAGGACGTCTGTAACATAATATAAGATATCCTTGTTGACAAACAATTTTTGTAAGGGGGGGGGGTATGAAGGACAAGTAGCAGCCTGACCGAACTTCTATAATGGCTATTTGATAAAATTCTTGCGCATATCGCGTTGCAAACAATTAAGAAGTAAAGGAAGATAAAGCTGTTGATAGTTATTCAGGAATGTAGCTTGTAAGTCTTGTCTTGTTTTATCCTTATAGGCGCTTTACAGTAATGAACACGTGAGCCAAAAGACTATTGAAAACAATACAATGACAACAGTTTTGACACTCTACTCTGTGTTCCAGCAAATCAATTACTTTATTACATTTAAACATTAAAAAGTTCATGAGACATCACACAAGAATTGCTATATCATATATTTCCCCAAAACATCGACTTCATCTTATACCTACTGGTCAAATTAAAAAGTTCATGAGACATCACACAAGAATTGCTATATCATATTATATTATATTTCCCCAAAACATCGACTTCATCTTATACCCACTGGTCGCCAACCCCCTTTTTACACACTGGTTTTTGACACCCCGCTATACACTGCTGATTTCAATCCGTGACCGCATTTCACTCCCCTTTCACAAAACCCGAGCATTCTTTTCTCAGCTACTAGCGCTGCGTTCCCAACTTTCTAGTTTTGTTTATATTTTAATATAGTGTGACAAAGATATTATAGCTATATTTTTGTTTAATAGTTGTGTTAAATATTACTATACTGAATTAAAGATTACTTTATTATGTTTCATAATTGTATGTCGTAATTAGGAGGCCTTAAAATATTTTTCCATTACCCACAATGATTAGTCGATTCTTCTTTATTGTAAAGAAATGCGTTACATTGTTATATTATATGTAGTAAAATGTTTACATGGTCTATCAGTCATGGTCTGTTTCTTATAGTGCTTCCTTTATTGTGATTTTTCACTTTCGTTTCTCCTTTTGGATTTACATAAAGTTCAAATCATTTGATCCAAAATAAAGCTTTCTGACTTTCTAAGGTTCTGACTTAAAATAATCCTTATTGCCATTTATGATTATAATGTAGTATTGTTTCCTAGGATTTTTATTTAATATTAACTAAAACTTTGACAATTTAGACATTTCTTTTAAAGATAAATTAAGCTTACCATCAGAAAGTAAACATTTTTTTCTTCTTCGTTCTCAAAAGTTATTGTTTGGAGGATTCAGACAAGTCCAATAGTTGTAATGAATTGCGCCGTGGCTGTCAGTTGCTCCAGTCAACCATACAGTTTATCATTATCATTATCCTGGGGCAATATGGCTGAACGAAGTAAACATTTGTTATTACCTCAATTCGTTATATGATGTGTTATTTTCTTATTTCAGGCTTATTTGTGCACATTTCATTTCACAAATGACATTAATTAACTATAACCAACAAAAAGCAACCAACGTAATATACATAATCCTTGCGCCTACCCCAGACCACAGCCTGAAAATTCGAATTGCTTTATAGGCCTGGTAAAACGATGTTTTATTATTTTTATTTTTATTATAAACATACATAGATTTGTCGCGAACAATGCATTGGAAACATATCAGTGGTCTAAGGCTTAGATAGCATCTTGGCACTAGACAGCCAATATTTAGCAATCCATGAAGATCTGGTATCGGACCAAGCGTTGTAGAATTGACCTTTGAATAGTTAGGAGTTGGGACAAAGTATGTGTACATTTACCAGTATATTTCAGAAACATATATTTTGAATATAGTTTTATATTATGAGGGAATGACTAAAACAGAAAGGGAAGGAATCAAGATACTTGATTGATATAGTAACTACTAAAAGCGACTCAGAATAAACTTGAACAGGCATACTTAGTTACTTTTCGAATGCTTATTAATTACCGTAAGTCTGTAAATATCATTTGGACTTAATTATGCCTTTTTTTTATCGAAACAGTACTTTGAAGGGTTTATGTTACTTTATAATTGTGTGTGCGTATGAAAATGGTCATTGAAATCGCTTTTATTACTCAAACGTAACAGCAAAACGCATGATTTCGTTACTTGTGTAAGAATTTTAAGTCATCATACGTAAAACTAGAGTTTTGAGGAAACAAAATATAAATAGTATAATTGCTTAAGTATAGTTGTTAGGCCTACTTGTTTGTGGTCATGACCTGCTATATTATCTGATTCAGTCCACGCCCATTTATTAAACGTGAAATTTAATTTTCTTTTAGTTCCCCAGCAGTTATTTTGTTTCTAACAAATGGACCACAAATGTAAGCCACCAGAATCTACAAAAAAAAAACAAAAAAAAAAAAAAACTGAGGAAGAAACAAACACCAAAAGACAAAAAACACAAAAAAAACCCCACAACAACGAGCATTAGCACTAATGGTTTACGATAGACATGCGTCGAAATGATTATAAGAAATGGTATACTTATCTATACCCGCAATACAACAAATACTAGCATACCTTATGTAAATTGTTTAACCATAAATGGGGAGAGTCTAAGTTAAAAATGCAGTGCCATTAACTTTTAGATAAACGAATCAGTCGGATATCTTGACGGACTTATCTTTCCTGCTCCAGTCTTCAGAATCTATAGTTAACATCTGGTGTAAAAAAAGCGTGATACAGTAGAGTTTGTTATCCGAGTTTTAAGATTGTACTCTCAGCTCACTTTCTCACATAAACAGACGTGGGGTCTAAGTCTATGCTTTGTGTAATCAGCCCTCGGGCATTTAAAGTCTTGCAAAACAAGCCATTTAAAATGAAAATAATATAGACGAAACTTAATTTTCTATATTTAACTACATCGATAAAACATAACATAGAACATAAGTAAGTAAGTTAAATAAGTAAACCCTTTTTCTTCTACAAGTTAAATGTATAATATCTATCTAAATATCTAAATATTTATATCCATCTATCTATCTATCTATCTATCTATCTATCTATCTATCTATCTATCTATCTATCTATCTATCTATCTATCTATCTATCTATATATCTATCTATCTATTTATCTATCTATCAATCTATCTATTTATCTATCTATCTATCTATCTATCTATCTATTTATCAATCTATCTATCTATCTGTCTATCTATCTATCTATCTATCTATCTATCTATCTATCTATCTATCTATTGTTATGTACCTCTTTAGGTTTGACTATTATTACGACTCGTTAAATCGGATTCAATGAATATAGTTGTATCTTTATTAGAAGTCTCTAGATTCTGCTAATCTGTAGCCCAAGCTAGGGGTTCCTTGACTGACAGGTCTATGCAGTAATGTAGTTATATTCGTGATAATTATCTTCAACACCTTTCTCAACAACGATAGATCAAACAACTCCAGTTGTTGAATAAACAATTTTATTTAAATTGTAGACTCAATATAAACGATCAATAAACTTCATCAACTGGTGGCAACATAAGTATCAATAGAATGGCATTATATGTACATGTATGAATATAGCGACTTCACTCTACAAACGTTTAAACTGAACTAACTTTAAGGAGGTCGGGACTTTACAAAGAAAACGATCATCGAAGATTATACAGGGTCTTAATACGCATTTTAACCTCTTTCTCTATAATTACTACGATCCAGAATTATCCCCCAATTTCCACAGGATTTGAACGAATTATTTTATTTAAACTGCCCTCAGGGCATAAAGGTCAAACCTTGGTCGCTTTGGACTCTGATACGCACTTGTTAAGAGGTCAATGCCTTACTACGTCATTCATTTATGACCGATATTCGTAACATCCCCCCCCTTCTAAAGCTTTATAATTATTTCCTTTACATTTTAACCATACGAAAAATGTTAATTTTAAGGAATAATTATAAAAGAAAATATTCCGGGAAAAACAATACAGTTCAATTGGCGATCCCAATAATTCAATCGAACTGATAACAATAACATAATAATATATGCAATATAAATTCATCTTATCAAATGGCTTAACTATAGTCATTCAATCATTCAATTTTTAATTCAAAACAATGGACAATTAAATTGTTTATCTAAATCTTGTATACAAGAAAAATACATAATCATTCTTAATAGATATAATATAATACAAGTTAATAATTTCTATTACATTGAACATTCCACTGTAATAAAAACTCTCTCGTCCATTTAATTTATAAACTAATATCTTTTACATTTGTAATCAAACAACAAAAGAAAAAATCACTTAATGTCTATGCAGACACGACTTATTTTTTCATAAGGAGAAAAAAAACCAACGCTCTTGATGAAAAAAATACTACTAGGCTTGACCTAATTACACAACAACACGATCATTTTCTCGACAGTATTTTTTTTTTTCAGCCTGTAGGCTTGGACAACATTAGACAACTGTCGGTGACGCGACACAGAAATTGAGGTCAATTCCGCCTTTCTCTCTCTCTCTCTCTCTCTCTCTCTCTCATTCTCAATTGATTTTAACAATGTTGACATCGCTATGCAAATTTACCTCATCACAGCCGAGGTCAAATAAAATTGCTACGCGATTAAATAGTTATCGTAACTAAATGAGCATTATTTAACATCTATCATCTCAAAATCAAATTCATTTATATTATTTTGAGAACATTAAACATAGTCTGTTCACGAATTAAAATAGTTTATAGCAAAAATCATTAAAAATATTTAATTTTTCATTTTACCATGACCTTTCGACGTCATTATTTTCTTTTTTTAAAAGAGTTCACATCGTAGCAGGTTAAATTGAAACATTCAGACAATCATGGATTTACTTAAACAAATTTGGTTAATTTACTTAATTAACTATCAATTAAAACAAGTTATATTATCTTCATACAATCTTAGTACTACACAGTAAGTACTTATTTTCTTTAGATTACATTAAATACAATATTATTGAAGTAGAAAAGTTAAGCATAGGCTACTATTAATTTTTTTTTCATAGCGAAATCAATGTAACAATTTATGTACAAAACAAACTGCTGGTTTGACTGGTGTGGTAAAACATTTCATTTCCAATCTTTTCAGTGGTGTACATTGCTCTTTTCCATTTTCCATAAAGGTTTTATTCCTTATTCATAGATTCTCCTGTTACTTTCACAGTGTTCAGGTCTACCCAATCTTTTGATTGTCAGTACAATTCATTCAATCTATTTTAACTCATACAGAAAAAAAATAGATTAGTTTTACAATCGGGAAAGATAGTCAGCAATTACGTTTTTTTTTCCATTCAGATGGCGTATCTCAATGCGATATGCCTGTAAAAAGAGGGACCATCTCAATATTCGCTGGTTTACAGTGATTTTGGATAAAAAAACTAAGGGATTGTGATCACAATAGATAACCACAGGATGTGGTGATCCACTGATGTAAAAATCAAACTGTTTAAGGGATTTTATAATTCCTAAAAGTTCTTTTTCAATCGTACTATAATTGACTTGATGTTTATTAAACTTTTGGGAATAATAACAAATAGGATGGTCAATTTCATTCTTGTCCTTTTGATAAAGAACAGAACCCATCCCAACATTTGAAGCATCCACCATCATAAAAAAGGGATCTTCAAATGAAGGTGAAGTTAATACTGGTGCATGTGATAGAATCAATTTGATCTGTTCAATTGCTTCATCACACTCAGGGGTCCATTTAAAATTTACATTCTTTTTCAAAAGATCTGTCAATGGACTTGCTATCACTGAAAAATTGGGACAAAACTTTCTATAATACCCGGCCATTCCGAGAAAAGCCCTTATTTGTTTCCGGTTGGTTGGGGCGGATACCTTTTTTATTGCCTCTATTTTTGCATCAACAGGTTTTACTTGACCGTGTCCTACTACATGTCCTAAATATTCCACAGTGGCATGGGCAAAATGACTTTTAGCCAGATTAATGGTAAGGTTAGCCATCCTAAGCTTCTCAAAAAGTGCTCTGATTTGTAGAACATGGTTTTCAAAAGTGTCACTATATACCACTATGTCATCAAGATAGGCCTGACAGTTGGGAATTCCCCTAATGATATGATTTATTAACTTCTGAAAACATGCTGGGGCATTTTTCATGCCAAAGGGCATCACTTTGTACTTATAAAGGCCATCAGGAGTAACAAAAGTGGATACTTCCTGTGCCCTGGGACTAAGAGGAACCTGCCAATAGCCAGTGAGAAGATCTATTTTTGTCATATATTTGGCATTCCCTATCCTATCAATTAGATCATCCACCCTTGGGATTGGATAAGAATCAGTTTTAGTGACTGCGTTTACCTTCCTAAAGTCAGTACAGAACCTGACAGTGTTATCTGACTTTGGAACTAAAACTATAGGGGAACAACAGTCACTATTACTAGGGACTATCATTCCATTCTCTAACATATATGATATCTCTTTTCTCACCAATTCCAGATGAATTGGGTTGATTCGATAAGGATGTTGCCTTATGGGCTTAGTATCTTCTAATATCACATCATGTTCTATCAGGTTTGTCTGACCAGGAATATCCCGAAACAATAAGGGATAATCTCTAATGACCTCTTTGATCACTGCCTTTTCTGGTTTAGGTAAGTGACTCAATTTGTTATCCAAATTGTTTAGAATAGTAGAGTTTTGGAGTTTACTACCAGTAAACTTATCTTGTAGCTCATCCTGAACTTCAGGCTTAATTTGGACAATTGGGGTCATTATTCTAACATTCTCAATTTTTTTTTCTTCAGGTTTCTGAAAGTAAGGTTTCATCATGTTTACATGACATAGTCTTTTTGTCTTTCTCCTCTCAGGGGTTTTCACTAAATAGTTTACATCATTGATTTTTTTTTCTACCTCATAAGGACCAAAATATTTGGCACTTAAAGGCTGACCTGGAGAAGGCAAAAACACTAATACCTTATCTCCTGGGTCAAAAATTCTTTTTTTAGATTTTTTGTCATACCACAATTTCATCTGCCTTTGGGCAGTGGACAAATTTTTTCTAACAAAATCAAAGGTGTTAAATAAACGATTTTTGTACTTATCTATGTATTTTATCAGTCCAGGGGGATCCGATTCGGTCATCCACGCTTCTTGAAGTAATTTGAGTGGTCCTCGAACAGTATGTCCAAAGATTAGCTCAAATGGGCTAAATCCAAGGGACTCCTGTACAGCTTCCCTGGCAGCAAACAGTACCAAAGGCAGCCCTTTGTCCCAGTCCTTCTGGTACTCAAGACAATAGGTTTTCAGCATCGTCTTCATTGTCTGATGGAATCTCTCCAAGGCTCCTTGACTCTCTGGGTGGTAGGCAGTGGAAGTTCTATGCTCCACGCATAGAGTCTTAAGAGCTTGACTGAATAATTTCGAGGTAAAGTTAGTACCCCGGTCTGTCTGTACGGATTTAGGCAACCCATATCTAGTGAAGAATTCAGTCAGACTCTCAGCAATCTTCTCCGCAGTGATGCTCCTCAAGGGGATGGCCTCTGGATAACGTGTAGACGAGCACATTATAGTAAGAATGTACTGGTGCCCTGACTTTGTCTTCGGTAAAGGTCCAACACAATCAACAATGATGTGGCTGAAGGGCTCATCAAACGCAGGTATTGGCTGCAACGGAGCCACTGGAATTACCTGGTTTGGTTTTCCCACCATTTGACACGTATGACAGTTCTTACAGTGACTGACTACGTCTCTCTTCAGGCCTGGCCAATAAAAATAGGGTAAGATCCTATGGTAGGTCTTTTTTATCCCTAGATGACCTGAAAAAGGAGTGTCATGTGCCACGTATAGGATGTCACTTCGGTACTTAGGGGGTACCACAATTTGATCCTTGCTCCTCCAATCTTCATCTGTACCAGCGTCCACAGGTTTCCATCTTCGCATTAGCATGTCATGGTCTATATAGTAATAGACATCATCAGTAGGAGTTTCCTTCTCGTCCACAGCTTTTTCACGCAACTGTAGCAACTCTGGGTCTACTTTCTGCTCAGCAATCAACTGATTTCGTGACGATCTATTTGATTGTGGATTTTCTTGATGACCATCGACAATACTGGAGAAGAACGTAGTACTAAGTTCTACTTCTTCTTTATCTATCTTTTCTTCTGGTAGATTTTTTTCTTCCTTTCTCTGTGTTGTCATACCTCTGGTGACAGCACAAACAGGATAAAGTTCTTTTTCTTCCTCTGTATCTACAGTAGGGTCTGGATTCGCCGTCACAATAGGTTCAGGTTTCACCTTTCCTTTCGCCAAATCATTTCCTAGGATTATAGATATGTCATCAACAGGGAGTTTTGATACTACTCCAACTGTCACATATCCTGTCACCAATTCAGATGAGAGGTATATCCTATGTAGAGGTACTTCATCTTTCCATTCAAAACCTCTCACTAGGACAGTCTGTCCTGTCAATGTATTATCATTCAATGGTAATACATCTTTAAGCAGCAGGGTTAATGATGCCCCTGTGTCTCGTAATATTTTTACGGACTTCAGTGGTCCTTCCTTTTGTAAGGCCACACAACCTTCACTAATGAACGGTTGAAAACTGCACAGGGTCTCTGTGTCAGTTTCATTCTTCCCTTGACCATGACTTTCGGGTGGTTTTTCATCTTTCGATGACTTCAGACTCTTGTTCGAGTCAAAAATACTTTGGTCTACTTTTTCGTCTCTGTGGATATATGGGACCTTTACAAGGAACCCAATCGTAGCCGTTCTGTATTTAAAAGCAGGATCTTCATCCTCACTTTCTTCAGTTGTAGATTTCTCTACCTTCTGACTTTTGCTCTCAGGCAAATCCACCCTCAGTTTTTCTGGTTTAGAAGAATCTTTCTTCGAATTCAGTTCGTTTGTATTTTCGCTTTCTTGTACATTCTGTATTGGTTTATGGCTAGTGCACATGACCACTTTGTTAGGTCTTTTGTTGCTTCGTATACTCTAACAGTCTTCTATGCTATGTCCTGTCCTTTTACAAAAGTACATTGGACGTTTTTGTTGATAGGTTTTTTATTAACATCATTTTGTTTCACAAAATGCTCTTTTTCACGATGTTGTTGTTGTGTGTTTTCTGCTGGCCGTTGTGGCCTATTAACATTCTTTCCATCAGCTGTCCTATGACACAATGTGTACTGTTCAGCTAAATCAGCAGCCTTATGTGGGTCAGTGATATCACGCTCGGATAAATACATTCTTATATCCGGCCTCACTTTGTTAATAAAATCCTCTAACAGAATGATATCTTTCATTTCTTTTAATGTGGAGATATTTCTGGATTTTATCCACTGATCCATTAACTTTTCTTCTGCTCTAAGGAAGTCTAAGTGTGTTTGGTAAGGGGACATTGTGTACTGACGGAACCTTTTCCGATAACTTTCAGGTATTTGGTTGTACGCTTTCAGTACAGAATCTTTGATGATTTCATAATCATTTAAATGCTCCTCTTTTAACAATAGAACACAATCTCTTGCCCTTCCCTGAGTAAAAGCTGTTCTGACTAATATTCCCCATTTATCTTCTGGGAACTTAAAATCTCTGCAAGAAATTTCAAAGGTCTGGAAGAAATTAGCTATTTCACTTTCTTTATCAATGTAGGTAGGGACTAGCTTTTTCCATCTGGCCATCTCTACATCACTATGAGATTCTTTTTTAGTAGCGCCTATCTTCGCCAGTTCTATTCTTTCCTGACTTTCGCGTTGACTTTTCTTATCTTCCATCTCAAACTCAAGACGTTTTTGTTCTATCTCACGATCAAAACGTTTTTGTTCCATCTCCATTTCCATCCGTTTCATTTCTAACTGAAATCTAAACTGTTCTGACATAGATTTCGACGTCTGACCTTCAACTTGATATCCCTCCGCGCTTGATTCTACTTTCAACTTTCCACTCGCAATCAACACATCTTTTATCTGCTGTGTCAACACAGTCCTCGATGGTGTAGTTTCAGTAACTTCTATCTTTAAGATCTCAGCGATCTCTTTTAACTTCTTTATTGATAAAGTTTTCAGAACTTCTTCTTCTGGATTTTCAATAAATTCCATTCTTTAGTTAAGAGATTTATAAAGTGGTAAATTTTTCCAACTTACGTTTTTCCAATCGGAAGAATAATTTCAGCGTTCTTAGGCTTGCTCAGTAGGTCACTGCTCCAACACACAACACAACACAACTTGAATATATGCTTCACTATACAACTATATCGGACGAAGACCCCAAACTGTTATGTACCTCTTTAGGTTTGACTATTATTACGACTCGTTAAATCGGATTCAATGAATATAGTTGTATCTTTATTAGAAGTCTCTAGATTCTGCTAATCTGTAGCCCAAGCTAGGGGTTCCTTGACTGACAGGTCTATGCAGTAATGTAGTTATATTCGTGATAATTATCTTCAACACCTTTCTCAACAACGATAGATCAAACAACTCCAGTTGTTGAATAAACAATTTTATTTAAATTGTAGACTCAATATAAACGATCAATAAACTTCATCAACTGGTGGCAACATAAGTATCAATAGAATGGCATTATATGTACATGTATGAATATAGCGACTTCACTCTACAAACGTTTAAACTGAACTAACTTTAAGGAGGTCGGGACTTTACAAAGAAAACGATCATCGAAGATTCTACAGGGTCTTAATACGCATTTTAACCTCTTTCTCTATAATTACTACGATCCAGAATTATCCCCCAATTTCCACGGGATTTGAACGAATTATTTTATTTAAACTGCCCTCAGGGCATAAAGGTCAAACCTTGGTCGCTTTGGACTCTGATACGCACTTGTTAAGAGGTCAATGCCTTACTACGTCATTCATTTATGACCGATATTCGTAACACTATCTATCTATCTATCTATCTATAATAATAATAATATTTGTATAGCGCTGCCAACAAACATAATGTAAGCTCAGAGCGCATATATATCGATCTATATATTTTACTTATTAGGTCTATTTTAAATTATTTTGAAAATAAATTGTTACTTGATTTTACATACCGTATTATCTCTTAGAACTGGACAACAAAAACATTTCTCTGTATTATAAAAAACAAAATATTAATAAATACAAAAACACACATGTTGAGCCAATTTAAATATTTATTTCA
The DNA here is from genome assembly GCA_949126835.1 of Anisus vortex. Classification (NCBI taxonomy): domain Eukaryota; kingdom Metazoa; phylum Mollusca; class Gastropoda; family Planorbidae; genus Anisus; species Anisus vortex. Next base: position 18,717,166 of record OX421500.1, read on the forward strand.
TAAGAGAAAAGAAAAGGAAACAGATAATTTCAAATCAATATCTCATGCTACAAATAATTTTTGTGTGTGTGTGGGGGGGGGGGGTATGAAGAACAAGTAGCAGCCTGACCGAAGGTCTATAATGGCTATTTGATAAAATTATTGCGCATATCGCGTTGCAAACAATTAAGAAGTAAAGGAAGATAAAGCTGTTGATAGTTATTCACGAATGTAGCTTGTAAGTCTTGTCTTGTTTTATCCTTATAGGCGCTTTACAGTAATGAACACGTGAGCCAAAAGACTATTGAAAACAATACAATGACAACAGTTTTGACACTCTACTCTGTGTTCCAGCAAATGAATTACTTTATTACATTTAAACATTAAAAAGTTCATGAGACATCACACAAGAATTGCTATATCATATATTTCCCCGAAACATCGACTTCATCTTATACCCACTGGTCAAATGAAAAAGTTCATGAGACATCACACAAGAATTGCTATATCATAATATATTTCCCCAAAACATCGAATTCATCTTATACACACTGGTTGCCAACCCCCTTTTTACACACTGGTTTTCGACACCCCGTTTACAGTTTACACTGCTGATTTCAACCCGTGACCGCATTTCTCTCCCCTTTCACAAAACTCGAGCATTCTTTTCTCAGCTGCTAGCTCTGTGTTCCCAGTTTTCAAGTTGTTTTATATTTTATAGTGTGACAAAGATATTATAGCTATATTTTTGCTTAATAGTTGTGTTAAATATTACTATACTGAATTAAAGATTGCTATATTATGTTTCATAATTTTATGTCGTAATTAGGAGGCCTTAAAATATTTTTCCATTACCCACAATGATTAGTCAGTTCTTCTTTATTGTAAAGAAATGCGTTACATGTTATATTGTATGTAGTAAAATGTTAACATGGTCTATCAGTCATGGTCTGTTTCTTATAGTGCTTCCTTTATTGTGATTTTTCACTTTCGTTTCTCCTTTTTAATTTACATAAAGTTCAAATCATTTGATCCAAAATAAAGCTTTCTGACTTTCTAAGGTTCTGACTTAAAATAATCCTTATTGCCATTTATGACTATAATGTAGTATTGTTTCCTAGGATTTTTATATAATATTTACTAAAACATTGACAATTTAGACATTTCTTTTAAAGATAAATTAAGCTTACCATCAGAAAGTAAACATTGTTTTCTTCTTCGTTTTCAAAAGTTATTGTTTGGAGGATTCAGACAAGTCCAATAGTTGTAATGAATTGCGCCGTGGCTGTCAGTTGCTCCAGTCCACCATACAGTTTATCATTATCATTATCCTGGGGCAATATGGCTGAACGAAGTAAACATTTGTTATTACCTCAATTCGTTATATGATGTGTTATTTTCTTATTTCAGGCTTATTTGTGCACATTTCATTTCACAAATGACATTAATTAACTATAACCAACAAAACGCAACCAACGTACTATACATAATCCTCGCGCCTACCCCAGATCACAGCCTGAAAATTTGAATTGCTTTATTGGCCTGGTAAAACGATGTTTTTTTAAATATTTTTTTATTATAAACATATTTAGATTTGTCGCGAACAATGCATTGGAAACATATCAGTAGTCTAAGGCTTAGATAGCTTCTTGGCACTAGACAGCTAATATGTAGCAATTCATGCAGCCATCTGGTATCGGACCAAGCGTTGTAGAATTGACCTTTGAATAGTTAGGAGTTGGGACAAAGTAGGTGCACATTTACCAGTATATTTCAGAAACATATATTTTGAATATAGTTTTATATTATGAGGGAATGACTAAAAAAGAAAGGGAAGGAATCAAGATACTTGATTGATATAGTAACTACTAAAAGCGACTCAGAATAAACTTGAACAGGCATAATAGTTACTTTTCGAATGCTTATTAATTACCGTAAGTCTGTAAATATCATTTGGACTTAATTATGACTGTTTTATCGAAACAGTACTTTGAAGGGTTTATGTTACTTTATAAATTTGTGTGCGTATGAAAATGGTCATTGAAATCGCTTTTATTACTCAAACGTAACAGCAAAACGCATGATTTCGTTACTTGTATAAGAATTTTAAGTCATCATACGTAAAACTAGAGTTTCGAGGAAACAAAATATAAATAGTATAATTGTAAAAGTATAATTGTTAGGCCTACTTGTTTGTGGTCATGACCTGCTATATTATCTGATTCTGTCCACGCCCATTTATTAAACGTGAAATTTAATTTTCTTTTAGTTCCCCAGCAGTTATTTTGTTTCTAACAAATGGACCACAAATGTAAGCCACCAGAATCTACAAAAAAAAAACAAAAAAAAAAAACTGAGGAAGAAACAAACACCAAAAGACAAAAAACACAAAAAAAACCCACAACAACGAGCATTAGCACTAATGGTTTACGATAGACATGCGTCGAAATGATTATAAGAAATGGTATACTTATCTATACCCGCAATACAACAAATACTAGCATACCTTATGTAAATTGTTTAACCATAAATGGGGAGAGTCTACGTTAAATAATGCAGTGCCATTAACTTTTAGATAAACGAATCAGTCGGATATCTTGACGGACTTATCTTTCCTGCTCCAGTCTTCAGAATCTATAGTTAACATCTGGTGTAAAAAAAGCGTGATACAGTAGAGTTTGTTATCCGAGTTTTAAGATTGTACTCTCAGCTCACTTTCTCACATAAACAGACGTGGGGTCTAAGTCTATGCTTTGTGTAATCAGCCCTCGGGCATTTAAAGTCTTGCAAAACAAGCCATTTAAAATGAAAATAATATAGACGAAACTTAATTTTCTATATTTAACTACATCGATAAAACATAACATAGAACATAAGTAAGTAAGTTAAATAAGTAAACCCTTTTTCTTCTACAAGTTAAATGTATAATATCTATCTAAATATCTAAATATTTATATCCATCTATCTATCTATCTATCTATCTATCTATCTATCTATCTATCTATCTATCTATCTATCTATCTATCTATCTATCTATCTATCTATCTATCTATCTATATATCTATCTATCTATTTATCTATCTATCAATCTATCTATTTATCTATCTATCTATCTATCTATCTATCTATTTATCAATCTATCTATCTATCTGTCTATCTATCTATCTATCTATCTATCTATCTATCTATATATAATAATAATAATATTTGTATAGCGCTGCCAACAAACATAATGTAAGCTCAGAGCGCTTATATATCGATCTATATATTTTACTTATTAGGTCTATTTTAAATTATTTTGAAAATAAATTGTTACTTGATTTTACATACCGTATTATCTCTTAGAACTGGACAACAAAAACATTTCTCTGTATTATAAAAAACAAAATATTAATAAATACAAAAACACACATGTTGAGCCAATTTAAATATTTATTTCATAAGAGAAAAGAAAAGGAAACAGATAATTTCAAATCAATATCTCATGCTACAAATAATTTTTGTGTGTGTGTGGGGGGGGGGGGGGTATGAAGAACAAGTAGCAGCCTGACCGAAGGTCTATAATGGCTATTTGATAAAATTATTGCGCATATCGCGTTGCAAACAATTAAGAAGTAAAGGAAGATAAAGCTGTTGATAGTTATTAACGAATGTAGCTTGTAAGTCTTGTCTTGTTTTATCCTTATAGGCGCTTTACAGTAATGAACACGTGAGCCAAAAGACTATTGAAAACAATACAATGACAACAGTTTTGACACTCTACTCTGTGTTCCAGCAAATGAATTACTTTATTACATTTAAACATTAAAAAGTTCATGAGACATCACACAAGAATTGCTATATCATATATTTCCCCGAAACATCGACTTCATCTTATACCCACTGGTCAAATGAAAAAGTTCATGAGACATCACACAAGAATTGCTATATCATAATATATTTCCCCAAAACATCGAATTCATCTTATACACACTGGTCGCCAACCCCCTTTTTACACACTGGTTTTCGACACCCCGTTTACAGTTTACACTGCTGATTTCAACCCGTGACCGCATTTCTCTCCCCTTTCACAAAACTCGAGCATTCTTTTCTCAGCTGCTAGCTCTGTGTTCCCAGTTTTCAAGTTGTGTTTATATTTTATAGTGTGACAAAGATATTATAGCTATATTTTTGCTTAATAGTTGTGTTAAATATTACTATACTGAATTAAAGATTGCTATATTATGTTTCATAATTTTATGTCGTAATTAGGAGGCCTTAAAATATTTTTCCATTACCCACAATGATTAGTCGATTCTTCTTTATTGTAAACTTTACAAAGTACCAAATACCAAAAAAAAAATAGGCCTATCTTTATTAAAAAAAAGGATAAGAAAAAATTGCAACTAGAAAAAAAATCATAAAAAATATTTGCCTAATAATATAATCATCTTTGGGAATATAGATCTATTTCTACGTATATCTGGTCATCTAATGTCATTAAATAGAAACTTAAACATAAATAATCTATATAGATTGTTAAATCTTAAATCATTATTTGGTAAAATACAAATAAAGCAACACGGCTAAATTTAGAGACAAAATGACATCTACAATTTACAACAAAAAATTAAAAGATAATAACATTTTAATTCACAACACGGTTTTGGTAATTTTAAACTAATGTATAAAGCAAATATTAAAGTATTCATATTTTAAAAGAGAACAATTTTCATATTTTACTAAATACAAAAATTGGTATTTGTAATTCAACTATTTTTTATTATTTTTCTAATTTTCATTTCGGATACTGATACTGAATCAGTATATCCTGTAATGGTAAACCAGTTTAATCCTTTGCCATATTCTTTATTTCCCCAAAGTCCATTCAAGTTAACACTGTGACAAGATGAGTACCACCAAGCGCCTTGATACACCACAGCGCAGCTTGAAGACGAAGTATCTAAATCTCTGTCGAGTGTAGAGAATTTCATACCGTTAAGTTCACTCAAATTGTCACCAGCATTACCGGAATATCCACTTACATGCAATTTATAGCCTTCAGATTCGTTTAACAAATAAAATCTTGAATACTGAGCCCAATATGTTTTATTCTGATATTCTAAATCGATTCTAAGTTCATAGGTCCCGTTTGTTGTAATGCGATGGATATTTTCATTCCCAAGATAAAATTCTCCATTGACATAATCTCCAAATCCTTTCTTGTAGTCTTCCCATCCTCTGTAAAAATTCAGTTTTCCGTTGATTCTTCTCTGGATAAGAAGCCATCCACCTCCGTCAGTTTCGGTATCACACATGACTTCAAGACCACTTGTTAAAGTAACAATGACTTTAGATTTGTTGTTACTGACAATTTCATTACAGGAGTTTGGTCTTGCAAAACTACTATTGATTGTGATTTGGTTTGATTCAGAAACACAAACATATGAACAATGAAGGTCCACTTGACCTTGGTATGTAGCAGCTTCTGCTGCAATAAAATTAAGTTCATATTTTTTTTTGTTAATTATACGCTTTATTATTTTAATAATTTGGGGATACACAAAAAAACAGAAGCACAACTTCCCCACCCTCTTTTATTTCCTTTTTTTCAGTACCATTTCTTTTCGACGGAAAAAGCACTACGTAATAATAATAATAATAATAGGCCTATTTGTAAGCACTGCCAATGTAAGCTTAGAGCGCATTTAACATAAAGCTAAGAACACGGATATAATCTCTAAGATAACATATAAGGCCGTATCTGACCAAGTCTATGCAGCTGTAAATAAAGGCATCTGCATAGGTTTCTAATGTGGACATCGAAAGACAACTGCGATGACTCCCAGGTTTTATACGTTTTCAACAAAGGGGCTGTGGCAGTTTAAGACCACCATCGTACTTGGTAAAAATACAGATTTGAAAAAAATATTAAAAAAACATTTTACAGAAAAAAAAAAGAAAGTCATTTATTATTAATTTGTACGTGTGTAACACGAATATTTCAGTCAATTGCAAAATTAGATCTAGTTATTTTGTAATTTACAATAAATTGTTCACATAACTAAATGTACGCAAATAGTACTAAGCGTACGTAAGAAAAGTGTAAAAAATATGGCTTTAACTCTTTATTAGCCAATATATTTTCGACTGTCTCATTTGCAAGTCTTAATGAGGCGCGACATTTTCCAATGGAGTAGATCATGAACTTTCGGTTGTATTTTTAATTTTGTAATTAATGTAGGCATTTCCGTAAACAAAAAGCATGCTTTTGCTTGCGTTTGACAATTGATTTCAACCTGATTTAACTGTAAAGTTAAAGTACGTCTTTTTCACGTGGATAGCATGCGCTACTTATATAGATTTAGATGAAATACGGTTTCCATTGCACTAAAAGCACTCGAAGACTCTAAAAATACTCTCCCTTCTTGTTGGTGTAGAGTTATTTTTAAAGACCAAGTGAAGAGCTTTTTTTATCGAAGTTGAGTTAATAATATTTGCTTTTGGTAGTAATTAGTGTATTCAGTATCTGAATGTTAATAAAAAATTTATGCAAAATATCAAAGATCACTTTCAAGTAATTAGTTCAATATTTGGACTTAAATGTGTGTGAGGAAAAATCTAAATCTCATAGCCATTTGAGATGTTTAATTTTCGGCAACATAGGAAAGTGACGTCAGAGAAGGAATTTCAACTTGGAAAAATGAATATTGTAAAGTGTATTGAATCTATTGCAACGTGTTTTGAATCTTTTCCCGGTTCTTATTTTTAACAAATGGAGTAAATATAGATTTATAGCGTTGAGTTTTATTGATTTATTTCCTTTCTCAAACGTCACTTCCGTATGAGGCTATTCAAAATCTCGTCCCTTTAAGAAAAAGAACTTCAGTTGGTCTTTAAGGCATTGAATGGTTCTCATTTTGGGCGCTTTCATAGATTATGTAGTAATTGTGACATCTCTAGAAGTTTTCATTGTTGATTTCTTGACGCAAGCCTTTTAGTCTAAACTGTAAATCAGCGGTGCCTTAAGATAATATATATTATACAGATAGAATAAGAAAGAGAGCGAAATATAGAAAAAAATAGAGATGGAGAGACAGTTGCCATATGCTGTAACACTACAAATTATCAACAGTGCAAATATTATTATTTGTTTTGGTCGTAGAAATTTTAAGTATTTAAAATAAAAATAAAATACAAATTCTATATTAAGCATATTATAAAACAATAGATTCAAACATGTATTTTTTTAATTACCTGCAGATAGGAACTGGACAAAAATAGAAAGCAGAACAAATTGAGAAATCATTTCAGTGTTATATAAAATAATCTAGTCTACAATATTGAGAAGTGCTGGAGATGAATGTAACTGAATGGGCTGTCTAGTCTGTATTTTATACCACAATGTGCTCAATACATTATGCCATTTCAATTCATCAAGGATGTACTTTTTTTACTCATTTAGTTTGCTGAAAAACTTTGATGTAAAGTTGTTGTTTTTTTTTTTGAGTGTTATGAACTCAATATAACAGTTTGCCGAAGGGACTTAATTACTTTGTTCATCGCTGATGCACGTTTTGCGTGGAAAACAAATTAACGGCATGAAAAGGCAGCAAGCTGTTCACGTGAATTTGTAACATCGCTTCGATGGCTTTTTAATAACAGTAATTGCAAATGTAATGCTAGCTCTGAAATTACACTTCGTTATTTGCAATAGTTTGTAAGATGCAGATTCTAACGAAAAAGGTACATATGCACTCGTGTAAAAAATTTATAATGTGCAACGTATTATCGTTTTTCAGCTTTTTTTTTCTTCTGTTGACATTTCGTAATTAAAGATGGGTTTCAAACTTTATTTTAGAAGTTCCGATTTTTTTTTTGGTAACAACATTAATTCAATAAGAACAAAAGTTAGATTGCAGTTCGGTAAGGCACAATGACCGAGCTCGATTTGCTAACAACCTAGATCTAGACTTAGCGTTCGACAACATGGCTGATGCTCAGTAAATATAAAACTAGTATTATCATTGGGTTCTCATTACAATAACAATTTTAAAAAAACACTCTTTTTTTTTTTTACTAATAAGTTAAGCTATTTAAGTTTTCATTTCCCGAACTACAAAGAAATCTCCCGTTCCACAAATGAACTAATTACTATTACATATTCGATCATTTAGCATTGACAATAGTGGTTTACAAAGGGTGCCCAGATGCCCTTCCTCAGGGATGCTTCGCTGGCTTAACGGGGTCAACCGGGAATATTGCAAAGGCTTTCATCATTGTTGTTTTCATATTTGCTTCCATGTTATAAAATGCAACATCTCTGAGTTAGACTCATGGAAGGTGTCATGAGAAAAACCTAACTTCACAAAGAGCGCCGCGAGCAGATAACGTTTCGAAAAGACCTGTACAGGCTATAAATACATTCAAATCTAAGCAATAGCTGACGAACGTTTCTGTGTATATTGATTATTAGCCTATTTTACAAAATTACCATAATGAAAATTAACAAAACGTGCAACTTTTTTAGCATGAACATTATAATATATATAGGCTACTACTTAATAAAAATGTTTTTAGATTTTATATGTGTTTTATTTTAATATTCATTGATTGACATTTTAAAAATTACCGGGAACTATTCTCCTCCAACCTTGAATTGCCCCTTGACATCCGTTACCTACCTCTACCTACTTTTCCCACTTGTTCTCCCGTCTTGTTCGCAATCCTGGCTACGTCACTTGTCACTTGTGGGCGTGGTCACCAGGTGTAGACTGAAATAGATGTTCATTAGTTCTAAGATTGGGTCCACTGCTTCACATTAACACTAGTAGACGATGGTCTCCGACTTTAATTAACACAACCGTAAAAAACGACGATTTATAATCTTAGACAGAGTTTACACATTCTTATATTTTTGTACTGTTAGGGGATGGGTGGGGGGGGGGGAGGGGGGAAGGCAAATCTCAAACTATACGGGTTAGTACAATGATATGCAGATGAACGCTAAATGACCAAGCAAGGGAAAACAAAATCTATACCAGGAATGTTTGACGCGAAAAGAAGTATAGATTTAGTGTCAAGGAGACATTAAATTCTTGGCTTGGTCTCACGTCATCACAATAACCTAGCAGAAACAGAGTTCGACTTTGGAATGTTTGGCAAGGACGACTTATATGTTTGGAGACCAGTTTAGTGTGTAGTGGGGACGGTAAACACAGAGACTGGAGCTCGTTGATAGTTGATAATTGTGCGACCGTGACGGGAAGGGGGGGGGGGAAACTCTGGATGGACAAAGAGAGACAGAATCCAACATTCTAATAAATCTACCTAGACACTGACCAGTGGCGTAGCCAGGTTTCCACGATAGGGGGAGCGCAATTTTAGGAAAAAGGCCCCAACTTTAGCAATTTTCTCAGATTAATAGAATAACTAAGAATTCGTGCGCATCAAGTTTTATAAGAAAATCCTGTGCCTCAGGATACACTGTTGAAGCCAATGTTTCTGTATGACTTTGGGACACGGTTCAGTGAGTTAATCTTCGATTTACAAGATAAAAGCAATTGAAGTGTTGGGAAACTGGAATGGATTTGCATTGAAACTGTGCATATCTTTCCGTGAAATCAATTTCAAAACATTTAACTCTTTGCTTAATTTATGGCAAATTAAGATATATGAGCATTTTCAGAAATTTGGAGAATTTAATTGAAGGGAGATAATTTACCCGTTTTCTTTACATTAATATTTCAAATATGTTTCTTTTTTGTTTCCTTTTTAAACAATTAAATGCGTACAATTTGTAACTCTAAAATGAACAAATTACACAAGTTTATTGAAAATTATATAAATATTTTATGACTAGAAAATGTACACGTACATTTATAAAATTTAAAATAACTACCTAGTTTGTATGGTTATATAGTATCTCTGCCTCAAAAATGCAATCTAACAATATTTTTCTTTCGGGTCAATATAATATGATAGAGCAGGGGTCGGGAACCTTTTTGCCTGAGAGAGCCATGGACAGCACATATTTTGAAAAGTATTTCTGTGAGATCCATGCATTATGTTTAAAACTACAAATTTAAGTAAATTTGTGCAAGAGTTATTTCCCTTAAATTACAATGAATGCAGGGATGCTATTTTCTGCATTTTAGTGCAGTAGACTTGAGCTCATTTGTAGAATGAAATATTGATACGCAATTAATATGTAGATTAAAGGATTCTAAAGAATTGTTTTTCTTATAATCGAAGATTTGTCTGCGAGCCAGATGCAGCCATCAATAGAGCCACATCTGGCTCGCGAGCCATAGGTTCCCGACCCATGTGGTAGAGTAAATCTCAGCAATGTCACATCTATATAAGGACTCAAACGGATTAAAGGACTTCTCTGGCTTCCTCACACAACGCGTAAATCTTTCGCCTTTTACTAAAGATTTCCGTGTGGGCGGAGTGCAGACGAGTGCTTAGACCACTCTTCGCCACCTTTACCTACTTTTACCCACAAAGACCGGCACCGTTGTCATTTTGTCGTACACTCGAAGACCATAGTTAGCCGACTTGCACTGCCAGTGGCCACCCCTGGCCGTCACCGTGAGACCCACACTTTTGGCGACCACTGACCAACCCTGGTAGCGAGCAGCATCCAACCAGAGGCTACCCAAAGCCGTGTACAACACTCACCTGTGACCAATTGAGGTCGTCCCAGAAGTCTTGCAACCTCTTGAGGGCAGAGGTCACCACCCGGTGACTACAACTACTGCACCCACCCCCTGGAACCCAGCACCCGACCTTCTAGCCAGTGACGTCACCTCCAGGTGACCCAAACGCACTATCGAGCGACGCCACCCACCAGGGGGCCACCCAGGGCAGCACGCTTTCCCGTCGACTAGGCTACCTACACACAGCCCACGGGAGACGAACAAAGCAAAGAAGAAGGTAAGTGTGCTACTTTGTATTTCACCCATGTACGGCCATGGCAACCGCCCCTCCCCGACAACGCATTATAAAGCCCAAAAAGAAGCCTTCAATGCAGGTTTTATACACGGACCAGACACTTTGGTCCTTGATTTGAAAGGAACCGACGCGGCACAACATAGCAATAATATGGAACAAGTCATGTCTACTATCGGCTTAAAAGCCGACGATGTGAAGGCTCTAAATCGCTTTGAAGGCCCCCTCACCACGGTTCCTAAAAACCAACCTGGAAATTAGGAGGAAAAAAATCAATCAAGAATTTGGGAACGAACAACTATTTCTTATTAAAATTAAGCCTTATCAGCCTGACTTGGTGAGAATCACGTTACATTGGATCTCTGCTGAAGTCAAGAAGGACTTTGTCAACAAGATCTTCCAAGACCTTGCAGAACCAAACTCCAATGTTCAAGTTGAACGGCACAAAAACTCTTTATCAGACAAGTGGACAGGAGAGATAAGACCGCGGGAAGACCGCGAGATCCCCCACTATATCACTATAGAGCACAAAGGGGACCCGCGCCACTACCGCCTCTTGCTGACGGTTCCCGGAAGGCGTCAGCGGTGCTACCCTTCTAAATTAAATTAGAAGTAGATAACATTTTATAGGTTAGGGAATTAATGAAGGATTATGGGGAAATATTTTCAGATTTACTAGGTCAGACTAGAGTTATTGAACATGACGTTGTGTTGACAGATTATAAACCTATATGAATGAAAAAATATCCAGTACCTAGACAATTTGAAAAAAAACTAAAAAGGGAAATTTATGAGTTTTTACTTGAGAGTATGATTCACCCTATGCATCACCCATGGTAAAGATAAGAAGAAAAGATGGGACACCTAGACTTAGAGTAGATTATAGAAAATTGAATAAGATCACTCAGTTTGATGCGTTGCCAATAGGGCTTATGAAAGTCATGTTTACTAAGTTGGCCAATGCTAGAATTTTTACATGTCAAAGGGGTATTATCAGATATCGCTCACTAATGGATCAAAACCATTTACACGTTTTATCACTCCTTTTGGTTTATTTCAATGGAATGTCATGAGTTTTGGTTTGGTTAATGCTCCGGCTAATTTCAATAGGATGATGACTACTTTGTTAGGGCATAGGGATGATGTAATTTTTTATCTGGATGATATATGTATTTTCAACAACTCTTGGGAGGATCATTTAAAGGGACGTTTTTCAGATATTAAGAAATAAAAACTTAAATATAAAGCCCACACAAATTTAAAATAGGGTTGGAGGAAATTACTTTCCTGGAACATAAAATTGCTAGTAATTCCATTAAGCCTTTGGATGAGACAGTTTCTAGGATTTTAAATATACAGATACCTAAAACTAAAAAAAGAAGTCAGGAGTTTATTGTGTTTGTGTAAATTTTACAGGAAGTTCATTCCAAATTGTGCTAACATAACTAATTCATTGACAAAATTAATTAAAAATGGAGAACCTAACAAAATCAAATGGTCAGAAGAATGAAATAAGTCATTGAAATTAATTCAGAGGGCGTTTTCAAATAAACCGATTTCTAGAATTCCTGATGTTCACAAACCTTTTGTATTGTGCACGGATGCCTTAAATACTGCAGTTGTGGGATGTTTGTTACATGATTATAATGGTCTTTTACACCCTGTACAATATATTAGCAGGAAACTTAGAAAGGAGAAACTTATGTATGCCATGGTGGAAAAGAGGGGCTTGCAATTGTATGGAGCATAATTAAATTAGATATATATTTATTGGGTGTACATTTTACATAATGTACGGATCAAGCTCCATCGGCATTTATTACTTCAAAGAATTTAAAGAATGGAATGGTTGATAGGTGGAGTTTGATTTTACAGGATTATAACTTTACTGTTTAAATAATACCTGGGAAGCAGAATATAGTGGCTGACTGTCTTTCTAGATGTACATAGTTATATTTACAGTGGTATTGGTGTTTATTGTATGTTTTAACATTTACACCATATTTCTTTTTCGCGTTACGCGTTTCGTATATTAAAATGTTTTTTCAGTTAATATAATGGGATACATTTTGTTTTTCCTTAGCATTGTCTGTAAGAGGACAGGTTCGGAATTAAAAATAAACTACTATTAATAAATACACAAACACACATTTTGAGCCAATTTAAATATTTATTTAATAAAAGAAAAGGAAATATATACTTTGAAATGTATATCACATAAAACAAAGAACTAAAACTTTACAAAGCACTAACTAACAAAAAGAAAATAACTTTATAGAGAAAAGGCAAAAACTTAAAAAAATTACAACTAGAGAAAAAATCTCCCTAAAATGTTTGCCTGATAGTTAATTCATCTTTTTTGAAAATATATCTAAATATTTCTGGTCAGTTAATGTCATTAAATAGCAACATAAACATACATAATCTATATAGATTGTTAAATCTTAAATCATTATTAGGTAAACTACAAATAAAGCAACTCTCCTAGATTTCGAGACAAAAAATGACATCTACATTTTACAACAAAAATTAAAAGATTATGTTTTAATTCACAACACGGTTTTGGTAATGTTAAACCAGTGGTTCTTAACCTTTTGAAGTCGTGGAGCACTTTTGATCATGACAAAAATTTGGGGAGCACCAAAATCAAGGAGTAAAAAAACAAAAAACAAATACACATACGTACGACTTTTATTGAAAATAAAAGATTATAACATAAGAGTTTAAAATTATAACATGACAAACAAATTTTTAATAAACATAAATTTAATAAGTAAAAAAAAATAACATTGAGCAAAATTGAATTCGGAAAAATAAAAAGATTTAATGTGAAACCTGAGCTTGACGGTTTTTAAAAATGTCAAGCCTAATCTTAGAAATAGCTACCCTCAATTCTTCATCCAAATGAGTAAGTGTTGCTCGTTTTTTAGTTTTTATGATGGTGACTATCGAGAAACCGAGTTCACACAAATATGATGTTGAAAATTGCAACAAGATTTTAAGTGCCTTTCTGGAGAGAGCTGAGTATTCTTCTTGCACAAAGATCCAAAGTTCCTCCAGAACCATTTCGGAAAATTTTATTTTAAGTGTACGATCCGATGAGAGGTTGATTAATTCTTCTTCTTTTTGGAATGACAACTTACTATTTGATGTATCAACCGTGGCAAAAGGATTACGTATCCAGTCATATGTTTCTACGTTTATTGATGAAAAATAAAATTCAATCTTTTCTTCTAATAAGCCGCTGCCAAAACGACCTAACCCCCCACTATTCAAACACACAAAACACTTTTTTAAATTCAATTAATGAGTTTAAAAATTAAATATTTTGTTAGATAAAGGCTTCAACTTTAATCACATATAAATTTTATTTATGTAGCATTAGTACAAGTTTGTCAAAACTTCGTTTTCAAAAACAGTAAAAAAATTTAATAGGCAAAAAGGCCGATTTTTCCCAGTTTGGACTACCTATTATAAGCATTTGTTCAGCTCAATCAGATGGAGTAAGTGAGTGAACATTAAAGTTTGGGTTTCATAATTTTGCGGAGCACTTGCAACTACCTCGCGGAGCACTAGTGCTCCGCGGAGCACCGGTTAAGAACCACTGTGTTAAACTAATGTATAAAGCAAATTTTAAAGTATTCTTGTTTTAAAACATAAATATTTTCTTATTTTACTAAAGAAAAAATGGTATTTTGAATTCAATTGTTTTATGTTTGTTTTCTAATTTTCATTTCGGATCTTGAAACTGAGTCCTCACCTGTTACGGTATTCCATATCATTCCTTTAAAACTTTTACTTCCCCATAGTCCATTCAAGTTAACAAGGTGACAACCTGGTCCGTACCACCAAGCTCCTTGAAATAACACAGCGCAGTTTCCATTTGTATAAGCATCTAAGTCTTTGTCAAATGTAGTAAATCTCATACCGTTATGATAATTAAAATCGTTACCAGCATTACCGGAATATCCACTTATATGCAACGTGTAGCCTTCAGATTCGTGTAACAAATAAAATCTTGAATAACGAGCCCAATATGTTTTATTCTGATATTCTAAATCGATTCTAAGTTCATAGGTCCCGTTTGTTGTAATGCGATGGATATTTTCATTCCCAAGATAAAATTCTCCATTGACATAATCACCAAATCCTTTCTTGTAGTCTTCCCATCCTCTGTAAAAATGCAGTCTTCCGTTGATTCTTCTCTGGATAACAAGCCATCCACCTCTGTCAGTTTCGGTGTCACACATGACTTCAAGTCCATCTGATAAAGTAACAATGACTTTAGATTGGTTGTTACTGAGAACTTCATTACACGAGTTTGGTCTTGCATAACTACTATTGATTGTGATTTTGTTTGATTTAGAAACACAAACATATGAACAATGAAGGTCCACTTGACCTTGGTATGTAGCAACTTCAGCTGTAATAAAATTAAGTTAAAAAATTATATTTATATGATGCTTTTTTCTTTCTAATATAGGCCTTATTATTTTAATAATTTGGGGATAAACAAAATAATTATATTTATAAATTGCAAAAACAACAAAACAACTTCCCCACCCCTCTTTTATTCTCATCTATTTCAGTTCGTTTCCTTTAGACGGAAAAAGCACAACGTAATAATAATAATAATAATATAATAGGTCTATTTGTATAGCGCTGCCAACAAACATAATATAGATTTATAGCGTCGAGTTTTATTTATTTATTTCCTTTCTCAAACGTCACAGCCTTATGAGGCTATTCCAAATCTCGTTCCTTTGAGAAAATACTTTTCACTTGGTCTTTAACCTCAACGGCCAGTTGTAGTTTTTTTTAGAAATATATACAAAGGCTACAAAATTAGTTATGAGGAATCAGTTTTTAGCATCAAAAGTGAGTTGGCGATAATTAATACTCAAAGTATTAGTTGCGTTAATTTAAATTTAGCTTTGTTTATAAAATTAATTAGTCAAGAATTGCGTCCTTTGCTATTAAAACAACATATTATGTAGATTCCTTAAAACATGAAACGAAAATTCTTTTGTATCAAGCAATTTACAATTCATCGTTTTCTTTGGGCAACATGTTTTGTAAATGAAATCAAATTTAAATTCTTACATTCTTTCGTACATCTATTTAAATCTATGGTAGGCCTACAACCAGTAACGCAGCACACAGACATGAGCTTTAATTAAATGATCGAATGTGACCGTACATGTCTTACTCTTCAACATTTTATGCATGTATATTAGTTAAAACTTGTCAATGTAGGCTTATAGCTGTTCTAGAGGTGTTCTGGGAGCATTCAGCGTAGTTATCGAGTATTGTGAGGAACTTTTTCCAAGGTATTATTCTTAAAAGTTAAAGTTAAATATTTTAAAGTTAAAGTACGTCTTTTTCATGTAGATACCATGCGCTACTGATATAGATCTAGATGAAATACTGTTTCCATTGTGCTAAAACAATAGAAGACTCTAAAATACTGTCCATTCTTGTTAGTGTAGAGTTATTTTTAAGGCTTTGAATGGTTCTCAATATGGGCGCTTTCACAGATTATGTATTAATTGTGACATCTCTTGAAGTATTCATTGTTGAAGTCTTGACCCAAGCCATAAAGCCTTTTTGTCTAAACCGTAAATCACCGGTGCCTTAAGATAATATATATCATACAGATAGAATAAGAAAAAGCGAAAGATAGAAAAAGATAGAGATGGGGAGACAGTTGCGATATGCTGTAACACTATTATCAACAGTGCAAATATTATTATAAGTTTTTGTCGAACAAAATTTTAAGTATTTAAAATAAAATAAAATAAAAATTATATATAAAACAACAATCAAAGCATATTAAAAAACAATAGATTCAAACATGTATTTTTTAATTACCTGCAGATAGGAACTGGACAAAAATAGAAAGCAGAAAAAGTTGAGAAATCATTTCAGTGTTATATAAAATGTTCTAGTCTACAATATTGAGAAGAGCTGGAGATGAACGTAACTGAATGGGCTGTCTTGTCTGTATTTTATACCACTACTTGCTTAATACACTAGGACATTTCAATTCATCAAAGATGCTTTTTCTACTCATTTTGTTCGCTGAAAAACTTTGATCGAAAATTATTATTTTTTTGTGTGTGTTACGAGTTACGAACACAATATAACAGTTTGCCGAAGGGACTTAATTACTTTGCTCATCGCTGTTGCACATTTTGCGTGGAAAACAAATTAACGGCATGAAAAGGCAGCAAGCTGTTCACGTGAATTTGTAGCGTCGCTACGATGGCTTTTTAATAACAGTAATTGCAATTTAAAGTAGCTCTGAAATTATATTTCATTGTTCGCAATAGTTTGTAAGATGCAGATTCAAACAAAAAATATACATATGCAATCGTGTAAAACATTAACAATGTAAAACGTATTAACGTTTGCGTCTTTTTTTTTTGGTGGAGGGCTAAGTTACTTTTTTTCTCTTCTTTTGACATTTCGTTAAAGATGGGTTTCAAACTGTATTTTAGAAGTTCAAATTTTCTTTGGCAACAACATTAATTCAATAAGAACACAAGTTTGATTGCAGTTCGGTAAGACCCAATGACCGAGCTCGATTTGCTAAAAACCTAGATCTAAGCTTAGCGTCAGTCTGCTTCGGCAAATTGGTTGATGCTCAGTAAATATAAAATTCGTATTATCATTCGGTTCTCATTAAAATATTAAAAAATAAAATATATTTTACTAATTATTTAAGCAATCTAAGCTTTCATTTCCCGCACTACAAATAAATCTCCCGGTCCACATATCAATTAATTACTATTACATATTCGATCGTTTCGCGTATACAATAGTGGTTTACAAAAGGTGTCCAGATGGGAAACTGTAGCCGAGCGGCAAAGCGTTCGACTGGCATACTGAAGGTCCCGGGTTCGAATCTTGTTGCAGGCTAATATTTTTTCCTGATGGGTACCTGACCTTAGTTGGGGTAAAGTAAAGGCGGCTGTGCTTAGTGCTGGCCACACAATCACCTAGTATGTCCCTGGGTCTACCCAGCTCTGATGGGTACCTGACCTTAGTTGGGGTAAAGTAAAGGCGGCTGTGCATAGTGCTGGCCAAACAATCACCTAGTATACCGTGGCCACGGAAACCGATGAACGCTCCTTAACCGGCCCTATGGATCCATTTGGTCCGACTGGATACTTTACTATTTTTTTAAAGGGTGCCCAGACGCCCCCCCCGCGATGCTTCGCTGTCTTTACACGGTCGACGCGGAATAGTGCAAAGACTTTCATCATTGTTGTTGTTCATATTCGCTTTTATGTTATAAAATGCAACATCTGTGAGTTGGGCTGATGGATGGTGTCATGGGAAACACAACTTCACAGTGAGCGCCGCGAGCTAAAAATGTGACACAATTGTAGGCCTACAAGTTCATGCTATAAATACATTTAAATAGAATTAATAGCTAAAGAACGTTTAAGACCAATAACATTATTGTGTATCTTTGTATATTGATTATTATTTTACAAAATTACTTTAACTATTTAGAAAATTAACAGACGTCTAACTTTTTAAGAATGCACTGTATAAATATTACAAAACAAAAAAAAATGTTTTTAGATTTTATATGCGTTTATTTTAACATTCATTGATTGACATTTTAAAACAAACCGAAAAAAATTCCCCTTTAGTCTTGATTTGCCCCTTGACCCCAGTTACCTACCTTTCCCTATTTTTCACCCTTGTTCTCCCGTCTTGCTCGCAATCTAGGTTACGTCACTTGACACTTGGAGGCGTGGTCACCAGGTGTAGACTTAAATAGACGTTCATTAATTCTAAGATTGATTCCACTGCTTCACAGTAACACTTGTAGTCGATGGTCTCCGACTTTTATTTACACAACCGTAACAAAAGACGATTTATAATCTTATACACTTAAGTTTACACATTCTTATATGATTTATTATTGTTCTAGACTTCCCAGGACCGTGGGTTGGGGGATGGGTGGGGGTGGGGGAGAGAAAGGCAAAACTCACACTATTACGGTAGGCCTAAGTACAATGTAATTCATATGGACGCTAAATGGGAAAACATGGGAAAACAAAAATTTATACCTAGAATGTTTGACGCGAAAAAGAAGTATAGAGTTAGTGTCTAGGAGGCGTGTATTTCTTAGCTTGGTCTCACGGCATCACAATAACATAGCAGAAATAGAGTTTGATGTAGGAATGTTTGGCAAGGATGATTTATAGGCTTGGAGACCAGTTTAGTGTGTAGTGGGGACGGTAAACACACAGACTGGAGCTGGTTGATAGTTGATACTTGTGCGACCGTGAGGGTGACTATGTATGAACAAAGCGAGACAGAATCCAACATTTTAATAAATCTAGCTAGACTCTGACAGGTGCGGGACTTGGTAGGCTCGAAGCTATACTATTTAAAGGTAGGTACGCTTGAGACTGAGGTACAGAACTTGTGGTCTGATTTTTGGATCACACCCAAGCCAAGTCAACAGTTCACAGACAGATGTGTGCTTTCTGACACGGAAGAGTTGAGTTTTGCATAGATAGGCCTACCTTCCAATTGACAATTGTTGTTCTTTGTGCTTACTATATAACAGTTTGAATTTAGTTAATGTTTTATTATCTCTATCCTTAAAATTACTATTAATAAAATTAAAATAGTTATAGTTCTTTTAAATAAACATCATGTATTTGTTGTTCCATTTATTTATGTGTAAATGTTTCAACTGTCCTGTATTTTTAAAGCAATAATTAAATTCTAGAGCTTAATTAAGCGAGCCATGACTAATGAAGTAATTAGTCATTTTATTAGGATGTCTTGACAGTTAGTACCATTTAAAATTTAAATTTAAAATGAACTCGTTTAGCAATTTGATACTAGTGCAACCAAGATCAGACATAAGCTAATATATAGAATATAGCTACATATACATAAACATACATTATTTAGTAGACGGATGATTTATATCAATTTATTTTATATGTAGACTATATATTGAACTATACCTGCAATAATAAACTACATAAAAAGAACAAACACTTGTATAAATCAATATTTTTTAAAGTGAAATAATTAAAATGTAGCTTAACTAATAAATGTTTGTCTTCTCTGTATTTCTTACCAGTAAATGTATTGCAACTTGCACAATCGTAATTCATCAATAATAGTTGTATTATTTAGGTTATATTTAAACCCTTTTCTGGAATTAGTTTTTATGTGTAGCGGACAAGAACAAATAACACCGAACCGAATGTACAAAAAAGCGTTTGGAAACGTTTGGCGTGAAATTCAATTACTCGGGTAGAGCCAGGCTGTTGATAGATAGTTTTTTTTAACATATATCTGCACTGGTTTATAAAGAACAGACCCTATTTAAAGCCGAGAATTGTAATGTAGGCTTAATCGCCAAACAAAGATTTTCATTCGTGGACTCTATTTTTTTAAAATAAATTAATATACTAAGCTTGACTTCTAAGATTATGTATATGTGTCTGCAATTGCAAATTTTACAAAACATCACACTTTCCAGACCAAATTCAAAATTAAATTGAGTCAATAATTTTTTATGTTAATTTTTAGATTAATTGCTTTAGATCTTATATTATTCAGATAGTTGCGTTACGCGTCAAATTATTGGTGACAAATTATGAAAGAGAGAGAGAGAGAGAGAGAGAGCGAGAGAGAGAGAGAAATCTAGAGAAATTGAGAAAGATAAATATAATATTTACCTATACTTGTTTTTAGATCATATGTCATTCGCGTTATTAAAAGCTTCAAAGTCCCCAAACTAAATGTTGAACAACGTTATATAGATATTTTTAGATGAATTTTGTTTCTTTTTTTTTAAAGATCTATTTAACGATGCTAAATATAATTGTTTGTTTTTAATCATAATCATTTATTGACCTTACGACTTCACTTTTTTAATAATAAATCATATTTACATGGCTTATCTAAAAAAGACAGCAACATTAACAATGAATCAATGCATTAAAAAAAACCATTGCAGCTCATTCCATATCTTTATAATTTTATTTAACAAATGGATGTATTTCCGGCAATCAAGCATGATTTAGAACAAGAAGAATCATATGGAAAAACAAAATTCTGCTAATTCTTAAAACTTTATTGACAATTAGACTACTTTATTTATTTTAAACCCATCGATTCATTAAAAATATTTCTTGTACATTTGAAATAATAAATCAAGACAAAAAGTTTATTTTTTTAATTTTTTAAAAATTTAATTTATAATAAGATCAATAAAACATTATTGCTTCAAACACATCACTATTGAAATTTAAATATTTTAAGATTTAAACCAGGCTCATTGGCAAATGTGACAATTTTGTTTATATTGTCTATTTATATTTCTATATTACCTTTCTAATTTTCATTTCGGATCTTGATACTGAGTCATAAAGTCCAGTTATAGCAAACCAATTCATTCCTTTACCGAATTCTTTATTACCCCAAAGTCCATTTAAGTTTGACGTGTGACAAGCAAAGTACCACCAAGCACCTTGAAAGTCTACTGCACAGTTCGAAGGATAACGATCTAAATCTCTGTCATATGTGGTAAATCTCATACCGTTAATTTCATTCAAATGGTCACCAGCATTACCAGAATATCCACTTACATGTAACTTAAAGCCTTCAGATTCATTTAACAAATAAAATCTTGAATACTGAGCCCAATATGATCGATTCTGAAATTCTAAATCGATTCTAAGTTCATAGGTCCCGTTTGTTGTAATGCGATGGATATTTTCATTCCCAAGATAAAATTCTCCGTTGACATAATCTCCAAATCCTTTCTTGTAGTCTTCCCATCCTCTGTAAAAATTCAGTTTTCCGTTGAATCTTCTCTGGAAAACAAGCCATCCACCTTTATCAGTTTCGGTGTCACACATGACTTCAAGACCACTTGATAGAGTAACAATGACTTTAGATTGGTTTTTACTGACAACTTCATTACAGGAGTTTGGTCTTGCAAAACCACTATTGATTGTGATTTGGTTTGATTTAGAAACACAAACATATGAACATTGAAGGTCCACTTGACCTTGGTATGTAGCAACGTCTGCTGCAATAAAATTAAGTTCATATTTTTTTGTTAATTATACGCTTTATTATACGCTTTATTAGTTTAATAATTTGGGGATATACAAATTAAATTAATAAATTGCAAATTAACAACAACAAAAAAACAACTTCCCCACCCCTCTTTTATTCCCCCGCTTTTTCAGTTTTATTCCTTTCGACGGAAAAAGCACTACGCATTAATTATAATAATAATAATAGGCCTATTTGTAAAGCGCTGCCACCAAATATAATGTACGCTCACAGCGCATTTAACATACAATTAAGAACACTGATATTTTCTCTAGGCTGAGAAATATAAAACTAAATAATAATTTAAAACTTTACTAACATAGGACACGTATAAAAAGGAAGCAATAATCGACCTAACATATAAGTAAGACCTTGAGGGTCTAAAGCATGCCATCTAAGGTAAATATTGAAAAAGTGAGTATTCAGTGGCGTAGCTAAGGGGGGTGGGCGAGGGGGGCGTACCGCCCCGGGTGACAGCATATAAGGGGTGACACTTTGTCACCTCCAACAAAATTTTTCAGCCAGACTAAGGTGCGAAAATAGTCTGAAATAGTCATAAACAATCAAAGGATAAAAAATTTAAACGGACCGCCCCGGGTGACGTTTACTCTAGCTACGCCACTGTGAGTATTAAAGTTGTTTTTTTTTTAAACTATCAATGGTGTTTGTTCGGCTGAGTTAAATGGAAAGAATATTTAACACTTTTTGACCGGATACTAAGTAGGCTCTAAGACCAACAGTCGTGAGAGAGAAACGGGGCACTTAAAGAATGGAGGAGTCGGCAGAAGGAATTGTTCTTTGTGAAACATATGGTTTAATTAGTTCCTTGAGATAGGATGGCATCGCATTGTTATAAAGCACTGAAGGCAAGGTTGCGCAACTTTATATTCAATTCTGGCTAGAGACCGACCGAAACCAAATTTTTAGTTTCGGTCGAAAACGAAACCATACCAATATTATACATTGACTTTCGTCCGAAACCGAAGCCGAAACCAAAAGTTTAACTACAACTTCGGCCAAAAACGAAAAATAAACCGAAAATGCGCTAAAAATGATTTCAAACGACTGCACATTTATGTGTAATATTAACTAGTTAATGGGCACTCTTAATTAAATAATCCGATATTATTAACTTCAGTCTTCTACTTCACATTAGGGATGTTAATATCCTTTATTTTTCTTAAAACCTATTTTCGGTTCTAAATATCCGATTTTTTACCCATTTTCTTTTTCCCCTCTCCGCCTCAGGCAAAGTAAGTTATAGTTTGGAAAAGACAAATTTGCATTGATTATACTTAAAACATAATACGAAGGACCATTGATCCTTAGAACGTGGTGAAATCTTTGTAAAAAAAAACAGTTGATTTTGGATTAGCAGAAGTCAAAAGCTGTAGTGTCATGAATTCAGACCTTTATAATTATAATATAAATCAGTGGATGTTAGATCTATATGTTACACACATTAAAAGAATATTTGTAGAATATGAATACAATTCCAGACACATCTATCTAGGGTTGACAGACGCCCGGCAAGAAAATTAACCGTTTTTAAAAGAACCTTACATGCTCCAAAAATTGTTTTTTTAATTGCCCAAGTTGCTTTTCAGTTTACATTAAATGAAATGTTGGGTCAGTTTTACTAATATACAATTATTGGCAACTAATGTAATACAACTGAACTGATTGTGGGTTGCGAAACACTAAATATGTCATTCTTTTTGTCTCTTTATGTCCTCCTTTTGAAGACCAAGTATCTCGCAACATTTTCCAGTTTTTTGTTTGTTTTCGAATACGTAGATCAAATGTCTGTACCGACGACTAGCGTTAACATCTGCATTTGCTGTTGTATGTACTTGTATCCCAAATTCACAAGCAATATTCAGAATTCTAACAAAAAAAAAATACTATAAGTCGCCTCTGACAAACGAGTGTTTGCAAGGAATATAATGTTAAGGAATTGTTTTGTGCTGATCAAACAGGGTTTATCCCGATAAAAAGATAAATAAATCGTGGAACACAGTTATGAATGATTTCCTTCCGAAATCCGGTTTTCGTTTAACATCACTACATCACATAGATTAATTTACAACAGTTTAACTAAATGAAAGTATCAATAAGCAGAGTAATAGATGCATCAATAGCGTAGCATTTTGAATTTTGAAAGTCAAAATAGATATTCGGCAGATGACCCAAAATCAATATCAGTTTCGGCCGAAACCGTAAACAAACCGAAAACTAACCTTTTGACTTTGTCCGAAACCGAACCCACGCCGAAAAAGGGTTTTTACCTATTTTCGGCGCCGAAACGAAAGCCGAAACCGAATGTCGGTCGGTCTATAATTCTGGCTTTCATAGGGAGTTAAGAAAGCCGTCGCAGAAGAACTTTCAGAGAGTCGCGCATTGACTTATGCATGCCCATGCGGTCGGCACTGTTTTGAATAAACTGCAAATTCGCGACCTTATCGTCAGGTATCCCGATTAGCAGAGCATTACAGTAATCGATGCGCGAGAGTACAAAGGCAGCAGCAAGTTTTGTGCTGAGTCAAATGACATATACGGTCGTATCTGACCAAGCTGTAAATAAAGGAATCTGCATAGGTTTCTAATGTGAACATCGAAAGACAGCTGTGAATCGAGAATGACTTCCAGTTTTTTTTACGTTTTCTGCAAAGGGGATGTGGCAGTTTAAGACCACCATAATACTTGGTAAAAAATACACATTTGAAATAACATAAAAAATCACGTTACAGAAAACAAAAATAAAGTCAGTTATTATAAATTTGTACGTGTGTAACACGAATATTGCAGTCAATTGCAAAATTAGATATAGTTATTTTGTAATCTACAATAAATTGTTCACATAACTAAATGTAGATTATGCAAATAGTAATAAGCGTACGTAAATATAAATAAATATATGATAAGAAATAAAGCAATACGACCACAAACAACAATATTTAATATGTTTATTACTAGCGTAAAACAGTTGAAAATAATAATAAAAAAAAATTAATTGAAAATATTTAACATTACAAAAAATCAACAAACGTTAAATAGATTTATTTTCCAGTATTTTTAATAAGAAAATATTTGTATAACTTTACTAAAAGTCACTTCACTGTGATACTGGAAAAATACCGTAAACAAAACTAAAAGTATTTAAGTGACGGCTAGAGAAAGGTTAGGAGTACTTTGGAGACAAAAAAACAAAAAAACTTTTATACTTTATAAATTTATACAGTGTTATGTTCGCCAATATGTATATATGGATTTCTAAAAGTCTTATAATTACCATTTCAAGAATACTAATAGTAACATTAAACCAAAATAAAATATGTTTGAATTGTTTAAACAAACCTGCGCTTAGGAACTTGATCAAAGAAAAAAGCAAAAAAAAATTACAAAATATTTCTTCTGCCATCGAGAGAAATAGTGCAAATTTTGAAGAATTGAATATGACAGATTTCCATTCAGCTCTCAATGTAATGCTTGCTTTCTTATTTATACAATTGTTCCCGTTTTAGCTAAGTGTGAAATGTATTTCCACATTATCATGTTTCAGGAAGCTTGATTATTTATGTTATCTGTAATTATATGTTTGGATTTTATTGCTTTTTGGAGGTTCAGATAACAAAAAAAAGTAACACGCGTGCCAAGCTATCATACATACTTACCACAATTCGCTCATTCGGCGTTACATTCAATTTGAGGGAGGGAAATAAAACAAGCTGTTGACTGTATTTCACATTTTTTGCTGCAATGTTGTTTTATATCAAATAATATAGTAAATAAAATGCTAGCTATATGTATTCCGAAAAAATATTTTCATAACTCTATTGGGCATTGTGCCGATAGGCAGCACGTTTAACTGGCGTTCAGAAGGTTCTGGGTTCGAATCCTTGTGAAAGGCTAGGAATTGTTCCCGGTACAGTAGGGTGTCCCAGAGAACTCAGCCCTGATGTTTTTTTTTTAAATAATGCCTCAAAACAACCTGATGAGCCTTTCGGATCTTAAAGTCTACGGGCGGAACGTTGTTAGGAGTGAACCAGGGGGGTTGGGAATGAAACAATATTAACATTTAAAGAGTATGGGATTTATACACTTATAAAATGACTCTTTTTTATTACAGTACTTCAATGTCTGGGACCAACTGCCACAACATAGACGCTACAGAGTCAATAGGGCACCCTGTAATGAACAAAATTTAATGTCGTTAACAGCCCTTTACGCTGTGAAATCGGAGAAGGAATTGTAATGAGGTTAGCATCTCTTCAATTTTTAAATAAATTAAATCTTAAAGAAGCTAACAATATACTGAAAATACGAACAAGTGATAATAATTTCCCTGATGAACTGGGTTGCCACTCCAAAATAGACTATAATTTAAGAGTATGTCCCCTTTGCCTAAAATATATATGAGATGGATTTCACTACTAACTCAAATGTGAGCATTTCAATGACCAACGGATAATATATATTAAAAAATTATTATTTTAACAGACCCAATGTAGACAAAATGTCCGAACTGCTCAATACTAGTTCTCTGAAAGAACTTAAGAAAATAAATCTTGCAAAAATAGTATTATCTGTTTTTAAAAAATGAAAAAAAGATTATAAACGGTTCAATATATTAACATGTATTAACAACTTTACTTTTAGAACACCTTTTATTAAATTATAATTGTTTTCATGTACTATGTTACTATGCCTATACTGTATTTCTATGTTGGTATTCTCTTTTTTTGATACCTTAAAATGAATCTATTATTATTAATTTTATTATTTCGATAACTTTTACTATTATTTACTAATGTTAGAATATTGTAATTATGTCTTTGATTATGCCTTTATGGTACTGATGTACTTTGTGGCAAAATAAATATTGTTGTTGTTGATTACATTGTATTTTGCATATTATATTAAATACATATATACTTAAACTATATTCATTTAAAACAAAGAATCTGATCCCGGTTGACCAAGCAATGGAGAGGGGGGGGGAGGGTGCCCTGACATTGGCAGTCCGTTGGGGAGAAGAAGACAAACATTGCCTTATTTTCACTAAATATATTACTAAAGGCAGGGTGGATTTTTTAAAATGTCATTATAGTATTTTTTTATTTTTTTATTTTAGGACATTAACACTGCATGAACACTTTATACTAAATACATTGGCATTAAACGGTTAAAACTTTCTAGCTTTAAGAACTATTTTTGTAAGGTTAAACATTTTTAAGACCTAACTAGGCCATGAGATGCCTATTAAGGTTGGGTTGTTAAGTAGGTCTGGCACAATTGAGCATGTTTTTAACTGTCGCTTGTTCATAGAAAAGCACATATAATACACACTACTCATAAATGAATTGATGTCAAGAAATCCGCCAATGGTTTTATGGCACGAGGGACTATGGCAGTTGCTGAGAAGCTACAACATGGAAGAAGGACTGATGCAAACAATAGAAGCACTCTACAATCAAGCAAGCAGTGTAGTTCAACTCACTGGTTGTAAAGGGGACTTCTTCGATATGTCATTTGGAGTCCAACAAGGTTGCATCCTATTGCCAGTTTTATTCAATATCTTTCTCGAAAAAATCCCGCGAGTAACACTCGACGATTTCCATACATCCATTACCATTAGTGGTAGACTTTTATGTAATCTAAAATTTGCTGAATAGCCACCTGTTGGCCAGGAGCAAAAAATAACTAAAAGAGTTCACAGACAAGCTTGAAGATATGGTAAAGGCATACGGAATGGAAATCAGCTCAGAAACAAGCAAAATAATTATCAATGCCACAAATTCCAGAAGTACAATGAACCAACGACAACTAGAATAGGTAACGATTTTCAAATATCTATGATACATCATATCCGTAGACTGAATCTGTGAGGCATAAATTAAAGCCAGGACTGCATCAACAATGGCCAAGGGATGACCAAACAAAATCTGGTTTAATAAAAGCATTTGTCTCACAACAATGTTCAGGCTTTACAGAGCCCTTGTCAAATCCATTGTTCTATACGGATGTGAGACCTGAACGCACCTATCAGCTTATGAAAACAAGTTGAAGGCTTTGGAAAATAAATGTATGAGAAAAATACTTCAAATCTTCAAATACGTAGAACACAGGACTAATGAGTATGTCTGGAACAGTATATCCTCAATTGCAGGCACTTTAGAAAACTTTACGACAACAATTGAACGGCGCAAACTAACATGGCTCGGTCATTTGATGCGGCAAAACAACCTGCTAAAAATAATCCTCCAAGGCACGGTAGAAGGTGGACACCGGAGAGTCCGTCAACGGAGAAGCTGGTTCGACAATATAAAATATTTGACAGGGCTGCAGTTGACTCAACCGCTCAAGACAGTCAAAAGTAGGGAAGTTTTAGTGCTGAGGTGTCTATTCGTTCCCCCAACGCCGACAACGGTCAAGAAATTGATGATGATGAATCGTGTTTGAAATACATTGAACAAAACTCTGCTTCCATCTTTCACGCTCTTCGGCAAGCTTCCATCACAAGTATTAATTTATGACTGGTTGCTACATTTGCTTTAGACTCTGGCATGCATGACTCACACTAAGTGATGTTTATAGCCAGTGTATTAGTTTGATCTAGACTAATATATCATGAAAGCTTAAAAATATCAAATATCATTTACCGACTAAAACATATTTTTACTTAGCATACTGTTTCTATAAAAAGTAAATTTCTCATACCATATGTTAGTGCAGCTTCTAATTTATTTTAACAGAGCACTAAATTTTATTTCTATTGTCTTAGTTCAACAATAATAAAATCTCTCTAACTTTTTTTCTATCTGTTTAATATTCGAACATTTTCTATTGGTAATTTTATAAGAAAATAAATTGTACTGATTTATGGATCGTTTTATTAATACCGATATTGTAATATCTATCTATCATTCTATCAATCTAAATATAAATATAACTCTATACAAACATGACATAAATAACAGTTTATTATCCTTTAACCAAAAACCAACTGACACGTCGCGGGTTCTATCCCTGCCACCGACGGATCCCTGTAGCTCTACAGGAGTTTTGGGCCTAGTGGAGGTAAAAACCTTCTATCTAGAAGGAACGTTTGTAAACTTATAAGAAACTTATAAGCTGACTTACAGTTAGGAAAAGAAGTAAGAAATTACCATTAGGTGTTACATATAATAGATTAGTATAAATATTACATGCTTTAATATTTACATATTTAATGGTCTTTTACATTCTATTTTTTTTTAGTAGCTACATCTACAAATACCAGCAAATATTTTCGAATTGATTTACAACATAATTGATTGTGATATTAATTGTATTCATTCGTAAATGAAGATAAAAGAAATTATTTAACATGCTTTTTACTTTGTTTTATTGCGTTGGTTAAGTAGAACGGGACGTTTAGGGCATTGCAAAGTTTATTATTTAACTGGGAAAAACAACACATCACGACAAAGACATGCTGAGTATTACAGTCTGGATAAAGTTTTAAAATAAATGTTTAATTTTACTATTTTTTAATAAAAAAATTTTTTTTTTCCGGTAATCATTTATAGTAACATTAATATTTTCTTTCTCTTGCGTCTTCACTATGACATGCTCCGCTGCAGGGCCGGGTTTTCCTATAGGTTATCAAGGCTTCAGCCTGGGCCGTCAAGATCAAGAGGGGCCTACATTCAAATTTTTAGCAAAATTAAAATCACTCGATCACAAAACCTGTAAGCACTGAGACACTGGACCGAAAATAAGGAGAAATAAAGTTCAATAAAGTTCTGAAAGGTTTGAAATCATAATTTGAAACCTCATTCTAAAGTGCCTAACTATTTATCAGACACTAGGTGGGAGCCACACTCAAAAGCTATAGAAGCTCTTTTAGAAAATTACAATTATGTCACCCAAGCGCTCAATTATTTACATTCAGATAATAATACAAAGGGTGATACTAGATTGAGGGCTAACATTCTTTTAGATAAAACGTAAGAATTTGAATTCATGTTTATGCTCCATTTCTGGAATCGAATACTGAGACATTTGTCAAGAGTAGCCTAAATAAAATTCTTCAAAGCCCTAATATTTTACTTCTGCTATTACTTTATATTTTAGTTGTGCAGATTGATACATGCACTTTTAAATATTTTACGTGAAACTAGAAAGATTTTGATGCACTTGAGCAACAAGCAAAAAATTTGTTGCCAATTACTGAATATAGAACTGCCAGAAGGATAATAAGAAGTAAAAGGCGAGGGAATTACAAAACTTTGACTGATGGTGATGACTTACAAACTATATTTAATGAATAAATTTAGGATTAAATAATTTATTTCTATATTAGATGCACTCCAATCAAATTTAGGAAGACGTGCTTCTGTTTATGATGAACATATTTCCCTTTCTTGCCGATCTTATATTATCAAAGGTAGAGCTTCAAAGATGTGTTGAGCTGTTAATGCAAGAATACCCAGAAGATGTCAACCTAAATCTTATTGAAGAACTATTTTATTTCCACAAATATGTGAGACAAAGAAATACGCCTTAAAAAAAATCAACATTGACAGACTTGTAAGAAATAATATTTAAATAAAATATTCAAGTGGCCTTCCCTAATGTGGAGTCAATCTTACGGCTGTTTCCCATTTTAATAATCACTAATTGTACTGGAGAAAGGTCATTTTCAAGACATTAAAATATAAAAAAATAAATTAAGAAGCACAATGACCCAGACTAGGTTGACTGCATTTTGTATTTTGTGCATCGAAAATGAGACATTAAAAAAAAATTGATTTTGATGAACTTATAGAAGAATTCTGTTTTAAAAAGTTTAGAAATAACTTTTTCTAATCTACTATTTCGTTTTAAATGTATACTTGGATTGAATCAGTTCTTTAAAAAAAATAAGTATTTATATAAAATTGTATATGACATTTTGATATTTTCTTTTCTAAGCTCTGAATTTTTTTTTTTTTTTAAAGTTCCATTTTAGTTATTGTTTCAAGTACTATATATTTATTATTGTGCTGATAATAAATGTTTACATAAGCGTTTTCTTTTAATATTTATTATCCGTGCCACATTTTGTTATAAAGGTTAGTACCAATTACAACATGTTTTATTTAATATATTGATATAAAGTACAGTTAGGATTATTTTATTATCTCTCATGTAATTTACAAACTTAAAAATCGGAGGTGAAAGAGCCTCATAATTGGAAAAGCCTAGGGCCTCTTTTTATCTAAATCCGACCCTGGGTCCGCTTGGCTAGTTTCATTATGTGTGTGTAAAGAGCCTATGTGTAACATATGTCAACTCAATCAAGCAAAAGTGTGAGACTCAATTGGAAACTATCAGTAACGTGAGAAGGTAATAAATTCGTATATAACCATCTGCTTCGTCTCGAGATACTGATGTACTACATTGCCTTATGTGATTAGCTTTTTTAAATATATATTAAAATGGCATGAACATATAATTTAAAAATACTGCACGGTATATCGAAAAGAAAACATTTACTACTTTCTGTTTATTGCAAAATATGCTTGTGAAATTACATTTTTTCATTTACTTTCTTAGTAAAAATAATTTAAAAAGTGCAAACTAATACGAAAATTAAACCACTTTAAAAATAACATAATAAGTTTATTTTTCAGATGTGGAATTTAATATAAGTAAAAAAATTTAAATAGATAAATATAGTCTTATCAAAAAATGACCTGACTCCTGCAGAGATGTAGTCACCAACCAGTCTAGAGTTATTGTTACTCTCGCCAGTGGACTTGAAGTCATGTGTGACACTAAAACAGACGGAGGTGGATGGACAATATTTCAGAGAAGAATTAATGGAAACCTTGATTTCTAAAGAGGATGGGAAGAATATAAATATGATTTTGGTGATTTAGCTCAAGGTGAATTTTATCTTGGCAATGAACACATTCACCGTATAAAAATACATATACTACATGATCTTAGAATTGATTTAAAATATAATATTCTTTGACCAAAATACTATGCCCAATCTTCCAGATTTGAAATATTTGGTAAACAAGAAGGTTACAAGTTAATGATAAATGGTTTTACAAGCATTACAGGAGACAGTTTAGGTTATCAAATTTTATTAAGTTTCTACATATGAAAGAGACTTTCATATTGACACTGAAGATTAGTTATGAGGAATCCGTTTTTAACATCAAAAATGAGTAGGCGATAATTAATACTCATAGTGTTAGTCGCGTTTGGTTACATGGAGGTTTTGTTTATAAAATAAGTTAGTCATGAGTTGCGTCCTTGGTAATTAAAAAAAACACAATGCGGAAATTCATAAAAAACAACAACACGAACATTCTTTTATAAATAGGTGATTCTTCAAATCTATCTGACATGCATAATCAATCGTTTTCTTTTGGCGCGGTCTTTTTGGAAATGAAATAAAATTTAATTCTCTACATATTTTCGTAGCCTACAACCAGTAACACACATGGCAGACATGTTTTTTTTTATAATGTGATCGAATCGACCGGTAATAAATTTTCTTGTGAACTCTTATGCATGCATACACGTTAAGACTTGTCAATTATATCATTATTATTATTTGCAAAAGAAATAATACTTTTTTGAAAATTAACAAAACAACTTGTAAATTTGTTAGCATTCACATTATACTATTTAACAAAAGTTTCATTAGATTGTGTATGTCTTTATATTAATATTAATTTATTGACCCTTTAAAACGAACCGGGAACTATTTTCCTCTAGCATTGAATTGCTCCTTGACCACCGTTACCTACCTCTCCCCATTTTTCACAGTTTCTCTCCCGTCTTGCTCGCAATCTTGTTATTTGGGCGTGGTAACCAGGTGAAATAGAAGTTTACAGTAACACTAGTAGACGATGATCTTTGACTTTCATAAATACAACCGTAAAACACAACAATTTGCCTCAGATAAACATAAGGATAAAAACACTTTCGTATTTCTTTTTCGAGAACAAAAGCATGTAAGTACTCTTTCTTCCCGAGTGACGTTCTGGCATTTGTTACCTGAAAATATCAGGAAAACCAGTAACTTAACATCATTTAAAACATTTATAAAATCCAAGACTAGACTCGGACCACTTATGAGCGTAGGACAAAATAATCTTCTTGATAGAAGGATCGTCTGTAATATATAAGTTACTATAAGTTAAGACAATTTATAAGCTTAAACACTTGAGATTACACATTTTAATATTTTTGTAGCTAATATAAATTTAGTAGTTGGGCCGACTTATATTGATTTATTTTATAAGTACACTATAGGTCTAACTATACCTGAAATAGGAAACTACATAAAATGAACGAACACTTTCATAAATCAATAATTTTTAAAGTGATATAATTAAAATTAAAGCCAAACATGTATGGTAATGCTATAAAGTTTTTTTTTTCGTAGAATCTATTTTTTATACTTAGATATACTAAGTTGTATTGTGTGACTTACAAGATTATGTATATGTGTCTGGAGCTGCAACATTCACATACTATCACTGTTAGCGTTTTAATTATTGAGTATCAAGGGGAACAATTGAGATGAACATGTAGAAAAATGTTAAGTGCATTTAATTCCCTTTGAGCAAGTATTTGTGTGTTGATCATGTGTGTGTGTTTTGTTTGGACAGAAACGTCCAGAAATTGTGAGCTGTTTTCAGAAGCACCAATTGTTAGGT
Organism: Anisus vortex; assembly: GCA_949126835.1. NCBI lineage: Eukaryota > Metazoa > Mollusca > Gastropoda > Planorbidae > Anisus > Anisus vortex. The sequence continues at coordinate 18,750,897 of OX421500.1, forward strand.
CTTCATGCTTTAGTTTGTCATGTGACAGAAAACCTTTTACCTGGTTATATGTTTTAGATAAGAGAATTAGTTGAGGCGAGAAATAAAAGAATATATGTTGATTTTCACTATGCTACTTAATATTATCTTATCTTATCTTAAAATAACTTGTGCTTTGTTTTTCATAGGTGGATATTTATATTTCGGACTTGTGTATTCTACATTATATGAAACTTTTGAGCATGAATAAAACTAAATATATTGCATAATAAGAACACTCGTTCTCAAGTTTATTAACTGTTGTGTTGTAAATGCATTATGTGAAACTAAAGAAGAAATTCATTAACATTTAAGAAGAGACTCAAACTTGAAATTATATTATATAGAAATTACGCGTCAGATTAGTGGTGACAAATTATAAAAGAGTGAGTGAGATATATATATATATACGTCAATTGCAGTTTGTATGGTCCGCATAGTGTAACCTATGCCTATGGTGTACCGTAATTACCGCCGCTGTTCAGAAATCGCCACAATTGGCAATTATCTCAGAATGTTATGTCTTACACAAGACTTGGCTGAATTTACGTATATAATGCTCATAGTGCCCCAGAAATTTCTAAGGCAATTTATTTATGCTTACGTCACTGAACTAAAACGTGCTCGTATTAAGCAAACGCCGGTCATGATTAAATCAACACATTGAAATGTACGCTTACCATAACTACTCGGTTTCGCATCCAGTATTTTGCAGTCGGTCACAGAGGAATTTAAACTAAATTCGCCGACCCCCTTCGCCCCTAACTTGTTTGGCAAACAAGTAGGACCTTTCTTAGAAAAGAAAAGTAGCATGCCATTAGCCAGGTACCGCCTCTACGGAGATAATAGTATGATATACTTAGCAAGAATTTCGTTACTAGAGCAAATAAACGTGTAATATGCCTATGTAATAATTTCGCTAAACCTAGATTTATTTACTTGAAAGGTATTAGTCAATCATACAAGAAGAAAAAAACATCTGTCAATTTAACACTTAGTCTCTAGTTCAATAGTTTGAAGGTCTATACACTCTCCAAAGTAGGGAGATAAAAGTAACGAAAATTCGCGCCCCATGCTGCTGTAAATAACTTGTCTGTTGTGTTTAACGCAACTCTAATTGAGTCTAATGCCACTGCTTACGCCCCCCTCCCACTAAAGTCTCACAATAATCGAGGTCAGATTGAAAACTCAAAGTAACAAAATATAGCTCAATAATAAATTTTAACTACCGCTAACATTGTTTTGGATAAGCTTATCATGATATCCCTAATACGCGTAACTTATGACAAGGAATGTCATAAGGAATACATTTTATTTAGTTTTCTCTTCGAGTCATTTACTCGCGGTTGCTTTTAACGGTTCGTTTAACAACAAAAAAAAAACAACAGATGAGTATAAATATATCAGTACTTCCTTAAAATATAACATATACTTCCTAATACTCGTCGATATTAGGCCTATAATAGTTGTGTAATATTCTGGACTGATCTCTGATTCTTGGTCACGGCTTATCCGTTGATATGATCGGACACTCCAAAATTGCAAGAATGTGTGAGCTTGTATAGACATGCATGAATCTTTGTAGCTTTTTTATTCTTTTGCCTTTACTTTTGCATGCCTTTATCTGTTTTGATTTTTCTATATTTACTATTGAGATATGTAAACTACTGTAGATTGTTAAATTTATGTACATCTATTTCCCTACTTCCCCTGCACTTCCCGTGCAGTTATAAGTAGTGTAGTGTGGTCTTTTCGAGGAGTATTTGAGGCGTACGCCTCGAGGTGTACGCCTCAGTTGACCTTTGACCCGGAAGTGACCTTTAACCCGAAAGTGACCTTTGACCCGGAAGTGACGTCATCCAAGATGGCGTCTTATCGTGTTGTTTCACGAGGTTTTTTTTTTAATTAAGGGTAATACGGTCAGCGGTTCTAAAATTATTTTTTTCCCATTGTCTTACAATGATTGATTTTCCCATTGTCTTACAATGATTGACACATGTCATATTATTTTTCCCATTGTTTTATAATGGTCTTTATAAGGTTCAGCGGTTCTAAAATTTTATAATTATTTAATATTAATTAATTAATTGGTTACTTTTATAGTGTTCTTAATAATTTTCATTAGTAAAAGGCATTTTTTCAATAAGTTTATTGTGTTTTACCCTAATTACCATCTTTAAATCGATAATTGTCTTGTAAGGGTCATTATTAATTACTTGGAGACAGTAATTGTCTTAATTTTATACTTAACTAATTAACGAATTTTAATTTTTTTAACCATAGTTAGCTTGTAAAGAGGCGTTTATTAACCATAATTAGCTTGTAAAGAGGCGTTTATTAATTACTAAGGGCCCTAATTATTACATTTGATTCAATAATTCTCTAATAAGGGGCACATTTACTTACTGGTGTACAGCAATTTTCTTAATTTATTCTTAACTAATGAACTAATTATATTTTTTTAACCATAATTAGCTTGTAAAGAGGCGTTTATTAACCAAAATTAGCTTGTAAGGAGGCGTTTATTAATTACTAAGGGCCCTAATTATTACATTTGATTCAATAATTCTCTAATAAGGGTCATTTTTACTTACTTGGAGACAGTAATTGTATACTTAACTAATTAACTAATTTTAATTTTTATAAACATAATTAGCTTGTAAACGGGCGTTTTTAATTACTAAGGGCCCTAATTATTACATTTTAATCAATAATTGTCTTGTAAGAGGCACATTTACTTATTGGGATAGAGTAATTTTCTTAATTGTATACTTAATTAATTAACTAATTATTATTTGAATAGCCATAATTAGCATGTAAAGGGGTGTTTTTTAATTACAAAGGGGTGTAATTATCACATTTTAATCAATAATTCTCTAATAACGTACCTAATTAATTACTTGGACACAGTAATTTTCTTAATTTTATACTTTATTAATTAACTAATTATATATATTTTTTTACCATAATTAGCGTGTAAAGGAACGTTTTTAATTACTAAAGACCGTAATTATCACTAAATAGACCACATTTTATATACTTTTACTTACTTGGAGGCAGTATTTTTTTTTTATTCTTAATTAATTATCTAATTATAGTTTTTAGTCATAATTACTAATTAATAATTTTCTTTTAAACATAATTATTTTTAATTTGAATTGATAATCAATGTTTTGAAAGTCTAAACATATATCCTTAAACATGTTTAGAACCCCTGAGTTGCTTATTCATATCGCTGTCGAAATTTTACCTGAGCAGCTGTTTGTTTTTATCGCTCAGCGCGTCTTTTAATGACTTTTTCATCTGTTGTGTAAACTCTTTGGTGGTGCTGTTCTAGCTATTTTAATGACCTGGTGTGAAAAAGAGATAAAACTGCCCTTTCAAAGCCTGCTATGGGAGATAATTCAAGTAGCACTAAAAGTTTTTTTTTCTTTACAACTTACGTTTCATAGGATATTTTTTTTTTGTTTTTATCATTTGCATTAGTTTTGGGGGTATTTTTTCTTTGTATTTCGAGTATTCGTTTTTTTAATATAGCTCTTTTCAATTTAAAGAATTTAATTTGTTTAATCGTTAAATGCAATGTGTGACTTACTATAACACCATTTTTTTTATTTTTTTAAACTTATATATTTTACAATTTAAACGATAAGTAAATACAATTTTTTACTTACTAAAACTAGTAATTTCTATATTTTATACGAAATTAATTAACGAATTTTATTTTTTTTAAAGTCATACATATCTTGTAAGGCAAGTTTTTACTTATTAAGAGGCGTATATTTCTTTAATTAAGGCTTACATTATATAACTTTTGTTTAAATTCTTTAATAAGACACCCTTTTTATTTACGAACTTTTTACTTACATAGTTAACATTTGTATCTTTTAATTATTCTTTCAATTTTAATTGATAATACATGTAAATACATTTTACTCAACTAGTTTAAAATTTTCCCTTTTAAACATACATATTTCAAATTTGAATTGATAATCATTGTTTTAAAAGCCTAAACACTAAACTTTTTTAGAGCTCCAGGGCAAAATATAAAGTCTAGATGTTGTGAGAGTTCCCAAAGTACATTATTTTAGTGTATGCGTATTTTGAATGTGTATGTATGTGTATGCAAATAAGAGAGTTCTTTAAAGTTACTAAAATACTATACTACAATAGTTTATATATTTTGAATGTATAAATGTACAATACGTGTCTCTTTATCTATTAAAAGTCAGTTTGTTAGATGGTTGTATCTTTTAATTTTTGTCGTGTAATTTTTACTTAATAGGATTTAACATTTTAAAATTTAAGTAACTTAAGTCTTTCAAGTGGTGTCCAATATGGCGGGTCAGAAGGGGGCGGATCCAAGATGGCCGATCCGAGTGTTCCATGTGATTATTTGTGTGTAGTGTTACACGTGATTTTATCATCGTGGTTTAATTAAAGATACCGGAAAACAAGATGGCGTCCGATGTACGTGGCATACAAGGGCAGTAACCGTGTAATTAAATGTGTAATTTTTGTATTTTTAATTAACTTTATGGTTGTAGACAAGATGATGGAAGGGGTGTATTGAAGTTGTTGACTCCACTGTTCCACATGCTGATGAACCGGAAGTAAGATGACGTCCGATTTACGTGGCATACAAGGGCAGTAACCATGTAAATAATTTTTTAAACAGTAAACAAAGAAAGTTTCAATTTTTTTTTTTTTTTATTTGCGTTCAAGTACATCAAACAGAGAATAAAACAACAACAACATGACTGGTAGTTTATTTATTTTTATAATATTCGATTCTCAGTGTTCAGGATTTGTAGAGCGAAAAGTGCACAAAGTGTCAAGATCCCAATGCCTGCAGCAGCACAGCCTAGGATTGTCTTAAGTGAGGGCCAAGAGCTGCCATTTTTATTCTCACCTCTACCAGACTTGAATTCCAAAAACCCTTCCTGTGTTGAAGAAGATGGAAGCTAGTTTAATATACGCTTTTATATTTAACTTTCTATAGGATGATTTTTGTTTAAAGAGTGTCTTTGTTACTCTTGTAAACCTATTACTTACCCAGTTATTATGACTATTTAGCCAACTCGACAGATGTATAACAACATGTTGTTAACCATTCTAGAAGATTATCTACTAGGTGGTATTTCTTTAGTTGAAAACACCGAGCTGCAAATTGACCCGAAAAGTCAAACAACGCCACAATTCGTCCCCAATTTATATCCTCACAAAATATTTCTATAACGATCGATGTGAAAGTGTCATACGCATTGTAATCAGTTATGACTAGACCATCTATTAGGTTATCAAATCTATTTTTAAATCGTTCTTCAAATTCATCTCCTAGTATTCTCATAGCATTTTGAACAGAATTCGGAGTGTTGATAATACTTTCATGCCGACCATCGTTTCTCCAAGTATACCCATTGCATTGTAAACGATATTTTATGTAATCCACCGCAATGCTACGCGTATTTTCATGTCCTATAGACATATTATTTTCGCGAGAACTAATAAGAATTACAAAAATAACCGTTTTACTTAACGAAAAACCACAACACTTTTAAACAACTGAATAAGGAAGACTACATAATTTTATAAAAATTTGCTGAATAGTGGAAAAAGACCACCATCTGACAAGCAAACATTTAACGAGCAGGTGTTAAACAGCTGCCTGCTAGGCGCTGACCAAGGTAACGACTTCCTGTCCAGGTGTTGAATCCATTATCGGGCCGTCGCCCGCTGTGCCAGATAATGGCTTCCTGTCCAGATGTTATTGCACTTACCTGACCGTGAGAAAACCTAAAAGCTAACATTCCCACGACCAGGGTAATGGTTTCCTGTCCAGGTGTTGAATCAATTATCTGGTCGCTGGGCGCTGACCAAGTTAACGACTTCCTGTCCAGATGTTATTGCACTTACCTGACAGTGAGAAAATCTAAAACCTAACATTCCCAGGGTCACGCCAAACCTAACCGTCAACAACGTTCCCACTTTTTTTATTGTCTTCTTCAATCTCTGCCTTTTTTTACTAACTTCTTATCTCTTTTTCGAAAAAAAATTTAAGTACAATTTCTCAATCTCTCCCTCTCTCTAAAAACTTTGTGGACAACCTTTTTTAAAATTTTTCTCTCTCGCAAAAAAACTTTGTAGGACACCTTCCTAAAATCTCTCTCTCCAGACAAACTTTTTTAAGTACGTCTTCCCAAAATCTCTCTCTCCAGACAAACTTTTTTAAGTTCACCTTCCCAAAATCTCTCTCTCCTGACAAACTTTTTTAAGTTCACCTTCCCAAAATCTCTCTCTCCTGACAAACTTTTTTAAGTACAACTTTTCAAACTCTCTCTCTCCTGACAAACTTTTTTAAGTTCACCTTCCCAAAATCTTTAACACTCTCGACAAACTTTTTTAAGTTCACCTTCCCAAAATCTCTCTCTCCTGACAAACTTTTTTAAGTACAACTTTTCAAACTCTCTCTCTCCTGACAAACTTTTTTAAGTTCACCTTCCCAAAATCTCTCTCTCCTGACAAACTTTTTTAAGTACAACTTTTCAAACTCTCTCTCTCCTGACAAACTTTTTTAAGTTCACCTTCCCAAAATCTTTGACACTCTCGACAAACTTTTTAAGTTCACCTCCCCAAAATCTTTTACACTCTCGACTAACTTTTTAAGTTGAAGTTCACCTCCCCAAAATCTTTTACACTCTCGACAAACTTTTTAAGTTCACCTCCCCAAAATCTCCCTCTCTCAAAAAACTTTGTGGACAACCTTTTTTAAAATGTTTCTCTCTCGACAAACTTTTTAAGTTCACCTTCCCAAAATCTTTCACACTAGCTCTCGCTTGACAAACATTTTCTTAGTTCACCTTCCCAAACTCGCAATCTCTCCCGACAAACTTTTTTAACTTCACCTTCCCAAAATCTTTGACACTCTCGAAAACTTTTTAATTTGAAGTTCACCTCCCCAACATCTTTTACACTCTCGACAAAATCTTTAAGTTAACCTTCCCAAAATCTTTCACACTAGCTCTCGCTCAAAAACACTTTTTCTTAAAAGCTTTCCCATGCTCGACAAACATTTTAGGACACCTCTCTATGGACTTCGGTCTAACAGTATCCATCTCTCTGTCTCCAACTCTTTCTCGCCCCATCTCTTCTTCTAACAAAACTTTAAGTTAACACAATCCTAACGATCACGCATTCCTTCTTTCTGCCTTGCTCAATCTCTGTATCTCTTACTTCATTCTTCTCTCAAACTCTGTCTCTCTCTTTCCTGCGTGCCATCTTTTACTTGTCTCATTGTCAGTACTTACTTTCCTTACTCTGTCTACACTTATTTCTCTCTTCGTCTCTTTTCGCTAACAAAACTTTGTGTTAACCAACCCTAACACGTACACATTCCATCTTTCTGCCTTGTTCAATCTCTGTATGCCTAACTCTTACTTCATACTTCTCTCAAACTCTGTCTCTCTCTCTAAAAACACTTTATGTTTAGCAAACCCTAACACATATTCCACTTCACAGCGTTCCCTCTTTCTGCCTTGTTCAATCTCTACCTCATCACTAACATCTTCTCCTCTTTCTAAAATTGTCTCCCCTTTTATGTTTTATAACGTGCAAATCATTTAGTACCATGGATCCTAGGGGGAAACATCCCTTTACCGCTCGCATTGCTGGCCCAGGCAATGTCGACAGTGGAATTGTATTAGAATGTGGTAGTACAGACTGTGATTTGTCTTCAATCATTGAGAAAATCAAAGGAGACATCACTTGTGTTGTATTATTGAATGAAGATGAAATGCAGGTAAGATACTACTTATCTTATATATTACAATCACTCCTTCTATATAGAATATTAGTGCGTACTACTCTCATTCTACTCAAATAATAATAATTTACTTTCGATGTCTTGTGTAGAAACTTGTGGATGCTGATACTGAAGGGCTAGTTCAGAGCCTTGGGAGATCTACGAAAGTCATCAGAGCTATACAGGAGTCTTGTCAGCGCCTAATTGAGGAGCAGGCAGACCTGAAAGCCGCCCTGGAGCTTGTTCGTTTTTACAACTTGGAAAATGCAATGCGTAATTGCATGACAAATGTTTACAAGTAGACATTGCTAGCTTTAGAGTCTTAAATTATAAAAATAAAATAAAGGAAAAAAAAATATTGGTGTTTGTTGTTTGTGTATGAAGGTTTTGAAAATAATGTTCTTGGGAGATATAGCAAAGGTCAAGGTCAACTGACCCTAGTGTGAATTTGGGAAAAGCCTCTCCTTGCTCTACCTAACTATTACTGTCTAAATTTTACCAAATTTTACCAAACTATCTATGGAAACTTTAATTACCTAACCAACATTTACTAATAGTAATAGTGGGAATAATTTTCGTAACACATAATGCTACTCACCACCTATACAACCCTTGTCATTCCCATTACTTTCCTTCTCAGGCCTATCATAGAAATATCTCCTAAATCAATTACATATCAAAATGATTATAGTGCCAAGGTAGTTGAAATTTAGACCTGTTTATTTTCCTAGGTCTTTTAAGATAGATCTAACATTTTATTTTCTTAATTTCACATACAATTGTTATATGACCCAATAGGAGAAACAGCCCTCTATGACTACTGTCATGTCATAACAGATTTTTTTTTTCTACCGTGAACAAACATAACCCAACACTACTCTTACAAAACCCCAACACATACCATCGCCACCCAAATATACCTTCCAACTTAGTCAATCTTACCATATACCATCGCCACCCAAAATAAATCATCCAAATTAGACAATCTTACTCGACTTAAATCCTTAGAATATTTTTATAGATAGCCCCGTCCTACCACAGACTTTACAAAACACATTTCTACAACCCCCAAGTGAATTTCCCCACTTAGTAAATCTTGCTTGACTGATGTCATGGAAGATTTCTGATAGTCTATCTTTATCGATATCCCCGTCCTAACACCAACTTTACAAAACACATTTCTGCAACCCCCAAGTGAATTTCCCCACTTAGGAAATCTTGCTTGACTGATGTCATGGAAGATTTCTGATAGTCTATCTTTATCGATATCCCCGTCCTAACACCAACTTTACAAAACACATTTCTACAACCCCCAAGTAAATTTCCCCACTTAGGAAATCTTTCTTGACTGATGTCATGGAAGATTTCTGATAGTCTATCTTTATAGATATCCCCGTCCTACCACAGACTTTACAAAACACATATCTACAACCCCCAATTGAATTTCCCCACTTAGGAAATCTTGCTTTACTGATGTCATGGAAGATTTCTGATAATCTATCTTTATAGATATCCATGTCCTACCACAAACTTTACAAAACACATACCATCAACACCCAAATATATGTTCCAACTTAGGCAATCTAGCTTGACCCAAACCTTCTAATACTTTTATTGATAGCTCTGTCCAAAACACTAATCTTAAAAAAACCTTTATAGATTTCCCTGTCCAAAACACAACCCAAAACATATATCTACAACACCCAAATATACCTTCCCACTTAGACAATCTTGCTTGACTCAAACCCTTATAATACTTCTATAGTTAGTCATGTCCAAAACATTTAAAAACACTACACCTTCAGTTTAAAGTATTACTTTTTTCACTACCATATCCAACCTATTGTAGTAATTGCTAATAATAATAAATACACATCCTAAAACTTATCACAATTCCTTTAAACTAATTCTAGTGATTTACAAAACTCTTTATAATATTGACTAGTAGCCCCAAACTAGTAACAAATAATTACTTTTTCTTCTGCCCCACTTTTCCCAAATTCACACTAGGGTCAGTTGACCTTGACCTTTGCTATATCTCTCAAGAACATTATTTTCAAAACCTTCATACACAAACAACAAACACCAATATTTTTTTTCCTTTATTTTATTTTTATAATTTAAGACTCTAAAGCTAGCAATGTCTAATTGTAAACTTTTGTCATGCAATTACGCATTGCATTTTCCAAGTTGTAAAAACGAACAAGCTCCAGGGCGGCTTTCAGGTCTGCCTGCTCCTCAATTAGGCGCTGACAAGACTCCTGTATAGCTCTGATGACTTTCGTAGATCTCCCAAGGCTCTGAACTAGCCCTTCAGTATCAGCATCCACAAGTTTCTACACAAGACATCGAAAGTAAATTATTATTATTTGAGTAGAATGAGAGTAGTACGCACTAATATTCTATATAGAAGGAGTGATTGTAATATATAAGATAAGTAGTATCTTACCTGCATTTCATCTTCATTCAATAATACAACACAAGTGATGTCTCCTTTGATTTTCTCAATGATTGAAGACAAATCACAGTCTGTACTACCACATTCTAATACAATTCCACTGTCGACATTGCCTGGGCCAGCAATGCGAGCGGTAAAGGGATGTTTCCCCCTAGGATCCATGGTACTAAATGATTTGCACGTTATAAAACATAAAAGGGGAGACAATCTTAGAAAGAGGAGAAGAAGTTAGTGATGAGGTAGAGATTGAACAAGGCAGAAAGAGGGAACGCTGTGAAGTGGAATATGTGTTAGGGTTTGCTGAACATAAAGTGTTTTTAGAGAGAGAGACAGAGTTTGAGAGAAGTATGAAGTAAGAGTTAGGCATACAGAGATTGAACAAGGCAGAAAGATGGAATGTGTACGTGTTAGGGTTGGTTAACACAAAGTTTTGTTAGCGAAAAGAGACGAAGAGAGAAATAAGTGTAGACAGAGTAAAAAAGTAAGTACTGACAATGAGACAAGTAAAAGATGGCACGCAGGAAAGAGAGAGACAGAGTTTGAGAGAAGAATGAAGTAAGAGATACAGAGATTGAGCAAGGCAGAAAGAAGGAATGCGTGATCGTTAGGATTGTGTTAACTTAAAGTTTTGTTAGAAGAAGAGATGGGGCGAGAAAGAGTTGGAGACAGAGAGATGGATACTGTTAGACCGAAGTCCATGGAGAGGTGTCCTAAAATGTTTGTCGAGCGTGGGAAAGCTTTTAAGAAAAAGTGTTTTTGAGCGAGAGCTAGTGTGAAAGATTTTGGGAAGGTTATCTTAAAGATTTTGTCGAGAGTGTAAAAGATTTTGGGGAGGTGAACTTCAAATTAAAAAGTTTTCGAGAGTGTCAAAGATTTTGGGAAGGTGAAGTTAAAAAAAGTTTGTCGGGAGAGATTGCGAGTTTGGGAAGACGTACTTAAAAAAGTTTGTCAGGAGAGAGAGATTTTGGGAAGGTGAACTTAAAAAAGTTTGTCAGGAGAGAGAGAGTTTGAAAAGTTGTACTTAAAAAAGTTTGTCAGGAGAGAGAGATTTTGGGAAGGTGAACTTAAAAAAGTTTGTCAGGAGAGAGAGAGTTTGAAAAGTTGTACTTAAAAAAGTTTGTCAGGAGAGAGAGATTTTGGGAAGGTGAACTTAAAAAAGTTTGTCTAGAGAGAGAGATTTTGGGAAGACGTACTTAAAAAAGTTTGTCTGGAGAGAGAGATTTTGGGAAGGTGTCCTACAAAGTTTTTTTGCGAGAGAGAAAAATTTTAAAAAAGGTTGTCCACAAAGTTTTTTGAGAGAGGGAGAGTTTGAGAAATTGTACTTAAAATTTTTTTCGAAAAAGAGATAAGAAGTTAGTAAAAAAAGGCAGAGATTGAAGAAGACAATAAAAAAAGTGGGAACGTTGTTGACGGTTAGGTTTGGCGTGACCCTGGGAATGTTAGGTTTTAGATTTTCTCACTGTCAGGTAAGTGCAATAACATCTGGACAGGAAGTCGTTAACTTGGTCAGCGCCCAGCGACCAGATAATTGATTCAACACCTGGACAGGAAACCATTACCCTGGTCGTGGGAATGTTAGCTTTTAGGTTTTCTCACGGTCAGGTAAGTGCAATAACATCTGGACAGGAAGCCATTATCTGGCACAGCGGGCGACGGCCCGATAATGGATTCAACACCTGGACAGGAAGTCGTTACCTTGGTCAGCGCCTAGCAGGCAGCTGTTTAACACCTGCTCGTTAAATGTTTGCTTGTCAGATGGTGGTCTTTTTCCACTATTCAGCAAATTTTTATAAAATTATGTAGTCTTCCTTATTCAGTTGTTTAAAATTGTTGTGGTTTTTCGATAAGTAAAACGGTTATTTTTGTAATTCTTATTAGTTCTCGTGAAAATAATATGTCTATAGGACATGAAAATACGCGTAGCATTGCGGTGGATTACATAAAATATCGTTTACAATGTAATGGGTATACTTGGAGAAACGATGGTCGGCATGAAAGTATTATCAACACTCCGAATTCTGTTCAAAATGCTATGAGAATACTAGGAGATGAATTTGAAGAACGATTTAAGAATAGATTTGATAACCTAATAGATGGTCTAGTCATAACTGATGACAATGCGTATGACACTTTCACATCGATCGTTATAGAAATATTTTGTGAGGATATAAATTGGGGACGAATTGTGGCGTTGTTTGACTTTTCGGGTCAATTAGCAGCTCGGTGTTTTCAACTAAAGAAATACCACCTAGTAGATAATCTTCTAGAATGGTTAACAACATATATTGATATACATCTGTCGAGTTGGCTAAATAGTCATAATAACTGGGTAAGTAATAGGTTTACAAGAGTAACAAAGACACTCTTTAAACAAAAATCATCCTATAGAAAGTTAAATATAAAAGCGTATATTAAACTAGCTTCCATCTTCTTCAACACAGAAAGGGTTTTTGGAATTCAAGTCTGGTAGAGGTGAGAATAAAAATGGCAGCTCTTGGCCCTCACTTAAGACAATCCTAGGCTGTGCTGCTGCAGGCATTGGGATCTTGACACTTTGTGCACTTTTCGCTCTACAAATCCTGAACACTGAGAATCGAATATTATAAAAATAAATAAACTACCAGTCATGTTGTTGTTGTTTTATTCTCTGTTTGATGTACTTGAACGCAAATAAAAAAAAAAAAAAAGTTAAAACTTTCTTTGTTTACTGTTTAAAAAATTATTTACATGGTTACTGCCCTTGTATGCCACGTAAATCGGACGCCATCTTACTTCCGGTTTATCAGCATGTGGAACAGTGGAGTCAACAACTTCAATACACCCCTTCCATCATCTTGTCTACAACCATAAAGTTAATTAAAAATACAAAAATTACAAATTTAATTACACGGTTACTGCCCTTGTATGCCACGTACATCGGACGCCATCTTGTTTTCCGGTATCTTTAATTAAACCACGATGATAAAATCACGTGTAACACTACACACAAATAATCACATGGAACACTCGGATCGGCCATCTTGGATCCGCCCCCTTCTGACCCGCCATATTGGACACCACTTGAAAGACTTAAGTTACTTAAATTTTAAAATGTTAAATCCTATTAAGTAAAAATTACACGACAAAAATTAAAAGATACAACCATTTAAATAACTGACTTTTAATAGATAAAGAGACACTTATTGTACATTTATACATTCAAAATATATAAACTATTGTAGTATAGTATTTTAGTAACTTTAAAGAACTCTCTTATTTGCATACACATACATACACATTCAAAATACGCATACACTAAAATAATGTACTTTGGGAACTCTCACAAAATCTAGACTTTATATTTTGCCCTGGAACTCTAAAAATGTTTAGTGTTTAGGCTTTTAAAACAATGATTATCAATTCAAATTTGAAATATGTATGTTTAAAAGGGCAAATTTTAAACTAGTTGAGTAAAATGTATTTACATGTATTATCAATTAAAATTGAAAGAATAATTAAAAGATACAAATGTTAACTATGTAAGTAAAAAGTTCGTAAATAAAAAGGGTGTCTTATTAAAGAATTTAAACAAAAGTTATATAATGTAAGCCTTAATTAAAGAAATATACGCCTCTTAATAAGTAAAAACTCGCCTTACAAGATATGTATGACTTAAAAAAAATAAATTCGTTAATTAATTTCGTATAAAATATAGAAATTACTAGTTTTAGTAAGTAAAAAATTGTATTTACTTATCGTTTAAATTGTAAAATATATAAGTTTAAAAAAATAAAAAAAAAGGTGTTATAGTAAGTCACACATTGCATTTAACGATTAAACAATTTAAATTCTTTAAATTGAAAAGAGCTATATTAAAAAAACGAATACTCGAAATTCAAAGAAAAAATACCCCCAAAACTAATGCAAATGATAAAAACAAAAAAAAAAAAATATCCTGGGAAACGTAAGTTGCAAAGCAAAAAAAAACTTTTAGTGCTACTTGAATTATCTCCTATAGCAGGCTTTGAAAGGGCAGTTTTATCTCTTTTTCACACCAGGTCATTAAAATAGCTAGAACAGCACCACCAAAGAGTTTACACAACAGATGAAAAAGTCATTAAAAGACGCGCTGAGCGATAAAAACAAACAGCTGCTCAGGTAAAATTTCGACAGCGATATGAATAAGCAACTCAGGGGTTCTAAACATGTTTAAGGATATATGTTTAGACTTTCAAAACATTGATTATCAATTCAAATTAAAAAGAATTATGTTTAAAAGAAAATTATTAATTAGTAATAATGACTAAAAACTATAATTAGATAATTAATTAAGAATAAAAAAAAAATACTGCCTCCAAGTAAGTAAAAGTATATAAAATGTGGTCTATTTAGTGATAATTACGGTCTTTAGTAATTAAAAACGTTCCTTTACACGCTAATTATGGTAAAAAAATATAATTAGTTAATTAATAAAGTATAAAATTAAGAAAATTACTGTGTCCAAGTAATTAAAAAGATACGTTATTAGAGAATTATTGATTAAAATGTGATAATTACACCCCTTTGTAATTAAAAAACACCCCTTTACATGCTAATTATGGCTATTCAAATAATAATTAGTTAATTAATTAAGTATACAATTAAGAAAATTACTCTATCCCAATAAGTAAATGTGCCTCTTACAAGACAATTATTGATTAAAATGTAATAATTAGGGCCCTTAGTAATTAAAAACGCCCTTTTACAAGCTAATTATGTTTATAAAAATTAAAATTAGTTAATTAGTTAAGTATACAATTACTGTCTCCAAGGAAGTAAAAATGACCCTTATTAGAGAATTATTGAATCAAATGTAATAATTAGGGCCCTTAGTAATTAATAAACGCCTCTTTACAAGCTAATTTTGGTTAATAAACGCCTCTTTACAAGCTAATTATGGTTAAAAAAAATATAATTAGTTAATTAGTTAAGAATAAATTAAGAAAATTACTGTACACCAGTAAGTAAATGTGCCCCTTATTAGAGAATTATTGAATCAAATGTTATAATTAGGGCCCTTAGTAATTAATAAACGCCTCTTTACAAGCTAATTATGGTTAATAAACGCCTCTTTACAAGCTAATTATGGTTAAAAAAATTAAAATTCGTTAATTAGTTAAGTATAAAATTAAGACAATTACTGTCTCCAAGTAATTAATAATGACCCTTACAAGACAATTATCGATTTAAAGATGGTAATTAGGGTAAAAAACACAATAAACTTATTGAAAAAAAGCCTTTTACTAATGAAAATTATTAAGAACACTATAAAAGTAACCAATTAATTAATTAATATTAAATAATTATAAAATTTTAGAACCGCTGAACCTTATAAAGACCATTATAAAACAATGGGAAAAATAATATGACATGTGTCAATCATTGTAAGACAATGGGAAAATCAATCATTGTAAGACAATGGGAAAAAAATAATTTTAGAACCGCTGACCGTTTTACCCTTAATTAAAAAAAAAACCTCGTGAAACAACACGATAAGACGCCATCTTGGATGACGTCACTTCCGGTAGGGGTCACTTCCGGGTCAAAGGTCACTTCCGGGTCAAATGTCACTTCCGGGTCAAAGGTCAACTGAGGCGTACACCTCGAGGCGTACGCCTCAAATACTCCTCGAAAAGACCACACTACACTACTGTTATAGGTTCGCAATACATATTGAGTTTTATAATTAGTCCTATTAGATTTCGGTACATGCGTAGCGAAATCTCAAAAGAGGGGAGATATGTGACGCTCGTCCCATTTATTTTTAAACTAAGGAATTCGATGTTTGAAGATTTTAAACTACACGAAATTATAGGTCAAGATTTTACTGCTTCCTTGACCCTCTAGGTGGTGTAAGATAACTGAGATTGGAGGCCCAACCTCAATGCCCCTCCCTTTCCTTCCCCTCTAGCCCTTGGATGTTTTATTGTGTTTAGAAGTGACATTGTCCTTTCAGATAGTGAGTAACGAAACCAATGAAAAGCCCCGTCTCTGTTCATTTTTGAGATAAGATCACACCCAGAGACTAAACTGACCCATTCATTCCTACCCCACAGGTCCTTCCCCATTTTCCTGGCAGGTTTTAGACATAATTGCCATGTAAAGTGACCACTGTTATAGATTTCAGATAGTGTCAAACGCCCCGGAATGTTCCCTTCCATAATTATAGTTTGGAAACTCAGTCTGTTATTGTGAGCCTGGCCATTGATATTCTCCCCCCCCCCCTTGTGTCCTTAAGGGAACGGTTTAATGTTGGTTAATCAAAAGGTCCAGTATAGTCACGTGTTTGGGATGTCCAACCAGAATTATTCGAGATAGAAAATAAAATAGGAAATTGTACACTGAAAGTTCTTCAGTGCATCTGAGAGACTCCTTATACGAAACATCTCTCGGTAATGGTGCGGGGAGGTGATACCCTGCTAGTATAGCCAGTCTAGTTTAATTTCACTAAGTATTTCCACTATTTTCACCTGCACAACTTAGTGATTTCGTTTGCATTTGGTACATCAGATCATCCGATATTTGACATTAGTACTTTTCTTTTCAATAAATAAACTGGAGATATATGTAATTCACCACAAGTTATTAACTGTTTTATAGTTCTATTAGTCTATGTGTTCTGTGTGGCTGATGATATATTAAAGAAAGTAGAAAGCTGGTGAATCCGCCCTACTTATCTCAATAATAGTTGATGGAAATATAAATTTTGCGATATCTACTAATTACTGCAATAGCGCCATACTCCTTGACTAGACCAGCCGGGGGTGTGAGTACAAATTACTGCACCCTGACGTGTCTGTAAGGCCCAAATTAAAACCACTTACGACATTAATCACAATCATTTATTTACTATACCACTTCACTTATTTAATAATAAATTATATTTACCATGGCTCATCTCAAAAAGACCACAACATTTAATAATAAATACACGTATTAAAAAAAAAATCTCATTCTATATATTTATAATTTTATTTAACAAATGGACGTATTTCCGGCCATGAAGCATCATTTAGGGCAAAAAGAACCATATAGAAAAACAAGGGTCTGCAAATGCTAAAAACTTTATTGACACTTAGACTCTTAAAAGTACACTAATCTATTCATTAAAATTATTTATTTACATTTGAAAAAATAAATCGAGACAACATGTTTTTTTATTATTTTTTTAAACTTTAATTTCATGTAAGATCGATAAATTATTATTGCTTTAAAACAATTACTAGTGCATTTTTAATCATTGAAGATTTAAATCTAGCTCATTTGCAAATGAAACAATTTTGTTTATATTTACTATTTATATTTTTATATTACTTTTCTAATTTTCATTGCTGATCTAATATCCAGTTATAGCCAACCAATTCATTCCTTTACCAAATTCTTTATTACCCCAGAGTCCCTTTAAGTTTACTGTGTGACAATTCGCATACCACTAAGCTCCTTGATAAAGGACAGCACAGTTTGAAGATGGATCATTATCTAAATCTCTGTCGTATGTAGTGAATCTCATACCGTTTTGATCATTTAAATTGTGACCAGCATTACCAGAATATCCACTTACATGCAACTTATAGCCTTCAGATTCTCTAAATAGATAGAATCTGGAATATTGAGCGGAGTATCTTCCATTATTATAATCAAAATCTATTTTAAGCTCATAGGTCCCGTTTAAGGTAATGCGATGGATATTTTCATTCCCAAGATAAAATTTTCCATTGACATAATCACCAAATCCTTTCTTGTAGTCTTCCCATCCTCTGTAAAAATGCAGTTTTCCATTGATTCTTCTCTGGATAACAAGCCATCCACCTCCGTCAGTTTCGGTGTCACACATGACTTCAAATCTATTTGATAAAATAACAATAACTTTAGATTGGTTGTCACTGACAACTTCGTTACACGAGTTTGGTCTTGGAAAACTACCATTGATAGAGACCTTCATGGCTTTACGAACACAAACGTATGAACACTTGAGATCCACTTGACCTTAGTACGTCGAGATTTCTGCTGTAAGGAACCATAGCTTTAAAAGTTTATCAGGTTGTTTTTTTTATTATTTATTTTATTATTTTATTATTAAACGAATAATTAATCAGGACTATGCCACGACGATTTATAGGAATAGAGATTTGGGTTCACAAATTCTTATATTTGTGTAGTGGACGGCCCAAGACGGAAAAGGGAAGGTGAAAACTCAGAAAATACCTGTTAGTATGATGTTGTACAGACTCTAAAATAGTCTAAATGATCAAATAAGGGGAGACACGGTTAAGGTTAACATACATTTTATCAGGAACGTTTTACGCGAAAATATGTATAGAGTTTGGACAAGTTTATCATTTTATTACTGTTGTAACACAGAACAAAAATATTACATTATACAAATTTAATATATATGTATATATATATATATATATATATATATATATATATATATATATATATATATATATATATGCCAACAGAAGTACGTCAAGAACTTTTTCTGAATGTCGTGTTTAGCATAAATAACACTGATAATTCTGCTAATAAAAATAATACACTGCACAAAGTCACTGTGAGAGAGTTGTTCTGAGATTTTGTTGTTCTTTGTCTTAATTCATTTGTTGTCTATTTTTGTTTGTTTTACTTAAGTAATAAAAGCAACTAATAAATAAAGATGCACAATCTTTATCTCTTACAAAGAGATGTAATTAGTATAAATACATCTTGGGATAAATTTGTATTGTTGATACTATAATGTTTTCCACATATCTGGGAAATGAGGTTGTAATAAGTAAAAACACTTAACTTAAATAAGTGTATTTTTCAAACACTAAGTCCTTTCAATCTTTTGAATTAAACTTGTCCAAATTAAGACAATATTAAAATAATAGATTAGATTTTTAAAATATATTGCTAAATAGCTATAACTTAGTGATAGAGAAAGAAAACATTTGAACTATCACTGTTGTAAAATTATCACAGTTTTGAAAATAAGTTAAGACTAGAAGTTTTCTATATATCTGGAAAAAGAGGGAAATAAAATAAAGACGTGTGTATTTTACCAACCCAAGTTATTTGAATTAAAACTTGTCAAACTTTAGACATTTTTGAAAGAATAGATTATATTTTATTGTCTATTTCTCACTTTTTTTTATATCTTAGTGATAGAAGTTCACTGTGTTGAATATAAATTAACACTATACATTATTCCACATATATCTGAATAGAGGGTAATAAATGATAACCCTAACCCTAACCCTGAAACCTTAAAGATAAAACTTGCCAAATTTGAGGCATTTTCGAAATAATACTATTTTAATTAAAGTCTATTGCTAAATTGTTATATCTTAGTAATAAAGTGGGAAAAACCAGTGAACTCCTATGTTGTATACAATTTGTTAGTATATTGTATAATATTCCACATATCTCGGAAAGGAAGGACTAAATATAAAACTACTTAAAAGAGTGTACTTTATCCAACCCTGAAATTTTTTTATTATGTTATTAAAGGTGCCGAAAACTTAGGCATAATTGAAATAGCAGATTACATCTAGGCTATGTAGTAAGAGAGGGGAAACAAGTATTGTAACTATGTTGTATTGTTCACATATCTAGGTAAAAGGGAAATAATAACCACTCAAGAGTAAACCCTAACCCACCCTGTTATAATATTGAGTCAATAAAAGTTTACGCTATAACTTATTGTTACATATATATATATATATATATATATATATATATATATATATATATACATACATACGTTGCCCGGAGAGAAATTAAATAGCCCTATATAATATAATAATATAGTATAAAGGCTAAACTAGATAAACATTTAATAAACTACAATGAAACGAAAGATATAACCTAGCCTAGCTCATAAAAGAATAATTAGAAATGTAATAATTATTTATTGAAAACAGTTAGGAAAGTAATAAAAAATATTGCAATCGGGTTAAATAGGCCTATAGGCAAGTCTTTCTATTAAACCAAAATCTTCATTTCCCGGCGTCCCTCGGGGAAAAAATACATTTACAAAGCTACAGATAGGTCTATAATTTTTATAAACTACAATGAAAAGAAAGCTATAATTACTTTAAAAAAAATAGATGTAATTATTATTTATTTACAGAAAAACATTTAAGAAAGTAATTAAAAGTAAATTATGTAATCGGGTAAAAAAAGGGCATCTTGTTTTAATAAACAAAAAGTTAGACTATAATATATCCCTGTTGATGAGAATATTATCTTATAAGTTTACAGACGTTCCTTCTAGATAGAAGATTATTACGTCCACTAGGCAAAAAACTCCTGCAGGGCGACAGGGATCCGTTGGTGGCAGGGCTAGAACCCGCGACCTGTCAGTTAGTTTTTGGTTGACAGTCTGGTGAACTAACCGCTGGACCAGCCGGCTTCACAATACGAATCAAACACTCGTCTTTCGCGTGCGTCAAAAATATAGGCCTAGGCCTAATTAATCTAATATATTTTATTTATTGAAAACATTTTAGGAAAGTTTTAAATAAAAAAATCCTTACAATCTTAAAAAAAAAGTAATATTAATGGAAATTTAAAAAAAAAAATGTAGAAATCAATAGAGCTTAGCGGGGAATCGAACCAACGTCAACCGCATGGCAGTCGAAGACGCTAACCACTACGCTAGGGAAACCGCATGTCAATAGGGCGTTTGCAATCCCGTGACAAAAAGCACGTGATTTGTGTTTACTTTGAGTAATGGTGTACAATTAAATATGGCCGCTGTATTAATAAAGTTCCATATAGGCTCGAGCTTTTTCTAAATGATGTGTTGTGTTTTAAGTCTTGTTAAGATTTAAGCTGTATTATGTATGTTAAATAAAATAGGCTATTTTATTATTATCATAGACATAGATCATAGACGATGTGAGCCTAATAGTGACTTGACTAGATAGCCTGTTCATCAACACTATCACTTGACATCGTAGCCTAGCCTACGAAACATTAAAAGTGTAGGCCTATAAAGTGGAATTGAAAGTGTAAATAGGTCTAGCCGGCCCTAGCCTAATCACATTAATCAATTAATCTACAGTACTACTATTTACCTCCTTATTTTTGAGTAGGATAGCCAATATTCAGATGTGAATTTTGCATGATAAAGAAGTAATTTACTTTCACCACGTTATGTTTGTACCTCAAGTGGGTTCTATATTTACACAAATACGTCACTAAATGTACACAAAAAAACTTAAGCTCCGCCTACTGAAAACGCTCTATAAGTGATCACAAAAGTAAGATATGAGATAATATGGTCACGTTAAATAAACCCGGAGAAAAATTAAATAGGCCTATAGGCCTATGCCCTACAGATAAACAGTTCATAAACTACATTGTTGTAACTTTTAAAATCGTATTTGCTTCTTCTTTTGGTAATATGAGCGTAGGACGCAATAATCGTCTTTATAGAAGGAGCGTCTGTAATGTAGGCCTATAAGATAAGTAGACATAAAATATATTTAAAGACCAAGTAAACAGCTTTTTCTCGAAGGGACGAGATTTGTAAAAGTTTCATACGGAAGTGACGTGTTAGAAGGACAATACATAAACAAGACACGACCCACAAAATTTATATTTAACCATTTTGTTAAAAAATAAGACCGGGAAAAGATTCAAAACACGTGGAAATAGATTCAAAACACGTGAAAATATTCATTTTTCCTTGTCGGAATTCCTTCTCTGACGTCGCTACTCTTTGTTGCCATATCAAATGGCTACGAGATTTGGATTTTTCCTACGCACATTTAAGTGCTAATATTGAACTAATTACTTGAAAGTTATGTTTAATATTTTGTATAAATGATTTTATTAGCATTTTAGTACTGAATACACTATTTACTATCAAAATAAACGTTTATCTCAATTTTGATAAAAAGCTGTTCACTTGGTTTTTAATTACAAAATAATCTTCAGGTCAGTCATTGGGCTTGTAGATCACGTGTTTTCAAATTGACCAATGGGGATCCGCGGAAGCACAAACACGGTTTTATATATATACAAGCTACATTGCCCGGCGTTGCCCGGGTGAAAAAAAAAAGGACTGTCTGGGGTGCAGATAACAAATTTATAAACTACACTTACTGAATACTTTTAGGAAAGTAAATAAATATTGTAATAGGGTAAAACAAATAGTCAAATATTTTTATTTAACAAAATCTATATTGCCTATAGATTTACAATGTCTTTTGTTTTTAAAAGTTTGAAAATGTATTGTCGAAAAAAAAGTATAGTCTAACTGGAGAATCGAACCCTGGTCGCCCGTATAGCAGTCCACTACGTTTACCACTGAGCTATCGAAGACACATGTCCTATGTGAAAAATAATTAGACGGTATATTGGGCTAGGCCTAGATAGGTCAGTGACACACGTGTTTTCAAATTGACCAATGGGGATCCTCGCGGGGCTTAACACTGTCTTTTTATATATATAGATATATATAATATATGGGAGAAGGGGAAATAACCTATAGTCTGACCCTAGCTATGAATACTACAATTAATTACCTTAGTTTATAAACTATAATTAAATCATTAAACTTGCCAGATGTTGAGCAATTTTATCTATGTTTAAATAAGTTTAAACTTTTGTGGAAATCCACACAAATCTACATAGTTAAAGTAGAAATAGCTAAATTAATGAGGAGTTACCAATTAAAATATTTTGGGAATTGTTTGTACTCGCTGAGACATTAGTTAACTTTAATGCTAATGGGGAAATATATGTCCATCACGTGAAATAGCCACAACTACCCTTAATTAAGGTTACTTTTATAGTCTTATCATGTTACTAGGCCATGTCGTAGGTACTTTATTCCTGCGTTATCTATGTATTAATGATTATTTGGTAATTGATTTTTGATAATTGTAAAGGGCGAACATAGGTGTCAACACTATTGTATTAGGTACCGGTACGAAAAAATGTGCCATGTTAGGCATTAACATGTTAAGTTTCTACATTTAGTCCATTTTTCTTTAGTAGGATGGGGCGTGTCACAAAATATGTATATATTAATATTATTATTAGCGCCCAGTACTAGAACGCACCTTACTTATTATCTCTCTCCAACGAACGTTTTGTAGGAGGGGTTAAGACTAGACCATTTCCTTTTATGCCCTCATCAGTTGTCTTTCTATTTTTTTTTTCCCGAGAGCAGTGTGCAAAATTCTGGTATTTTACAGTGGAGCAGCTTGCAAAATCTGGGAATAGTTCATTATTCGTATTTTATTATGGGCGAAGTAATAGGTACCAACATTTTATCCCTCTCATAATAGACTTATTCCACCGCTCTTCTTAAACAGAATATAAGACCATTGCAAGCTGAAAAAGTTAGTTTTCTAAAGAGTTTTCTAATCAGTTTCTGAGTAGTCTGTTTAATAACGCTTGTGTTAGCCCTACTTTACTGTCGCTGTACATAGTTATTATATTGTATATATTTGCAAGAATTGACTTTATTTTTGGGTAAAAGATTCAACTTTGTACACCTTCGTTACTGTTGTATATTGAATGTATCGTTATATGCAATATAATATATATTTATAACACCAAGTTGCAATACCAATATCTACCAGTGCTGATTTAGTGAAGGAACTGTCAGAGCACAAATTCGGAGTTCGCACCCAGAGCAAAAAGGAAAGTGTATCGATAAAGAAAAAAAAAAC
This sequence comes from Anisus vortex, assembly GCA_949126835.1. Taxonomy (NCBI): domain Eukaryota; kingdom Metazoa; phylum Mollusca; class Gastropoda; family Planorbidae; genus Anisus; species Anisus vortex. The sequence continues at coordinate 18,774,868 of OX421500.1, forward strand.
AAATAATATAACGCCAACCATAGGACGAACGAGAAAATAGAACATCATCTACACTACTCGAACTACTAGAAGATAGTAGTCGTAACCATAATAATTTTCGAAAGCTTTCTAAATTATTAATACGCCATGACATCAAGCAATTGGGGTCTAATGTATATTTAGTGAATGATGCTTAATACTATTTATGGTTTATATAATTAAGTTTGACTTATTTATAAAATGAAACCTGGAATGCCCAGTATTATTATTTTTTATTTATAACTAAGGAAGTAGGAACAATCGACATATTTCAATCTAGGTCTTTGGTCCAGTTTGTTAGTGATGATTTGAAAGCCAGCACAGGGGGCAGCAATGGAGCCTTAGCCCAGTTCGTTCAACAGTCTAATGGCTGACGAAAAAAACAAACAAATATGTATAAAAGCTAACTTGCTTTATGGAAATTTCGATTGTAAATCGAGTATACTTGAGTTATTTTTTAAAATTTGTAAAGCTTATATTTGTTCTTAATATTTTTATTATTAGCCAAATGCGTTTTTTTCCGATATTTTATTTCGAATTCTACATTACAATACTTCTAGTCATTTACAATAATATTAAAAAAAATATGTTTACAGGCAGGGAGGGAACTCTTGTCAAGCTACATCATATTTAAATAGTGTTTGGGTTGTCTTTCTTAGTTTAGACGACGCTGAACGTTTCATACTAAACTAACTTTTGGGTGTTCCATTAAAACAATGTTCTAAGAGTTTAAGTTTTTAAATGTATTTTTTTCTTTCAAGCAATTTACCAACGTTTATCTATCCATAGGTTACAACTAAATTTGAACTTAAACCAATTCTGATTTCGGGTTGTTTGTAGATACCATTAATAAAATAATATATTTCTACTACTCATACAAAAATAAACAAGACGTGAAAAATATCGTTTGTTTTGTTAAACTTGTTGCATTATTAATGATTGAAAGCAAGTTCAAACATCAGTTTGATTATATATCAAATACTTGTTATGGTTAGTTTACTATGAGTTAAACTTCACATAAAAACGGATAGATAGAAGTACATGATGCATCATTCATTTTTCCTGCAAGTTTATTCCAGAGAATCAAACAATGTTCGTTTCTGTTAAGATTATTTGGCTCTTTAGCTTCCCAATCTAAAATTGGAAGCTTTCGCTCAGTTCTCTGAAAGATCCATGTCCCTTCGTTGGCAGCATCACTGACACTGGCAGTCGCTCTGATACTTTCGCGTATCGACTATTGTAACGCCTTGCTAGCCGGCCTGCCCGAGGACAAAATCGCCAGGCTACAGCGAATACAGAACAGTACTGCGCGTTTGGTTATGTGCAGGTCTAAAAGAGACTCGGGAACTGCCCTTCTACGCTCGCTCCACTGGCATCCCGTGAAAGCCAGAATTGAGTATAAAGTGGCGCTACTGTGCCATCAGTGCATTTTTAACAAGTTTCCGTCCTATCTCAAGGCACTAATCACACCTTATGCCCCGCAAAGAACACTTCGTTCTGCAAGCTCATCGCTTCTGGAAGAGCCCCGTTTCTCTCTGACGACCGTTGGCCTTAGAGCCTTCTCAGTATCCGGTCCGAAGGTGTGGAATCAACTTCCCATTCAACTGAGGCGAACAAGCTCTACTGTTACTATCAAACAGAACTTAAAAACTCATTATTTCAATAATTACCTTAGATAACATTTAACATGCTTTAGAAACTTACTGTCTTATTTATGGGTTGGGTCGGTTATACCACATTTATTTGTGTTTTGTCTTTCTTAATCATCAATTTAGTTCTGTCACCTGGCCTAGGGTAATATTCGTATTCTTAGTTGTATGTTAAACGCACTCTGAGCTTACATTATGTTTGTTGGCAGCGCTATACAAATATTATTATTATTATTATTATTATGAGATCCAGCAATAAAAACAGATTCATAATTATTATTTGATGAGTTAACGAGGTTTCTTGCAAATTGAAATTCGTTGATATCATCGATTTCAATCAAATAGCCTTCAATGACTGAGCAGTATTTATCTGCTTGAGTAGCATTAGTGTGACGAATGGAAACGAATCGGTCGTCACATAGGCCGAATTTTATAACTGCCAATGGTTATAACGAATGTATTAGCATCACAACCTTGTACGGATTAGGAATATATGTACATTATTTTGATTAAGCGTAAGAGAGAGAGAGAGAGAAGTTTAGAAATATAAATTTTGTTTGTAAATATTATTATATTATTGTTGGCCCACATAGCGGGGTCTCCCGGCCAAGAAAAATAAAACTATACCGCCTCCCCCCCCCCCCCAACTTCCCGTGTCACCTTTTCCACCCGCGACGTGGTTATCCCCCCTTACCTGTTAAGATAGGAATCATCTCCCCCCAACTTTGAATGGCGTACGAATTTAACGACCATTGTCCAGATTGCAAATAAGGGTCACATAGTCTCGTGAATATCGCGCCCTCTCGCCCCCCCCCCCATTTTCCACCTTCCTGGGTGACCATATATTTCCTACCTTATCTTGTCACTGTTTCAGGAAATGTAATTCCAGTTGATATCATTTTTTCTGATCGCCAACAGTGGACATTGACATTTTTATGCATAGCTCTGGCCTTCTGCAAATGGCCCATAATTGGGCGACTTTCTAAGGCCAGGGAGATCCCTCTGTTGATCTCAAAATTTAGTACCATGTGTCAAACCATTGGTATAGTTTACACTCCCCCTCTTCATGCCCGCTATATAAGTTGAAACTGTTCGCTGTAAATTTAGTCCTAGCGCCAGTCTCATAAGCAGACACACTTTCATTTTAGTTAGAAGTCAGATCTAACTATTGTAAATATTGTTCTTTTCAGATTGTTTGATCCACCATTTTATATGCCAGTTTAGTCACGAAGATTTGCATTTTGTTGATGAATTGCCTGCATCTGCCAATAGTTCACTTTCATCATTTTATTATTACTGCTAGCCATTTTCCGCTACCATTGAATAAAGTCATACAGTTTTCTATCATAAGACAACAGCGTTGGTTACTGTTTGGTTAGAACGTGACATTGTTTGTTAGACTTAGACGTTTAGAAGCCACGTCTAAGGAAAGGTGTCAAATATAAATTTGCAAAAGTACAATAGAGGCTGCCATCCGACTTCAAAAGATACCTCCAGTCCAACGAAGCCAAGGGTGTGAGTTGAAACCTCCACCACACGTGTAACCGAGTCGAATCCACAACTACCGGGTTACAATTAGCTCCAATTAAAGATAAGTAATAGGTTTTATTATTGAACTCATTTGGTTGATTCATAAATTTTAATATATCGAGACCATCCTTTGAATAATTATCTGGACAAATTTCACATTGCATACTTCGGCATTTTTAATGTTGTTCTCGACATTGTGCTAAATCTTTTTCTTGCTTTAGAATGGTTTTGACTAGATAGTTCCCAATAGAATTCTCGCAACAACAGTTTGATACTTCATTATCGCCAGAGCAACCTGAAATGAAAATTTAAACAATATTTTGAGTGTAAATCAAATAAAAATAATCAATTGCTTTTTAAATCTGAAAGTTTTTCCATAAATCATTCAGACTACATTTTTCCTAATTTACATCATGTTGGCTACATTGTAAACACGTTTTATGAATATATCTTTTATTAGTTTTCTATCGGGAATGTTTATAAATTTGGTTCTTAGTTCTAGATGACTGTGCCTCCTAAAATATGGACAAAAAAGCAGAACAGAAATGTAATTTAAGTAACGGAAAGTTAATATAATTCACAAAGATAAAATCAGATCAGAAGCAACAATAGCTATACATAGCCTATAGTTTTTTAATACATAGATACACAAACAAAATTAATTTCAATTCAGGAAATTATTTCAAAGTTTAGTATTTTGTGATATACGAAATGAAATAAGATCATATTTTTTCCTTTTACTCTCATTACTGCATTATAAGTTTTGGTTATGAATGTTCCTAAGATGAACGATTACAAAATGTGTAGACTATGATGGGGTGAACGATAATTAGTTTCATTCTAGTGATTAGCTTATTTGTACTAGTTTTGTAAAATATTATGTGTATCTCTTAGTGAACCAAAGATACGCAGGCAGACGGGACACTCAGAGCTATTTTTTATGACACGGAGGAGACTAAAAAAAACAGCTATTCAAGAATAGAAATCAAGTTCTAGAGCAGGATGACTTTTACTCTGCTGAACGAATTGAAAATAAATCTCACTTTGTCACACTATTTCTGAAAACTGTGTCGACCATTTTATCATATTATATAGTGTATACTGTGTGAAGATTTAACAGGTAACGTTTATTATGATGTTGTTTTTATCTTTCAAATAAATCATAATTAACTTAACGATTACGTTGTGATAATATGTGTTACATTTCAGTTTTGCATTCACTGCAACATGTTTTCAAACAGTTAAATTAGTGAATAAGTTTTTTCCTAAATAAATAAACAGTCTTGAAGTGTGCCAAATAAGTAAGCAAGAAAAGCATGATTTTGTATGAGTGAACAAGAGTTGACAAGGGAGAGATTAGTAGGGTGAAATATCAGTACATGTTGGATTCTTGAGATGGGAGGTTGATTTTTATAATAAGTTCTGTTGAACTAAATGTGTTAAACTTAAGTTTACTCAACTCTAAAGTGTGGACTTTAAATAGTTATTGAATAAATAAAGAATATTATAAGGAGCTAGATATAGTGCTCGAGTGATAATAAATCTATGAAAATATTATTAGAGAAATCTGTCAGGATGATTTTATAGTACAATTAATTGACAATCTGTGTATCAGTATAATAATTGTAAAAAACATGTGCTTCGTCTACTGATGATTTTATATGTAATAAACTTTCTTATGAATTTGTCAAATATGTGCTCAAGTTTCTATGTTATAAGTATACAATATTTCACGCCTCAGAAATAATAATAATAATAAATAATAATACGGTAACAACATGGATAGCGCTGTCACTTGCAGTAAGAAAATTATAGAGAGCATTTCCATTTTATCTGAGCCCAATTTCGTAGAGAATCATATATAGTTTACGATGCTTGAGTAAAAGATCTTAAAGTATGTAGGTGACCTTTTTATAATATCAAACTAATTGCTTGATTGAAAAGAATTTTCGTTATTTGTTTTTATGAATCTACGCATTGTGTTTTTTAATAACCAAGAAACGCAACTCTTGTCTAATTTATTTTATCAGCAAATTTAACCTAACGCAACTAACACTTTAGTATTTATTATCGTCTACTCACTTTTGATGTTTAAAGCGGATTCCTTAAAACTATTCTTGTAGCCGTTGTATATTTCTAAAAGACCAGAACTGGCTGTCGATGTTGAAATCAATTGTCAAACAGCACCAAAAGCATGGTTTTTATTTACGATAAATTTCAACGAAAGTTCACGCTCATCCCAGTTCAAAAGGTCACACCTAATTAAGATTTGTCAATAGTTATCATTGATCGGTTTCGATGAACTACAATTGTTAGGCTTAATATAGTTTGCGCTTTAGTTGGTTAAGCTTTGTCCTTGTGAAATAAAGAAAATATTTAAACGAAAACATAATAAAAATAAGAAGTATATATAAAAATATTAGTATTGCTTACAAAATACTTGCATTTAAGAGCTTGATAATGGAAATAAGAAGAAATAATTGGCGAAACATTTTGGCCATCGAGGAAAATTTCTAAAAAAAATATTGTAGTTTAAGATGTTGTAGGTCACAGATTGCTCCAAAACACGGAATGTGCTGTCGGCTTTGTATTTTATACCATTTAGTGTCTAGGGGTAGGCCAGATATGACGGCATGCAAATTACCTTTTTTTTACACTTCCCCTTTTGACAAGTGTCTTAAAAAGGCTAGACAAGTGTCCTTTATAATGATAACGTTACCAAACACTCCCCCCTCTCCTCAAAAAAAAAAAAAAAAAAAAAAAAAAGAAGAACTACAAAATAATATTTAATTGTTTACATGTTCAAGTGTCAAATCATTTTTTTTTTCATTGTAGTAAGTATATACTGCAGAGTTTAGCTTGAAAATTGTAGTACAAATCTTGAAGTCGAAATTGTTTTGAAAAAAGGCCTGTATGTTAAATTGTTTAGATCTAAGTGTCCAGTTTCATAGTACATGATACTTTCTTGTAAATATCAATTTATTAATTTAATTATATATGTAATACAGGGAAATAGAACGAGGAACAAAAGAGAGGGATGTATGTAAAATGTAGAATTTTTATTGGACACTGTTTAATATGGCTGATAACACAATGTAACAAACTAAAAAAACAATTTTTTCTCTGTTTGTCAAAATTTTTGGATGTTTGAAGCGAGGAGTAAAGTAAGTAAAAGTATCCAGTCGGACAAAATTGAACCATAAGGGCATACTAGGTGATTGTGTTGCCAGCACTATGCACAACCGCCTTTACTTTACCCAAACTAAGGTCCAGTACCCATTAGAGGTGGGTAAACTCAGGGAAACCCTCCAGACCCTGAAAAAAATTCTAGCCTGCACCAGGATTCGAACTCTGGACCATAGCGAGGAGTACGGCGTTTAAATTGTTCAGAAGAGAGATCTGCACTAATACCTTATAAATATTCTGGTATATTGGGCTGTCATCTTGTTCTTTATGAAATGCCATTAGTAACAATGATTTCATAATACTTCTACTACTTTAGAGTTTCCGTGATGTGTAGCCGTGATAATCTCATGAGTGGGTCGTTCGAGAACGAAGCTTAAAGAGTGTGTGGTAAACTCCATCTGTGGCCAAATACATGCACGAGTCTGATAGCGACCAAGTATCATGAAAAAAAGTTGGAAAGAGCTTCTGTATTCACATTCCATCTATGGTCAGACGAACTTACTCTATAATCGATAAGCATCGGCAATGCTAGCAGCGTTCAACTCGGTTAAAACAAAACTTACTTCAAAAGCGCACTACTTGTTATCCTGATAAAGAAACTGACTCTTTCAAAGTGTTTAATAACTGTCGTACGAAATAAGCCATGTATATGTTAGGCATGGTCATTGATTTTTGCTCTAACTGGTTAAACTGAGAGTGTTGACACGTAACGTTGATCTTAAAAAGATGAAAAACGCCTTGGAAAAACTGAAGGAAGATAGGCCTACCCTTTCTATTGATCACAAAGCTAGCCAAATGTATATGTTTGGTCGGCTGATATAATTGTGTATGCTTCTGTATCTTCTGTATTTTGTTTTCATGCAATGCTTATCTATGCAAATGGATATTGAAAAATAAATAATAATAGTAATATATACTGATCTTTCTCAATTCTCGACTGAGTCCTAACACTATGGATAAAATCGAATATTTGTTTTTCACGTGAGCAAACTGATAGTGTTTTTATTACACTTTAAACTATTATTAATAAATAATACAATTGTTTTGATCGAAAGGCATCTTCTAAAACCACTAAATTAAATGAATAATTAGAATTATAAATAACACAATGCATATCACTGTTATAAATAAAAAAAAAAAAATGATTTAAACTTTGATGTGACCTCAAATAGATTTAACTATCCGGCCCCTGCTCACATTCCGTCACTTATATCGGACCCCTTTCACTCTCGGCGCCTGACGTTATAGTTAAACGGCCGCCCCATTACACATTGCATTAATTAACACACATGTTTTTGATTCATTGTTTTCGTTGGAATCATATCCACGGATAAGCGTTAGGTCGCAACAATCTTCTAAGACCGCCTGTAACACTGTAACATAATATAAAATATCCTTGTTTACAAACATTTGTGTGTGTGTAGGGGGGGGGGTATGAAGTACAAGTAGCAGCCTGGCCAAATGTCTATAATGGCTAGTTGATAAAATTAGTGCACATATTGCGTTGCTAACAATTAAGAAGTAAAGAAAAATGAAGCTGCTGATAGTTATTCCAGATTGTAACTCTTGTCTTTTTTTACCCTTGTAGGCGTTTTACAGTTGGCTAATGAACACGTGAACCACAAGATTGTTAAAAACGGTACAATGACAACAGTGACAACAGTTTTGACACTCTACTTTGTGTTCCAGCAAATAATTTACTTTATTACACTTACACAGTAAAAAGTTCATGAGACATCACACAATAATTGCTATATAATATATCTCCACAAAACATCGACTTCATATTATACCCACTGGTCGCCGACCACCTTTTTACACACTGGTTTTCGACACCCCGTTTACAGTTTACACTGCTGATTTCGACCCGTGACCGCCTTTCGCTCCCCTTTCACAAAACTCGAGCATTCTTTTCTCAGCTGCTAGCGCTGTGCTCCCAGTTTTCAAGTTGTGTTTATATTTTATAGTGTGACAAAGATATTATATAGATGCTTTTGATTAATTGTTATGTTAAATAAAATTATACCACATTAATGATTATTGCATTATGTTTCATATCTTTAAGTCGTTTTTGAGAGACTTTAAAATCTGTTTCATTTATCCACATTGATTAGTCCAAGGGTCGGCAACCTTTTTGATAACAGTGTTCCAAAGTAGGATTATTAATTCATTCAGCGTGCAAACAGCTTTACAGTCATCATAATCTTTTCTTGTAGACGAGACTTGATTTATCTTTTTAGGAGTCTTCCGAGTGCTATTGAAAGTCGTTCTGCGTGCCAAGTTTGGCCGACCGATGAATTAGACAATTCTATTTTTTTTATAGAAAGGCGTTACATTGATATATTATCTGTAGTAAAATATTTACATGGTCTATTAGTCATAGTCTGTTTCTTATAATGCTTCCTTTGTTGATGTTTTCCGCTTTCGTTTCTCCTTTTTGATTTACATAAAGCTCAATTCCTTTCATCCCAAAAAAGCTCTCTGACATTCTAAGGATTTTTATTGAATATTTTATAACATTTCAACCAGTAATAACTTTGTAGTAACTATTTCTTTATGGGAGATAATGCTGCTGAGAGTTAACACCCTTGCCCCTTTTACAAGTTAGTCATATACACCTGAATTGTAAAAGGGGCAAGGGTGTTAACTCTCAGCAGCAATACGCCCTATTATTTAAGCTTATGTACATGGGTAATTAAAAATTTGAAAATCTAGATATTTCGTTTAAAGATAAATTAAGCTTACGATGATAAAGTAAACATTTTCTTCTTATTTGTTCTCAAAAGTTATTATTTGGACGATTGAGACAACAAGTAATGAACAGTGCCGTGGTTGTTATTTGCTCCAGTCCACCATACAGTTTATCATTGAAGGTAGATAGCTTCCTGGGGCCATCAATATGGCTAAACGAAGTAAACATTCGTTATTAACTCAATTTGTTATATTATGGTGCGTTATTTTCTTATTTCAGGCTTATTTGCGCACCTTTCATTTCATTAATGACATAATCTAACTATAACAAACAAAATGTAACCAACTGGATATACATAATCAGAAATATGTGCTTGCGTCTATCCCAGCCAGGAAATTTGCATTGCTATATAACTAGGTAAAACGGTGTGTTTCCACGACGTCAAAATATTTAGTTTTTGTCGCGAACAATGTATTGGAAACATATCTGTAGTCTAAGGTTTAAATAGTGCCTTGGCATCAGACAACCAATATGTAGCATCCCATCCATCCATCTGGTATCGGGCCAAGCGTTTTTGACTTACCTTTGAATAATTAGGAGTCGGGACAAAGTATGTGTGCATATGCCAGTATATTTCAGACACCGAGATTTTGAATGAAGTGAATAAGGGAGTGACTGAAAAAGAAAGAGACGGAATCACGATACGCGATTAATATAGTAACCAGTAAAAGCTTCTCATAATAAACTTGCAAACAGGCATACTTAGATACTTTTCGGATGCTTATTAATTACTTTTGTAAGACTTTCAAGTCATCAATCGTAAAACTAGAGTTTTGAGAAAACAAGGTTTAACTATTATAATTCCGATGCGTAAGTACAGTTGTTACTTGTTTTACGTAACCTGCTTATTGGACATGACCTGCTATATTATCTCATTCTGTAAATGCACATTCATTAAACGTGAAAATAAATTAATTTTCTCTTAGTTGCCCCAGCAGTGGGTTGTTTTTTTAGAACAAGTGGACCACAAGGGTAAGCCACAAAAATCTACAAAAAAAAAAAATAAAAACACTGTGAAAGAAACAAACGCCAAGAAAAAACAACAAAAACTACAAAAAACGTAATATTAGTACTAATTGTTTACGATGGTTTACAATAGTCACGCGTGGAAACGATTTTAAGACATGTTATACTTATCTATTCCCACAATACAACAAATACTTGCAGCTGTTTTCAATTAGCTGAAGTAAATTGTTTAACCACAAAGAGGAAAATTCTTTGTTAGAAAAAGGCAGTGCCATTAACTTTTAGATAAACGAATCAGTCGGATACCTTGACGGACTTTTCTTTTCTGCCACAGACTTCAGAGTCTTTAGTTAACGAAAAGACATATTGCCAGTATGCTATGCCTACTGCATAAGATATAAAAAATACATAAATACAAAATACTATGTAAACATAGTACGTAATATATATTCTGGCAATATATACAAACTTCAAAAAGACACAACAACAAAAATTAGACTGAATATATATTGTGCAAAATGCACCAGACCGGCTGGTTCTGCGGTTAGTTCACCGGATTGTCAACCGACACGTCGAGGGTTCTGTAGAGTTTTTGGGTCTCTATCAAGATTAACGCCACAGGAAATTAAGAAAAATTTCGTATATAATCTGCTATCATAAAGATTAATCGCCTGTATAAATTTGCTTACAATTATAGCCACTACTGAGTGAAGGATTGAATGCACATATCTACCTATCACTATCTCTACTTAATCACTTAATTATTTAGCCCTTGCACATGTAACATTGTATGTATTTTCACGTTGCGTATTCGTTGTCAGTATTTATTTTATGCTTATATTCATGTCAATATTCTTATATGATATTACTTCTTACTTATATAATTGTTATTGTCAATGCTATTACATTTACATTTATGCATACCATTTTGAATGTGTGGCGTGTGTAGTATAAGCCAATGCCAGTGCTTGCCATTTTCACGTGCTCTTTATGCAATCTCTACGTGGCCAGCGATCAAACGTTTCTTCTTCCCCCCCCTGCCCCCCCCCCCTCAGTCTACTCTCCACATCACAGTGATTTCGCGTCTCCATGACGGTTTTGCCCTGGTCGGGGAAATCATCTTTGATGCATGACCCCCGACGAACAAGAGAAACTCTGGCCAGGGAAACGACGGCTTTAGATGTCGTCCACTACTACCCGACATCCCCCCAACCTATGATCTGAGTCGAGGAATAACCCTGCTCTTTCCCTAATTGATAGTAAATGAATCCAAGCCCTCTCCCACCTTGTCAATCAGACTAAGAAAGCGTGTACATTTACTCCCCTCCCCAATCGGATACGCTATCTACATGTCAATCTTATAATCTTATCACCCCCCCCCCCCCCGGCCTTTACAATCACGTGAGGGGTTGTAACCTAACTTCAGAGTTGTCTTTGCAATATGTACCTGAGTGTTACGTCAGTCGGACTGTAGAGGGCTCATGGGGAGGATCGCGCCCTTGAACGACGGCCTCCGGCTTTACTTATGTTTAGTCTAAGCCTACTGCTATCATATGTATTGGATTATATCTGTTCAGCTAATGATTCATTTACCCATGACATTCATCATTGAATACATATTAATACATATTAATATTTCCATGTGAATAAAATCTTCAGTGTTTTACAATACGCCTTACTCATTGATAGAATACTTGTGTGTGACGTCCAGTAAAAGTGTCAATTAGTCAACAATTTAACTCAACCTACGTATTTTTTAAATGATTAATCGTAATGCTTTAATTAGGTTCAATTTGTAACAATAAAAAAGCATCCTGTATATCAGATATTTACATTACAATTCGTAACAGTCGCAAAATGCAGTAATAAAGTAGTGTACATTTACTCCCCTCCCCATATATATATATATATATTGTTTTTTTGGAGGAGGGTCGCCATATCACGATAAAATGTATAAAGGGGTCACGGCCTAAAACGTTTGTGAACCACTGCTCTACGGTCTGCTGTCGGTCGTTTCAGTTTTTCCCAGCTCTTTCCAGTTCGTCCAGCTTAATCCAACATGCTTTATGTCTATGTAGGTTTGGGTCTTTATCTATGTCGTTTGCATTTGGGGTTCCACTATAAGATCTAACTTGGATGTTACTCTCTTTCCTGATGGTGTGTCCAACTCATCTTCACTTTCTTTCCAGGATTTTGTTGTTCTATTTTTCTATGTCTACACCTCCTTCACAGCTTCACAGAGTTTTCCATCTTGCCGTACCTCTGTATTTTCAATATATTTCTCAGGCACATTTTTAGATTTAGACCTAGAGACTGAAGAGTTTGTTGATGATTTAGTTATCGACTAATTTGAGTCTATGTTAAAACAAAGCAATGATATAAGAAAAATCTAACAGTAATAGTTCTTAAAAGCTCAGATTTATTGGTTATTTATTGTTGTGTATATGTTCCCCATTATTAATGTCTGCATGTGTTTGTGAATGTACTGGAAGATCTCTAGATTTAATATTCCCCAACTGGTTTCACTGAAGGCACCCTTGTGGTTGTACTAAGGTCAGGTGGCTGCGGGGTGGGCAGGCCGTTGCTTGCTAAATGGACCCAACCGTTTTCCCCTATTATTTTGATAGCCGTATGCTAGAACGGCTCCAAACGTTGCCAATTCAGTGATTTTACCATGTGCCCTCTAAGCAACTACAATTTTTGTATTTCCCTTATCTTAGTAAAAGTTATGAGCCTTTGTTGACAAGTGGTTGCTGAGGGGCGATTTACTCTAATTGATTGTTTTTAATCACAATCATTTGTTGACCTTCCCACTTCAATTATTTAAAAATAAATTATATTTACCATGGCTCATCTAAAAAAGACCGCCACATTAACTATAAATACATGTATTTTGAAAAAAATAAATCAGCTAATTCCATATCTTTTTAATTTTATTTAACAAATGGGTGTATTTCCGGCCATAAAGCATTATTTAGGCCAAGAAGAATCATAAGGAAAAACAAGAGTCTGCTAATTCTTAAAACCTTATTGACAATTAGAATACTTTATTTTAAACTCAAAGGTTAATTTAACAGTTTCTTTTACATTTAAATAATAAATCAAGACAATATTTTTTTAAAAATTTAAAATATAGTAAGATTGATAAAATATTATTGCTTTACACCTATGACTAGTACATTTTAAATAATTGAATTTTTAAATCAAGCTCATTTGCAAATGTGGCATTTTTGTTTAAATTGTTAATTTATATTTTTATATTACTTTTCTAATTTTCATTTCGGATCTAGATACTGAGTCATAATGTCCAGTTATAGCAAACCAATTCATTCCTTTACCGAATTCTTTATTACCCCAGAGTCCATTTAAGTTTACCTTGTGACAATCTGAGTACCACCAAGCACCTTGAAAAGCAACTGCACAGTTTGAATACCAAGTATCTAAATCTCTGTCGTATGTAGAGAATTTCATACCGTTAAGTTCACTCAAATTGTCACCAGCATTACCGGAATATCCACTTACATGTAACTTATAGCCTTCAGATTCGTTTAACAAATACAATCTTGAATACTGAGCCCAATATGCTCGATTCTGATATTCTAAATCGATTCTAAGTTCATAGGTACCGTTTGTCGTAATTCGATGGATATTTTCATTCCCAAGATAAAATTCTCCATTGACATAATCTCCAAATCCTTTCTTGTATTCCTCCCATCCTCTGTAAAAATTCAGTCTTCCGTTGATTCTTCTCTGAATAACAAGCCATCTACCTTTGTCAGTTTCGGTGTCACATATGACTTCAAGTCCACTTGATAAAGTAACAATGACTTTAGATTGGTTGTTACTGACAACTTCATTACACGAGTTTGGTCTTGCAAAACTGCTATTGATTGTGATTTGGTTTGATTTAGAAACACATACATATGAACACTGAAGGTCCACTTGACCTTGGTACGTAGCAGCTTCTGCTGCAATAAAATTAAGTTTTTTTAAATGATAATTTTTATTTTTATATATATAAATATATTTTAATAATGTGGGGATAAAAAACAAACAAATGAAATTAATAAATTGCACAAAAACAAATTGCCAACACAACTTCCCTACCCTCTTTTATTCCCCTCTTTTTCAGTACCATTTCTTTCGACGGAAAAAGCACTACGTAATAAAAATAATAATAATAATAGGCCTATTTGTATAACTCTGCCAACAAATATAATGTAAGCTCAGAGCGCATTTAACATACAACTAAGGACACGGATATATTCTCTAGGCTAAGAAATATAAAAATGATAATTTCAAGCTTTACAAACATAGGACACATCAAATAAATGAAGCAATATCCGACGTACTATATAAGTAAGACGGTAGGGGTCTAAAGCAAGATATCTAAGGTAAATTTTGAAATAGAGAGTTTTTAAGTTCTTTTTAGAAGTATCAATGGAGCTTGTTCGCCTGAGTTGAATGGAATGAAGATTTCACACCTTCGTACCGGATATTGAGAAGACCATAAGGCCAACGGTCGTCAAAGAGAAACGGGGAACGTCCAGAAGGGAAGAGTCTCCAGAACAAAGTTTTCTTTGTGGAACATATGGTTAAATTAGTTCGTTGAGATATGACGTAATCGCATTGTTATAAAGCACTGATGACAAAGTAGTGCCACTTTGTATTCATTTCTGGATTTCATAGGGAGTTAATGAAGCCGACGCAGAAGAAGTGTCACAGAATTGCGCCTTGACTTGCGCATAACTAGGCGGACGACACTGTTATGGATACACTGCAATTTGGCAAGCTTATCGTCAGGTACCCAGATTAGCAGAGCATTACGGTTGTTGATGCTCGAGAGTGCAAAGGCAGCAGTAAGTTTTGTGCTGTTAAATGACAAATAAGGTCGTATCTGACCAAGTCTACGCATCTGTAAATAAAGGCATCTACATATGTTTCTAATGTGTGCATCGAAAGACAAGTGTGAATCGAGGATGACACGCAGGTTTTTTACATTTTCTGCAAAGGGGATATGTCAGTTTAAAACTACCATAATACTTGGTCACAAAGAAAGATTTGAAACAATATAAAAATCATGTTGCAGAAAAAAAAAGAAAGTCATGTATTATTAGTTTGTAACGTGTGTAACACGAATATTTCAGTCAATTGCAAAATTAGATCTAGTTATTTTTTAATTTACAATAAATTGTTCACATAACTAAGTGTACGTAAATAGTAATAAGCGTACGTAAATCTAAATAAATATATGAGAACAAATAAAGCAGTACGAAAACTAACAACAATATTTACTCTGTGTGTTACTAGTGTAAATAAATATAAAAATGTTAATAAAATAAAAAAATAATGGATTAAATTAAATATTTTTAAAAAATCATCAAAAGTTAAATATATTTATACTCCTTTTTTTTAAATAAGAAAATATTTAGATAATTAAAAGTCACTTTACTGTGACATTGGCAAAATACAGTAAACAAAACAAAAAGTATATAAGTGACGGTCTAGAGAAAGGTTAGGAGTAACTTTGAGAAAAAAAACAACTTTTATACATTATAAATTTAGACAGTGTTATGTTTATATATATTTTATATATATATATATATATATATATATTATATATATATTGGATTTCTAAAAGACTTATAATTACCATTCCAATAATACTAACTGTAACATTAAATCAAAATCTAATATGTTTGATTAGTTTAAACATACCTGCGCTTAGGAACTTGATCAAAGAAAAAAACAAAAACCATTTACAAAACATGTTATCTGCAATCGATAGAAATACTGCACATTTTAGTAATATTGAATAGGACTGATTTTCATACAGCTTTCAATGTAATGCTTGCTTTCTTATTTATACCATAGTTCCCGTTTTAGCTACGTGCGAAATGTATTTCGACATTATCATGTTTCAGGAAGCTTGATTTTTATGTTATCTGTAATTATATGTTTGGCTTTTATTGCTTTTTTGGGTGTTCCGATAACAAAAAAGAGTAACACGCGTGCCAAGCTATCATAAATATTTACCACAATTCGCTCATTCGGCGTTACATTCAATTTGAGGGAGGGAAATAAAACAAGCTGTTGACTGTATTTCAAATTTGTTGCTGCAATGTTGTTGTTTTTTATATCAACTGTTATAGTAAATAAAATGCTAGCTATGTGTCAATGTATTGAAAAAAATATTTTCATAACTCTATTGAGCATTGTGCCGATAGGCAGCACACTTAACTGGCGTTCCGAAGGTTCTGGGTTCAAATTCTTGTGGAAGGCTAGGATTTGTTCCCGGGACAGTAGGGTGTCCCAGAGTACTCAGCCCTGATGGTTTTTTTTTAATAATGCTTCAAAACAACCGGATGAGCCTTTCTGCTCTTAAAGTCCACGGGTGGAAAGTTGTTAGGAGTTAACCAGGGGGGTTGGGAATAAAACAATGTTAACATTTAAAGAGTATGGGCTTTATACATTTATGAAATGATTCTTTTTTATTACAATGCTCCAATGTCTGGGACCAACTGCCACAACATAGGCGCCACAGAGTCAATAGGGCACTCTGTAACGGACACATTTTAATGTCGTTAACAGCATTACGCTGTGAAATCTGAGAAGGAATGGTAATGAGGTTAGCATCTCTTCAATTTCATTGTATTTTGAATATTTTATTAAATACAGATATACTTAAATTATATGCATTTAAAACAAAGAATATTATCCCGGTTGACCAAGCAATGGAGGGGGGGTGCCCTGACATTGGCAGTCCGTTGGGGACAATAACACATACAATGCCTTATTTTCACTAAGTATATTACTAAAGGCAGGGTGGATTTTTTTAAATGTCATTAAAGTATATATATTTGTAAAAATTTTAAGACATTAACACTGCATGAAAACTTTATACTAAATACATTGGCATTAAACTGTTAAAACTTTCTAGCTTAAAGAACTATTTTTTAAGGTAAAACATTTTTAAGACCTAACTAGACCAAGAGATGCCTAATAAGGTTGCGTTGTTAAGTAGGTTTGGCACAATTGAGCATATTTTTAACTGTCACTTGTTCATAGGAAAGCACATATAATACAAACTACTTATAAATAAATGAATTGATTTCAAGAAATCCGTCGATCGTGTATAGCAAGACGGACTACAACAGTTGATGAGTAGCTACAACATGAAAAAAGGACTGATGCAAACAATAGAAGCACTTTACAATCAAGCAAGGAGTGTAGTTCAACTAACTGGTTGTAAAGGGGAATTCTTCAATATGTCAATCGGAGTCCAACAAGGTTGCATCCTATTGCCAGTTTTATTCAATATCTTTCTCGAAAAAATCACGCGAGTAACATTCGATGATTTCCATACATCCATTACCATTAGAGGCAGACTTTTATGCAATGTAAAATTTGCTGAATACCCACCTGTTGCCAAAAGCAACAAATAACTAAAAGAGCTCACAGATAAGCTTGAAGATATAGCAAGGACATGCGGAATGGAAATCAGCTCAGAAACAAGCAAAATAACACAGATTCCAGAAGTACAAACATTACAATGAACCAACGACAACTAGAAAAGGTAACGATTTTCAAATATCTATAATACATCATATCCTTAGACTGAATCTGTGAGGTAGAAATTGGAACCATGACTGCATCAACAATGTCCAAGGGATGACCCAACAAAATCTGGTTTAGTAAAAGCATTTGTCTCACAACAGTGTTCAGGCGTTACAGAGCCCTTGTCAAATCCACTGTTCTGTATGGGTGTGTGACCTGAACGCACCTATCAGCTTATTAAAACAAGTTGAAGGCTTTGGAAGATAAATGCATGAGAAAAATATTTCAAATCTTCAAATACGTAGAACACAGAACTAATGAGTATGTCTGGAACAGTATATCCTCAATCGCAGGCCCTTAAGAAAACTTTATGACAACAATCGAAAGTCGCAAACTGAGATGGCTTGGTCATTGATGCTGCATAATAACCTGCAAAAAATAATCCTCCAAGGCACAGTAGAAGGTCGACACCCGAGAGTCCGTCAGTGGAGATGCTGGTTGAACAATATAAAATATTGGACAGTACTGCATTTGACTTAACCACTCAAGACAGTCAAAAGAAGAGAAGGCGTCTATTCGCTCCCCTTAACGCCGACAACAGTCAATAAATTGATAATGATGAATCGTGTTTCAAATACAATGAACAAAACTCTTCTTCCATCTTATAACGCTCTTTGGCAAACTTTCATCACAAGTATTAATTTATGACTGGTTGCTACATTTGCTTTAGACTCTAGCATACATGACTCGTGCTAGGTGATGTTTATAGCCAGTGTATTAGTTTGATCTAGACTAATATATCATGAAAGCTTAAACATATTAAATATCATTTACCGACTAAAACATATTTTTACTTAGCATACTGTATCTATAAAAAGTATATTTCTCATACCGTATGTTAGTGCAGCTTCTAATTCATTTCGTAAGTAATTTTTTACAGAGCACTAAATTTTATTTCTATTGTCTTAGTTCAACAATAATAAAATCTCTCTAACTTTTTTTCTATCTGTTTAATATCTGAACATTTTCTATTGGTCAGTTTATACAAAAATAAATTTTACTGATTTATGCATCGTTTTATTAATACCGATATTGTAATATCTATCTATCATTCTATCAATCTAAATATCAATATAACTCTAAACAAACATGACATAAATAATAATTTATTATTCTTTAACCAAAAACCAACTGACACGTCGCGGGTTCTATCCCTGCCACCGACGGATCCCTGTAGCTCTACAGGAGTTTTGGGCGTAGTGGACGTAATAATCTTCTATCTAGAAGGAACGTCTGTAAACTTATAAGAAACTTACAAGCTGACTTACAGTAAGGAAAAGAAGTAAGAAATTACCATTAGCTGTTACATAATATAATAGATTGGTATAAATATTACATGCTTTAATATTTACATATTTAATTGTCTTTTACAATCTATTTTTGTTTATTAGCTCCATCTACAAATACCAGCAAATATTTGAGAATTGATTTACAACATAATTGATTGTGATATTAATTGTATTCATTCGAAAATGAAGATAAAAGAAATTATTTAACATGCATTTTACTTTCTTTTAGTGCGTTGGTTAAGTGGAACGGGACGTTTAGGGCATTGCAAAGTTAATTATTAAACTGGGAACAAGAACACATCACGACAAAGACATGCTCAGTATTACAGTCTGGATAAAGTTTTAAAATAAATGTTTAATTTTACTCTTTTTTTATAAAAACAATTTTTTTTCGGTAATCATTTATAGTAACCATTTTCTTTCTCTTGCGTCTTCACTATGACATGATCCGCAGCAGGGCCAGATTTTCATATAGGCTATCAAGACTTCAGCCTGGGGCCTCAAGATTAAGAGGGGCCTACATTCAAATTTTTAGCAAAATTAAAATCACACGATTCTAAAACTAGTAAATACTAAAACACTGGACCGAAAATAAGGAGAAATAAAGTTCAATAAAGTTCTGAAAGTTCTGAAATCATAATTTGAAACCTCATTCTAAAGTGCCTAACTATTTATCAGACACTAGGTGGGAGCCACACTCAAAAGATATAGAAGCTCTTTTAGAAAATTACAATAATGTCACCGATGCGCTCAATTATTTACATTCAGATAATAATACAAAGGGTGATACTAGATTGAGGGCTAACATTCTTTTAGATAAAATGTAAGAATTTGTATTCGTGTTTATGCTCCATTTCTGGAATCGAATACTGAGGCATTTTTCAAGAGTAGCCTAAATAAAATTCTTCAAAGCACTAATATTTTACTTAGTAGTTGTGCAGATTGATACAGGTACTTTTAAATATTTTACGTGAGATTAGAGAATATTTTTATGCACTTGAGCAACAAGCAAATAGTTTGTTTCCAAATACTGAATATAGAACTGCCAGAAGGATCATAAGAAGTAAAAGGCGAGGGAATTCCGAAAATTCATCTGACCCTGGTGATGCCTTACGAACTCTATTCAAGGGATACATTTAGAATTAAATCATTTATTTCTATAGTAGATGCACTCGAATCAAATTTAGGAAGAAGAGCTTCTGTTTATGATGATGTAGTAAAAATATTTTCCTTGCTTGCCGTTGATACATTACCAAATTAGAACTTCAAAGTGTGTTGAGCTGTTAATGCAAGAATACACAGAAGATGTCAACCAAAATCTTATTGAAGAACTATTTTATTTCCACACATATGTGAGACAAAGAAATACGCCTTAAAAAAATTCAACATTGACGCATACATACTTGTATCGAATAATATTCAAATAAAATATTCTAGTGGCCTTCCCCAATGTGGAGTCAATCTTACGCCCTTTTCCATTTAAAAAATCACAACTTGTACTTGAGAAAGAAGCTCATTTTCACGACATTAGAATATAAAACACAAATTAAGAAGCACAATGACCCAGTCGAGATTGTCTGCATTATATATTTTGTGCATCGAAAATGAGACATTTAAAAAAAAAGATTTTGATGAACTTATAGAAGAATTCTGTGTTAAAAAGTTTAGAAATAAATTTTTCAAATCTACTATTTCGTTTTAGATGTGTACTTGGATTGAATCAGTTCTTTAAAAAAAATAACTATTTATATAAACTTGTATATGACATTTTGATATTTTCTTTTTTGTGCTCTGAATTTTTTAAAAATAGAGTTCCATTTTAGTTATTGTTACAAGTACTATATAATTATTATGGTGCTGATAATAAATGTTTACATAAGTGTTTTTTAAATATATTTTACTTATTATCCGTGCCACATTTTTTATTAAAGTTAGTACCAATTACAACATGTTTTATTTAACATATTGATATATAAAACAGTTACGATTATTTCATTATCTCTCCTGTAATTTAAAAACTTAAAAATCGGAGGTGAAAGGGCTTCATAATTGGAAAAGCCTAGGGCCTCTTTTCATCTAAATCCGGCCCTGGGTCCGCTTGGCTAGTTTCATTATGTGTGTGTAAAGAGCCAATGTGTAACATATGTCAACTCAATTCTCCAAAAGTGTGAGACTCAATTGGAAACTACCAGTAACGTGAGAAGGTAATAAATTCGTATATAACCATCTGCTTCGTCTCGATATACTGATGTAGGCTACTATACTGCCTTATGTGATTCGTTTTTTTAAAACCTATATTAAAATAGCATGAATATAATTCAAAAATACTGCACGGTATATCGAAAAGAAAACAGTTAATACTTTCTGTTCATTGGAAAAAATGCTTTTGAAATTAAATTAAATTTACTTTTTTAGTATTTTTTGGGGTCGTTGTTAAATGCAACCATTTGTATGTTTATATTTAATATTCTATGGAACTTTTCGTTTTTTTCATTTTCGTCTCCAAGACTTTATACCTATTTCTCACATTCTATTTTGATATATTTGCCTGTCCATCTTTGCGTACGGTTTCTACAAAGTATAAGCTTTTATATATAAATTATATACCAATTATACAATCACTCATATATTAAATAGTAGAGTTAGTAGGCCTACTTCAGTAGTCTTTACTCATATCCACTCTCCAAATAGATATAATAACTGTCGCCCAGATTCTTTTTTTTTTCTCCCTTTATTTTAAGTTGCATTTTCTGTCTGTCTGTCTGCAATGGTGCAAAAATTGGCTTCGATTTTTCGACCACTTCCCGTGGTCCGATCGAGCTGAAATTTAGACAGCAGACTTGTGGCAACTAACAATACATCCTGTCAAATTTTCAGTTAAAACAACTTAATAATACTACACTTATGACAATATTCATTTCTTAAAAGGATAGTATAAGAAAAATTTTGATTTTGAGTTAAAAATGCCTGTGCAACTTTTTATACTTTTTCGGCGCAAAGCTAGAAAAAAAAAATATGCGCTAAGATTATTTTTAGAACAGAGTAAGGAGATATTTTTGAGATTTGCGACACAGATATTTTTCTGTAGTTTCATTTGCAGTAGTCAATCAATTATTTAATTACATGATGGTAAACTTAGTTTGCAAATAAATGGAGTATAATAAAAACTTAGTTTTTTTATGGTTTTCTTATTAAATCTCTGTTTTCACTTTATCGCTCTATCTATTTCTCTGACTCTCTATGTTCTTCTCGCTCTCTATGTTATTATTATTTCCGAAAAAAGTTCTTGAAAATATACTTGCCTAACATTAAATTACAAAAGTAACTGACGACAAGACACTGAAAACTGTGATTTGAAAAATGTAGGAGCGTGGTGGTATAAAGACTGTTAAAAGTCAAACTTGAATGGTGATTTTGGGAAAGTTTGAGTGTGATAAAAGTTTGGCTTGGAACGCAATTACTAAAAGGGGGTTTTGAATTGTCAGCTGATTTCAAAGAAATTAAACTTAGACATATTGTTTAATAGCATGCCATAATCTAAATATTTTACTGATCAGAGAAATAATTCGATTTTTGTATAGTAGCTTCTTCGTTTATTTTTCTTAAAAATTGTTAGCACATTAAATGGTTCAATCTTCAACCTTAGTTTCAAGTAAATAAAAAAAAAGATAAATTAAATAAAACATAACATTCAGTTTGTTATCTATTGGTTAATTATTTCTAAAATAATAACAAATTAAATATTAATTTGATAAATTTACTTATATGTTTATGTGAATTATGTGAATGACAGTTCTCTTCTACATGGACATATACATGGAGCAGGGCTATTTTATGATACAATCTCTCATTCCATTCCTATCATTGCTTGGCTTTTCTTATTCCGTTCTGTACCAATGAGCCAAACTATAATGTCCTCGGGGGATGATGTGTATTGTGACCTAAAGATGGGTACACAGTCACGACATTACTTTTGGGTTCAAAGATTGGCTTGAGGGGATATGTTTTATTGATTTGTTGTTAAAACATAAAGTCATGACTTATTGTTAAAACATAAACTTATGATTTATTGTTAAAACATAAAGTCATGATTTATTGTTAACACATAAACTTATGATTTATTGTTAAAACATAAAGTCATGATTTATTGTTAAAACATAAACTTATGATTTATTGTTAAAACATAAAGTTATGACTGATTGTTAAAACATAAGCTCATGACTTATTGTTTAAACGTAAGCCCATAACTTATTGTTAAAACATAAGCCCATGACTTATTGTTAAAGCATTAAGTCCGATAAGTTATTATGACGATCAGTTTGTATTTCAGGTCATGATTTGAGCGATCACATTTTTTCTGCACATATTCAAATTTCAAGCAATAGATATAGAACGATTACGACAAATAATATTTTTTTTTATCTTTGTATAGATTATTATATCATTATTATTATTTGCAAAATAAATAAAACTATTTTGAAAATTAACAAAACAACTTGTTTATTTGTTAGCATTCACATTATACTATTTAACAAAAGTTTCATTAGATTTTGTATGTCTTTATATTAATATTCATTTATTGACCTTTTAAAACGAACCGGGAACTATTCCCCTCTAGCATTGAATTGCTCCTTGACCACCGTTACCTACCTCTCCCCATTTTTCACAATTTCTCTACCGTCTTGCTCGCAATCTTGTTATTTGGGCGTGGTAACCAGGTGAAATAGAAGTTCATTAATTCTGAACTTGGTCTCACGGCATCACAGTAACACTAGTAGACGATGGTCTTCGACTTTCATAAACACAACCGTAAAACTTGACAATTTATAAGCTTAGTCACTTGCGTTTATAAGGAAAATATCACACTCTCGGTATATACCACCACGCTTGGTACATGTACAATGTTATTCAGATGGACGCTAAATGGCCAAACCAGGGAAAACACAATCTATATCAGGAATGTTTGACGCGAAAAGAACATAGACTATAATACACATGGACCGCTTCGATCGCTTGCTTTAGTCTTTTCTGCTATTAACTTCTTTTTATGGAATTCCCGATTCCATTTTGCAATGTACACTTCCGTTTTATTAAATAACTATTTATCGAATTTCAATAAATGCTTGTATTATTATAGATTATAATAAGATGGACCGCCTGCTATTTATTTGGAGCTTAAATGACTTCTACGTTCCTAAATTCAACTAAATGTTTCCGCGGTATGCAACTTTCAATATTAATTTTTCATTTAAAAAATCATAGCTATTAAGTAAAACTGAAGTGTACATTGCACAAGGGCATCGTTAATTCCGAAAAGAAGTCATTCGAGTCATCATATAGCAGAAATATTAAAGCAAGCGGTCCACGTGTATTATAGTCTATGAAAGAAGTATAGAGTTAGTGTCAAGTAGGCGATTAATTGTTGGCTTGTTCTCACATCATCACAATTCATAGGAAAAACAGGTAAGCTTACGAATTTGGAATGTTTGGCATGGACGACTTATAGGTTTGGGACCAGTTTAGTGTGTAGTGGGAACTGTAAACACTCAGACATGTACTAGCTAATAGTTGATATTTGTGCGACCGTGAGGGGGACTAGGCATGGACAAAGAGAGACATAATCCAACATTCTAATAAATCTAGCTAGACTCTTGACAGAAGCGACTCTTGGTAAGTTCGATGCAATACTGTTTAACGTAGGGATGCTTGAGACTGGCTACATAACTTGTGGTCTGATTTTTGGATCATATCCAATGCAATTCAACTGTTCACATACAGATGTGTGCTTTCTGACACGGGTGAGTTGAGTTTTGCATCGATACATTCCAATTGACAATAGATAATATATAGATATAGTTTAAATTAGCATTAAGGGCTTTTTAGTTATTATTTATATGACGGCCCGTGTCCGTGCCCATGGCCCAAAACTCGTGAGCGGTGGCCGTAGCAACATGGCGGTGAGCAGTGGCAAGCTACTGGTGGCAAAGTGGCTGATTACTGGTGGCAAAAGGCCGGTGGTTGAAAGTGGTTAACAAGACAGTGGCAAACGTTAGTTGAGAAGCCGGCTGGTCTAGCGGATAGTTCACCGGACTGTCAATCAAAAAACCAACTCACAGGTCGCGGGTTCTATCCCTGCCACCGACGGATCCCTGTCGCCCTGCAAGAGTTTTGGGCCTTGTGGACGTAATGATCTTCTATCTAGAAGGAACGTCTGTAAACTTAAAAGAATATAAGAGAAGACATTCAATAGTTTGGTACTGACGTGTAGATGGCCGCGTTGTAAACTGGTTGCTGGTAGCAGTTCGGTGTCTCAGTGTATCAGTATTGCGTCGGTGGTGCGTCAGTCGAGAGTCAGTGTGATGCCGTGGTGTAACAAGCAATTGGATACGGGGTGAATTTTGGATATTTCATGTAAATTGTAACAGTATTGTTGATGCCATTTTCTTTAAATAATCATTTAGTATAGGTCGAATGTTGTCTTTTGTGATTACTATTATAACAGTTTGAATTTAGTTAGTGTTTTATTATCTCTATCCTTTTAAATTACTATTAAACAAATTAGAATAGTTATAGTTCTTTTTAATAAACATCATGTATTTGTTGTTTCATTTATGTATCTGTAAATGTTTCAACTTTCCTGTATTTTATGCAATAATTAAAATCTAGATCTTAATTAAGTGAGCCATGACTAATGAAGTAATTAGTAATTTCATTAGGATTATGGACAGTTAGTAGCAGTTAAAATTTGAAATGAACTCGTTTAGCGATTAGATACTGGTGCAACAATGACCGGACATAGCTAATACACATTGTTACGAATATCGGTCATAGAGGAATGACGTCGTAAGGCATTGACCTCTTAACAAGTGCGTATTAGAGTCCAAGGCGACCAAGGTTTGACCTTTATGCCCTGAGGGCAGTTTAAATAAAATAATTCGTCCAACCCAGTGGAAATTGGAGGATAATTCTGGATCGCAGTATTTTATAGAGAAAGAGGTTAAAATGCGTATTAAGACCCTGTAGAATCTTCGATGATAGTTTTCTTTGTAAAGTCCCCACCTCCTTAAAGTTAAGTCAGTTTGAAAGTTTGTAGAGTGAAGTAGCTATATTGATACTTTTATATTTCATGTCATTTTATTAAAACACTTATGTTGCCATCAGTTGATGAAGTTGTTTAAAGTTTATATTGAGTCTACAATTTAAATAAAATTGTTTATTCAACAACTGGAGTTGTTTAATCTATCATTGTTGAGAAAGGTGTTGAAGATAATTATCCCGAATATAACTACATTGCTGCATAGACCTGTCAGTCAAGGAACCCCTAGCTTGGGCTACAGATTAGCAGAATCTAGAGACTTCTAATAAAGATACAACTATATTCATTGAATCCGATTTAACGAGTCGTAATAATAGTCATCATAGAGACAGTTCATAACAATTTGAGGGCTTGCGTCCGAATAGTTGTATAGTGAAGCCTATATTCAAGTTGTGTTGTGTTGTGTGTTGGAGCAGTGACCTACTGAGCAAGCCTAAGAACGCTGAATTTATTCTTCCGATTGGAAAAACTTAAGTTGGAAATTTACTACTTTAAAAATCTTTTAACGAAAGAATGGAATTTATTGAAAATCCAGAAGAAGAAGTTTTGAAAACTTTATCAATAAAGAAGTTAAAAGAGATCGCTGAGATCTTGAAGATAGAAATTACTGAGACTACACCATCTAGAATTGTGTTGACACAGCAGATAAAAGATGTGTTGATTGCGAGTGGAAAAATGAAAGTAGAATCAAGCGCGGAGGAATATCAAGTTGAAGGTCAGACGTCGAAATCTTCTATGTCTGAACAGTTTCGATTTCAACTAGAAATGAAACGGATGGAAATGGAGATGGAACAGAAACGTCTAGAAATAGAAAGTCAGGAAAGAGATAAGAAAAGTCAAAGAGAAAGTCAGGAAAGAATAGAACTAGCAAAGATAGGAGCTACTAAAAAAGAATCTCATAATGATGTAGAGATGGCCAGATGGAAAAAGCTAGTCCCTACCTACATTGATAAAGAAAGTGAAATAGCTAATTTCTTCCAGACCTTTGAGATTTCTTGCAGAGATTTTAAGTTCCCAGAAGATAAATGGGGAATATTAGTTAAAACAGCTTTTACTCAGGGAAGGGCAAGAGATTGTGTTCTATTTTAAAAAGAGGAGCATTTAAATGATTATGAAATCATAAAAGATTCTGTACTGAAAGCGTACAACCAGATACCTGAAAGTTATCGGAAAAGGTTCCGTCAGTACACAATGTCCCCTTACCAAACACACTTAGACTTCCTTCGAGCAGAAGAAAAGTTAATGGATCAGTGGATAAAATCCAGAAATATCTCCACATTAAAAGAAATGAAAGATATCATTCTTTTAGAAGATTTTATTAACAAAGTGAGGCCGGATGTAAGAATGTTTTTATCCAAGCGTGACATCACTGACCCGCATAAAGCTGCTGATTTAGCGGAACAATATACACTGTGTCATAGAACAGCTGATGGAAATAATTTTAATAGGTCACAACGGCCAGCAGAAAACACACAACAAAATATCGCGAAAAGGAGCATTTTGTAAAACAAAATGATGTTAATATAAAATCTGTCAACAAAAACGTCCAATGTACTTTTTGTAAAAGAGTAGGACATAGCATAGAAGACTGTTGGAGCATAAGAAGCGACAAAAGACCTAATAAAGTGGTAATGTGCGTCAAACATGCACCAATACAAAATGTACAAGAAAGCGAAAATACAAACGAACTGAATTCGAAGAAAGATTCTTCTAAACCAGAAACACTGAGGGTGGATTTGCCTGAGAGCAAAAGTCAGAAGGTAGAGACATCTACAACTGAAGAAAATAAGGATGAATATCCTGATTATAAATACAGAATGGCTACTATAGGGTTAATTGTCCAGGTCCACAGAGACGAAAAAGTAGACCAAAGTATTTTTGACTCGAACAAGAGTCTGAAGTCATCGAAAGATGAAAAAACACCCGAAAGTCATGGTCAAGGGAAGAATAAAATTGACACAGATACCCTTTTGCAGTTTTCAACCGTTCATTAGTGATGGTTGTGTGGCCTTACAAAAGGAAGGACCACTGAAGTCCGTAAACATATTACGAGACACAGGGGCATCATTAACCCTGCTGCTTAAAGATGTATTACCATTAAATGATAATACATTGACAGGACAGACTGTCCTATTGAGAGGTTTTGAATGGAAAGAAGAAATACCTCTACATAGGATTACCTCTCATCTGGCTTGGTAACAGGATATGTGACAGTTGGAGTAATATCAAAACTTTTAGTTGAGGGCATATCCGTTATACTAGCAAATGATTTGGCGAAAGGGAGGGTGAGACCTGAACTGATTGTGAAGGAGAATCCAGACCCTAGTCCTATTGTGGAGACAGGAAAAGAAAAAGAACTTTATCCTGTAGGTGATGTCATAAAGGGTATGACACCACAGAAAAAGAAAGAAGAAATTCTCTCACAAGAAAAGAAAAAGAAAGAAGAAATTATCCCACGAGAGAAGAAAGAGGAAGAAGAAGTGGAACTTGATACTACTATTTTCTCCATGATAGTTGATAGTTAATTAAGATTGTCCGAAAGGAAATGATCAATCAAAGAAGTCATCACAAAATGAATTGATTGCTGAGCAGAAAGTAGACCCAGAGTTGCTACAGTTGCATGAGAAAGCTGTCGACGAGAAAGAAAATCCTACTACTGATGTCTATGAACAGATAGACCACAGCATGAACAAACAACAATGCAAACCTGCAGTTGCTGGTACAGATGAAGATTGGAGGAGCATCACTGAAGAAACCAATGCTGAGAGCTGGACCGAAACGATCAAAAGCTATGGGTTACCACAATCCATACCGACAGATCGAGGGACCAACTTCACCTCGGAACTCTTCAATCCAGTCCTAACTAACTTATGCCTGAAGCATGAGGTGTCAACTGAATCCTATCCGGAGAGTCATAGAGCCAATGGACAAATCTTTGGACCCACTGTCCGAGGACCACTCAAACTACTTCAAGAGGCATGGCAGACCGAATTGGATCTCCTTGGGCTGATCAAGTACCTAGATAAGTACATAAATTTTTTTGTCTGACATAACTGTTTTTGTTAGAAAAAAATTGTACACTACTTACATGCAGATGCCATTGTTGTGTGATGAAAGAAAGGCAAAGAAATTATATCATTTGGAAATGATAAAGCCTTACCTTCTGAAAACAATTGGAATAAGCTTGATGTTATTAACATTGTTACACTTATTTGTAAAATTTATGCCTGGAGTTCAGGATGAATTGAATGACAAATTCACTGATAGTTAGTTACCAAACTTACTATTGTAAAACTAAAATCTCTTACTTGTGATGAAAAAAGACTGAGTAAAAGTATTGTTAGAGTAAATATCATTATAGTGTGATATTTCTAAACAAACCTGTTAGATTGAGCATTAAAATAATTGTTATAAGAGAAAAAGATCAGTTTTATCCGCAGAAATGGTTTCTAAATCAGAGGACATTATAAATTTGGACTGATTATAAGAGATGTTTGAGAATCTCTGGAAATGATAATTGAAACATTTGGCAGAGAGGATAATTTGATTGAAAAAGATGTAAATGGTTTTAAGAAAAGAGAATTTTTCTATCACTAAAGTATTGAGAAATGTTTTATTATTGTACTATGGAAATTTATTTTATCATGTACTGTTGTTGAAATAATTGCACTGAGTCAGGATGCAAATTTCTTCTATGTGAATTTATTCATTTATTATATTATCATTGAATGTATGATAATGTAGGGTAAAAATAGTTGCTACAAGGCAGAACTATGACTAACAAGAATTCCAAGAAATGTATTATATATGATTTTTTTCACTTTTAGGACTGTTACATGAAAAGCAGACCAGAAGTTAAACTAATGTAAAATAAAACTATCCTTGTTTTGTATAAATTTAGGATATGTGCCACTGACTTGACACTGTAAACCAGAATGGTTGAGAATTTCATGGTTGAGAATTTATAATGTTGACATACCAATGTTCAACTAATGGATGATTAATTAAGGATTTCATGTCAAGATTGTAAAACTAATCAAAATTTTTTTTTGTATTAGTTAAAATAGATTGAATGAATTGTATTGACAAGCAAAAGACTGGGTAGACCTGAACACTGTGAGGAACAGGAGAACCTAGAATCTATGAATAATGAATAAAACCTTTTGTGGAAAATGGAAAAGAGCAATGGATTCCACCGTACAAACTGGAAAGATTGGAGATGGAATGTTTTCACCACACCAGGCAAACCAGCAGTTTGTTTTGTACATAAATTGTTACATTGATTTCTCTCTGAAAAGAAAATTAATAGTAGCCTATGCTCTTTAATCTTTTGTACGTCAATAATATTGTATTTGTCTTTAATGTAATCTAAAGAAAATAAGTACTTACTGTTTAGTACTAAGATTGTATGAAGATAATATAACTTGCTTTAATTGATAGTTAATTAAGTAAATTAACCAATTTGTTTTAAGTAAATCCATGTTGTCTGAATGTTTTAATTTAAAACTGCTGTGAACTATTCTAAACAAAACTTATGACCTAGGAATGTCAGGGTTATATGAAAGATTGAAATATTTTTAATGATATTGTCTATAAAATATTTTAATTATGGAACATTCTATGTTTAATTTTCTTAATATAACATAAATGAATGTAATTTTGAGATTCTAGTTGTTAAATAATGCTAATTAGTACAATAACTTTTTAATCGCGTAGCAATTTTTTTTACCTAAGTGGTAAACCATAATATACTAGATTTATTCTTAACTAACAGACCAGGACTAGTAGTAGATTATGAAATAATTCCTGGACTTTCAGATCATGATATTGTCAGAGTAAATAACAAAATAAAAACACAAATAAACAAGAAACCTAAAAGAATAATTTACCTCTGGAATAAATGTAACACAACAGAACTACATCAAGCAGCAATAAAATTCCAAACCAATTTTCTTACTAAATACAATATAAATAGTCCAGTTGAAGATATTTGGCAATTCATAAAAACCAACTTAAAAGCAATAATGGCTGATTCTGTGCCAACAAAACAAACATCAAATAAAATTAACAAATGTTGGTTTAACACTAAACTAAAGAAACTGTGTAAACAAAAAGAAAATCTATTCAAAAAGTTTAAGGCAACTAATTCAATTAGACTACATAAAAAATACCTAAAAATTAAACATTTAACTCAGAAACTAAGCAGACAGCTGCAAAATGAATATGTAAACAATGTAATTTCTAAAGATAATAATAAAAACTTATGGTCCTACATTAAATCAAGAAAAATGGACACTACAGGCATAGCTCCACTAAAAGGCCAAAACAATGAAACTTATAATGATAATGAAACCAAAGCTAATATCCTTAACACACACTTTGCATCATCTTTTTCAAATCCAGGTGACAAAGAAATCTTCATAAATTTAAACAAACTTGAAGAGATAGGACATATAAATGTAGATGAAAAAGGCATTAAACAACTCCTAACCAACTTAAAAGCAAACAAAGCTTCTGGTCTAGATGAAATACCAGCAAGACTGCTTAAAGAACTAACCAATGAAATATCTCCAATCTTTAAAATACTTTTTCAGGCCTCTCTAAACCAGGGCAAAGTGCCCAGAGATTGGAAATTAGCTAATGTAACCCCCCTTTTCAAAAAATGAGATAAATCTGACCCCGGTAATTATAGACCTGTTTCTCTAACCAGCATAACATGTAAATTACTTGAACATATTATATATAGTAGTATAGTAAATCATCTAGACAAACTTAATGCACTGTGCCCACACCAACATGGCTTTAGGAAAAATAGATCATGTGAGACTCAATTAATAGGAATAATTTATGACTTGTCAAAGGGATTAGATAATAACAACCAAATTGATGCTATATTACTAGATTTTTCAAAAGCATTTGATAAAGTTCATCATTCTAGTCTACTAAAAAAACTTAAATATTTTGGCATATCTGGTCCCTTACATCAGTGGATTCAGGACTTTCTTATAGGCAGAGAACAAACAGTGATAATAAATGGCTCTAAGTCATCACCAATAACTGTAAACTCAGGAGTTCCACAAGGAACTGTTCTAGGATCCCTACTATTTCTAATTTATATTAATGATCTGCCAAATTGCATCAACACATGAACAAAAGTAAGATTATTTGCCGATGATTGCATAATTTATAGAATAAAAAAGACAGGAAAAGATAGTGAACTCCTACAAAAAGACCTAGATGAACTACAAAAATGGGAATCAAACTGGAGTATGTCTTTTCACCCAGAAAAATGCCAACTAATAAGGGTATCCAAGAAAAAGAAACAAATAATAGCAAACTACTCCATTCATGGTAAAGAACTAACTCAAACTAACAATGCTAAGTATCTAGGAGTAATAATAAATGATAAGTTATCTTGGAACCCTCATATTGATGAAGTAATAAAAAAATCAAACAAAACTTTAGAATTCATAAAAAGGAACTTTTACAAATGTAATAAGAACATAAAACTAAAATGCTATCTTACATTAGTTAGGCCTATACTAGAATATGCAGCATCTGTATGGGACCCATCAACTAAAGAAAACATTAAAAAATTAGAACAAATTCAAAAAAGAGCTGCAAGGTTCATAACTAGCGAATATTCCCAATTAACAAGAGTAACACCATTAGTCAAATCATTAAACCTAGAAACACTAGAAGACAGAAGGGCAAAGAGTAAAGTAGTAATAATACATAAGGCATTTAGCTCTAATTTAGAAATACAACACAATAACAACCTGTTGCAAATCTCAGATAAACATAAAGATAGAAACACTTTCCTTGTCCCTTATGCGAGAACAAATGCATATAAGTACTCTTTTTTCCCGAGTGGCATTCGGGCATGGAATGGGTTGCCTGAACAAACCAGGAAAACCAGTAACTTAACATCATTTAAAACATTAATAAAAATGCAAGACTAGACTCGGACCACGGATGAGCGTAGGACGCAATAATCTTCTTTATAGAAGGAGCGTCTGTAATGCATAAGATAAGATAAGATAAGGTAACTGGGTAAATTTGCATAGCGATGTCAACATTGTTAGAATCAATTGGGAATGAGAGAGTGAAAACCAAAGAGAGGGAGAGAAAGAAAAAAGAATACTGACCTAGAAATCTTTTGACCCGTCACAGACAGTTGTCTAACGTTGTCCAAGCCTACACGCTTGAAAAAAAATACTGCCGAGGGATAATAAAAATTTTTTGTAACGTGTAATTAGGTCAGGTCTAGAATGTGTTTCTATCAGCGTTTTTTCTCCTTATGAAAAATAAGTCGTGACTAAATAGACATTAAGTGATTTTTTTTTCTTGTTGGTTAATTACAATTGTAAGAGATATTAGTTTATAATTAAATAGACGCGAGAGTTGTTATTAACGTGGAATGTTAATGGAATGGAAATTATTAAATTGTATAATATTTATCCCTATGTATTTTTCTTGTATACAAGATTTAGATAAACAATTTAATTGTCCATTGTTTTAAATTAAAATTGAATGATTGAATGACTGTAGTTAAGCCATTTGATTAGATTAACTTATATTGCATATATTATATGTTATCGTGATCAGTTCGATTGAATTAGTGAAATAGCCAATTGAACTGTATTGTTTTCCCCGGAATATTTTCTTTTATAATTATTCCTTAAAATTAACATTTTTTAGTATTGTTTAAATGTAAAAGAAATAATTATAAAAATGTTGAAGGAAGGTGGTGTTACGAATATTGGTCATAGAGGAATGACGTAGTAAGGCATTGACCTCTTAACAAGTGCGTATTAGAGTCCAAGGCGACCAAGGTTTGACCTTTATGCCCTGAGGGCAGTTTAAATAAAATAATTCGTCCAACCCAGTGGAAATTGGAGGATAATTCTGGATCGCAGTATTTTATAGAGAAAGAGGTTAAAATGCGTATTAAGACCCTGTAGAATCTTCGATGATAGTTTTCTTTGAAGAACACTAGGCTTGACCTAATTACACAACAACACGATTATCGCCTCGACAATATTTTTTTTTCAAGCCTGTAGGCTGACTAACAGTAGACAACTGTCTGTGACGGGACACAGAAATTGAGGTCAATTCCGCACTCTCTCTCTCTCTCTTTTTTTTTCTCTCTCAGGTCTACCCAGTCTTTTGATTGTCAGTACAATTCATTCAATCTATTTTAACTAATACAAAAAAAAATTTAGATTAGTTTTACAATCTTGACATGAAATCCTTAATTAATAATACATTTGTTGAACATTGGTATGTCAACATTATAAATTCTCAACCAGCAAATTCTCAACCATTCTGGTTTACAGTGTCAAGTCAGTGGCACATATCCTAAATTTATACAAACAAGGATAAGTTTTATTTTACATTAGTTTCACTTCTGGTCTGCTTTTCATGTAACAGTATCCTAAAAGTGAAAAATCATTTATAAATACATTTCTTGGAATCTTGTTAGTCATAGTTCTGCCTTGCTCCAACTATTTTTACCCTACATTATCATGCATTCAATGATAATAGAACAAATGAATAAATTCACATAGAAGAAATTTGCATCTTGAATAAGTGCAATATTTCAACAACAGTACATGATAAAATAAATTTCCATAGTACAATCATAAACATTTCTCAATACTTTAGTGATAGAAAATTCTCTTTTCTCAAAATCATTTACATCTTTTTCAATCAAATTATCCTCTCTGCCAAATGTTTCAATTAATATTTCCAGAGTTTCTTAAACATATCTTATAATCAGTCCACATTTATAATGTCCTCTGATTTAGAAACCAATTCTGTGGATAAAACTGATCTTTTTCTCTTATAGCAATTATTTTAAATGCTCAACCTAACAAGTTTGCTTAGAAATATCACACTATAATAATATTTACTCTAACAATACTTTTACTCAGTCCTTTTTCATCACAAGTAAGGGATTTAGTTTAACAATAGTAAGTTTGGTATTTAACTATCAGTGAATTTGTCATTCAATTCATCCTGAACTCCAGGCATGAATTTTACAAATAAGAGTAACAATGTTAACAACATCAAGTTTATTCCTATTGTTTTCAGAAGGTAAGGCTTTATCATTTTCAAATGATATAATATTTTTGCCTTTCTTTCATCACACAACAATGGCATCTGCATTCGAGCAGTGTACAATTTTTTTCTAACAAAAACAGTTATGTCAGACAAAAAATTTATGTACTTATCTAGGT
This sequence comes from Anisus vortex, assembly GCA_949126835.1. Classification (NCBI taxonomy): domain Eukaryota; kingdom Metazoa; phylum Mollusca; class Gastropoda; family Planorbidae; genus Anisus; species Anisus vortex. The sequence goes on from OX421500.1 coordinate 18,810,213, forward strand.
ACTTGATCAGCCCAAGGAGATCCAATTCTGTCTGCCATTCCTCTTGAAGTAGTTTGAGTGGTCCTCGGACAGTGGGTCCAAAGATTGGTCCATAGGCTCCTTGACTTTCCAGATAGGATTCAGTTGACATCTCATGCTTCGTGCATAAGTTCATTAGGACTGGATTGAAGAGTTCCGAGGTGAAGTTGGTCCCTCGATCTGTCGGTATGGATTGTGGTAACCCATGGCTTTTGGTATTTTCGGTCCAGTTCTCAGCACTCGTTTCTTCAGTGATGCTCCTCAAATCTTCATCTGTACCGGCAACTGCAGGTTTGCATTGTTGTTTGTTCATGCTGTGGTCTATCTGTTCATAGACATCATTTGTAGTAGTTTCTTTCTCGTTGACAGCTTTCTCATGTAGCTGTAGCAACTCTGGGTCTACTTTCTGTTCAGCAATCATCTCTCTTCGTGATGACTTCTTTGATTGTTCATTTCCTTTAGGACAATCTTCAATCATGGAGAAAATAGTAGTATCAAGTTCCACTTCTTCTTCCTCTTTCTTCTCTCGTGGGATAATTTCTTCTTTCTTTTTCTTTTCTTGTGAGAGAATTTCTTCTTTCTTTTTCTTTTCTTGTGAGAGAATTTCTTCTTTCTTTTTCTGTGGTGTCATACCATTTATGACATCACCTACAGGATAAAGTTCTTTTTCTTTTCCTGTCTCCACAATAGGACTAGGGTCTGTATTCTCCTTCACAATCAGTTCAGGTCTCACCCTCCTTTTCGCCAAATCATTTGCTAGGATAACGGATATGCCCTCAACAGGAAGTTTTGATATTACTCCAACTTTCACATATCCTGTCACCAAGTCAGATGCGAGGTATATCCTATGTAGAGGTTTCTTTTCTTCTTTCCATTCAAAACCTCTCAATAGGACAGTCTGTCCTGTCAATGTATTAACATTTAATGGTAATACATCTTTAAGCAGCAGGGTTAATGATGCCCCTGTGTCTCGTAATATTTTTACGGACTTCAGTGGTCCTGCCTTTTGTAAGGCCACACAACCTTCACTAATGAACGGTCGAAAACTGCACAGGGTCTCTGTGTCAATTTTATTCTTCCCTTGACCATGACTTTCGGGTGTTGTTTCATCTTTCGATGACTTCAGACTCTTGTTCGAGTCAAAAATACTTTGGTCTACTTTCTCGTCTCTGTGGACCTGGACAATTAATCCAATAGTAGCCATTCTGTATTTATAATCAGGATATTTATCCTCATTTGCTTCAGTTGTAGATATCTCTACCTTCTGACTTTTGCTCTCAGGCAAATCCACCCTCAGTGTTTCTGGTTTAGAAGAATCTTTCTTAGAATTAAGTTCGTTTGTATCTTCGCTTTCTTGTACATTTTGTATTGGTTTATGGCTTGCACACATGACCACTTTGTTAGGTCTTTTGTCGCTTCTTATACTCCAACAGTCTTCAATGCTATGTCCTACTCTCTTACAAAAAGTACATTGGACGTTTTTGTTGACAGGTTTCTTATTAACATCATTTTGTTTCACAAAATGCTCTTTTTCACGATGTTGTTGTTGTGTGTTTTCTGCCGGCCGTTGTGTCCTATTAATATTTTTTTCACCAGCGGTTCTATGACACAGTGTATATTGTTCCGCTAAATCAGCAGCTTTATGTGGGTCAGTGATGTCACGCTCGGATAAATACATTCTTACATCCGGCCTCACTTTGTTAATAAAATCCTCTAAAAGAATGATATCTTTCATTTTTTTTAATGTGGAGATATTTCTGGATTTTATCCACTGATCCATTAACTTTTCTTCTGCTCGAAGGAAGTCTAAGTGTGTTTGGTAAGGGGACATTGTGTACTGACGGAACCTTTTCCGATAACTTTCAGGTATTTGGTTGTAGGCTTTAAGTACAGTGTCTTTAATGACTTCATAATCATTTAATTGTTCCTGTTTTAACAATAGAACACAATCTCTTGCCCTTCCCTGAGTAATAGCTGTTCTAACTAATATTCCCCATTTATCTTCTGGGAACTTAAAATCTCTGCAAGAAATTTCAAAGGTCTGGAAGAAATTAGCTATTTCACTTTCTTTATCAATGTAGGTAGGGACTAGCTTTTTCCATCTGGCCATCTCTACATCATTATGAGATTCTTTTTTAGTAGCTCCTATCTTTGCTAATTCTATTCTTTCCTGACTTTCTAGACGTTTCTGTTCCATCTCATTATCAAGACGTTTTTGTTCTCGTTTATCTTCCATTTCCATCCGTTTTATTTCTAGCTGAAACCGTAACTGTTCAGACATCTGACCTTCAACTTGATATCCCTCCGCTCTTGATTCTACTTTCATTTTTCCACTCGCAATCAACACATCTTTTATCTGCTGTGTCAACACAATTCTGGATGGTGTAGTCTCAGTAACTTCTATCTTCAAGATCTCAGCGATCTCTTTTAACTTCTTTATTGATAAAGTTTTCAAAACTTCTTCTTCTGATTTTCAATAATTCCATTCTTTAGTTAAGAGATTTTTAAAATAGTAAATTTCCAACTTACGTTTTTCCAATCGGAAGAATCAATTCAGCGTTATTAGGCTTGCTCAGTAGGTCACGGCTTTACACACAACACAACACAACTTGAATATATGCTTCACTATACAACTATATCGGACGAAGCCTGCAAATTGTTATGGACGTCTCTATGATGACTATTATTACGACTCGTTAAATCGGATTCAATGAATATAGTTGTATCTTTATTAGAAGTCTCTAGATTCTGCTAATCTGTAGCACAAGCTAGGGGTTCCTTGACTGACAGGTCTATGCAGCAATGTAGTTATATTCGGGATAATTATCTTCAACACCTTTCTCAACAATGATAGATCAAACAACTCCAGTTGTTGAATAAACAATTTTATTTAAATTGTAGACTCAATATAAACGATCAATAAATGCATTAACTGATGGCCACATAAGTATCAATAAAATGACATGAAATATACAAGCATTAATATAGCGACTTCACTCTACAAACTTTCCAACTGAACTAACTTTAAGGAGGTGGGGACTTTACAAAGAAAACTATCATCGAAGATTCTACAGGGTCTTAATACGCATTTTAACCTCTTTCCTTATAGAATACTACGATCCAGAATTATCCTCCAATTTCCACGGGGTTGGACGAATTATTTTATTTAAACTGCCCTCAGGGCACATAGGTCAAACCTTGGTCGCCTTGGACTCTGATACGCACTTGTTAAGAGGTCAATGCCTTACTACGTCATTCCTCTATGACCGATATTCGTAACACTTAACTAAATACATTTTTGTCTTCTGTGTATTTCTTACCATTGCAACATTGTAATTGATCAATAATAGTTGTGTTATTTATGTTCTATTAATTCTTATTCTGGGATTGGTATTCACGTGTAGCGGTCAAGACCAAATAACACCAGAACAAATGTACATAATTGCGTTTCGAAACGTTTGGCGTGAAATTCAATTTTTGCTGGTAGACCCAGGCTGTTGATAGTTATTTACAGATAACTACACTGGTTTGTAAAGAACAGGCCATAATTAAAGCCAAAAATTGTCATGTAATACTAAAAAAAAAATTTCTTTTCGTGGACTCTATACTAAGTCTGACTTATAATATTATGTATATGTTACTGCAATAGCAACATTTACATAACATCACACTTTCCAGACAAAATTCAAAATTAAAGTGAGTCAATAATTTTTATGTTTAATTTTAGATTAATTGTTTTAGGAAATTATAATATATAGAAATTACGCGACAAATTATTGGTGACAAATTATAAAAGAGTGAGTGAGAGAGAAAGAGAGAGAGAGAAAGAGATAGACAGCTACAGAAGTTAAGAAAGACAAATATATTATTATTTAGATGTTTTATGTCGCTTGTCATTCGGGTTATTAAAAGCTACAAACTCCCCTAACTAATTGTTGAACTACGTTATATATTTAGATATATGTTATATATTTAGATATTTTTTAATGTATTTTTTTTCCATTTTTGTTGTTGATTTTTTGAAAGATTTTTTTTTACGAAGCTTTAATTGTTTGTTTTTAATCACAATCATTTATTGACCATACCACTTCATTTATTTAATAATAAATTATATTTACAATGGCTCAGCTAAAAAAGACCACAAAATATATTATTAATAAATACACGTATTTTGAAAAAAAAAAATCTCAATCAATATATTTACAATTTTATTTAACAAATGGACGTTTTTCCGGCCATGAAGCATCATTTAGGGCAAAAAGAATCATAAGGAAAAACAAGTCTGCTAATGCTTAAACTTTATTGACACTTAGACTACCTCCTTTATTTAAAACTACACTAATCTATTCATTAAAATATTTATTTACATTTGAAAAAATAAATCCAGACAACAAGTTTTTCTATTATTTATTTTAATTTATAGTAAGATTGATAAAACATTATTGCTTTAAACCAATTACTAGTACATTTTTAATCATTGAAGGTTTAAATCCAGCCTATTTGCAAATGCATCAATTTTTATTTTTATTGTCTATTTATTTTTTTATATTACTTTTCTAATTTTCATTTCTGATCTTGATACTGAGTCATATTGTCCAGTTATAGCAAACCAATTCATTCCTTTACCGAATTCTTTATTACCCCAGAGTCCATTTAAGTTTGACTTGTGACAAGCAAAGTACCACCAAGCTCCTTGATAAAGGACAGCACAGTTTGAATAGGGATCATTATCTAAATCTCTGTCGTACGTAGTGAATCTCATACCGTTTTGATCATTTAAATTGTCACCAGCATTACCAGAATATCCACTTACATGCAACATATAGCCTTCAGATTCTCTAAATAGATAGAATCTGGAATATTGAGCGGAGTATCTTCCATTCTTATAATCAAAATCTATTTTAAGCTCATAGGTCCCGTTTGTTGTAATACGATGGATATTTTCATTCCCAAGATAAAATTCTCCATTTACATAATCACCAAATCCTTTCTTGTAGTCTTCCCATCCTCTGTAAAAATTCAGTTTCCCATTGATTCTTCTCTGGATAACAAGCCATCCACCTCCGTCAGTTTCGGTGTCACACATGACTTGAACTTTATTTGTTAAAGTAACAATAACTTTAGATTGGTTGTCACTGACAACTTCGTTACACGAGTTTGGTCTTGGAAAACTACCATTGATAGAGACCTTCGTGGCTTTAGGAACACAAACGTATGAACACTTGAGATCCACTTGACCTTGGTACGTCGAGATTTCGGCTGTGAGGAACAATAGCTTTAAAAGTTTATTAGGTTGTTTTTATTATTATTTATTAGAAGAAATAAAGCAATACGACAAAAAAAATATTTACTGTGTTTGTTACTAGTGTACAAATGATAACAGGAATATTAAAACAAATAAATTATTGGAAAATATAACACATTTTTAAAAATCAACAAAGGCTAAAAAGATATTGATGTCATTGTTTTAAGTAAGAAAAGATTATTAAATAAAAATGCATTTAATTATGAATTTGGCAAAATACCGAAAACAAAACTAAAAGTATATAAGTGACAGTCTAGTTAAAGGTTTGGAAAATCTAGGAGACGAAGTAAAACTGTTAAAACTTTATAAAGTTAGACAGTGTTATGTTCGCGTATATCATATCATATATCATATATATCATATCATATCATATCATATCATATTATATATAAATCTCAAAAGGAATATGTATGTATGTGGGTATGTACATACCGCATAATCTTTTTAAATACTGGACATAAAAACGTGAAATTTGCTACAAATATTCTTTGCGTTACGGCTGTGAACACTGTCAAGGTTTTAAAAAAAAATAAAATGACCGCAGAGGTCAGTTTAGTCAAAAAACGCGAAAAAAACACAACTTTTGATTCACATTGTCTTTGCCAGTACAACTTTTTATAGTTTTTCGTCACAAACTTAGAAAAAAAAGGATGCGCTGAGATTATTTTTATGACGTCATCAATCTTTGCGCATGGATTTTATAGCAATGAAGGGACATTTTTCATTCATGTTTAAATTGACGTCATCAAACTATGTGCATGGATTTTTATCTCAACTCAATGACGGGAACAAATTTTCTTCATGTTTAAATTGTCTACGTGCCGTAAACAACATAAATTCTTTACACTACCAATACTGTAGTTGATTTTCTAAATCTATCACTACTTTAATACTTTACACTGTGAATACATGACTTAAAGCTAATTAATAATTTAAAACTTTACAAACATAGGACAAAGCAAATAGATATAGTATTTTTTTTTCTGTTTCGGGAAGTAATACCGACGCCTTATTAAGGTTATTTAAACGCAGTGGTCCTGGTTACACTCTATATTTAAGCTTATAATTATATGGCGTCATCAAATTTTGCGTATTTATGCGTTTAAGAAGTTTTGTTTTAATTTGCGTCGTAATTTGTAGAATGCAATATTTAAATGGTTTAAGTTACCGGAAAATACTTTATCCCCGCTTAAGACTATTGTTTATAACTCCATGGGTTATTTTATCCAGTTCCGAGAACTGGGCACCTTTAGGCTTATCGCCTTGGTAACGGCCATTGTTTAAATTACCGGGCAATGTTTAAATTACCGGGCAATGTTTAAATTACCGGGCAATGTTTATAATACCGGGCAATGTTTAAATTACCGGGCAATGTTTAAATTATCGGGCAATGTTTAAATTAACGGGCAATGTTTAAATTACCGGGCAATATTTAATTTGCCGGGCAATGTTCAAATTGCTGGAACTAACTTTTTAAAGTTTTAATTCGTGTCGTATACGTTTTATAAACATTATTTCATATAGATTTTTATTTGTTATTGTTTTACGTGTTGAATAGAAAATTTAATTCTAAGTTTGCTTCCAAAGCAACAATAAATAAAAAAATAGCAAATAAACAAAAACAACACAACATAGGTCTGCGACTTAATGTTTGTCGTAAAAAAAATATATCAAACAATCATTAAAAAAAAATAAAAGTACTGTCGAATGTTCTTAATCAATGAATAGAACAAAATATATTCATGTTTTAATTTGCGTCGTAATTTATAGCGGGCAATTGTGTAATTGTTATAATGGGTGATGAGTAATGATTTTAACGGGTAATTCATGTTGTAGCGGGCAAATAAAAAATTACCTCACGTTTAAATTCGTGTCGTAGGTCATGCGGGCAATCTCATTCTAACTGCCTGAGTAGTTAGAGTGTATGTAAATATAACTTTTAGCCAGTTCGGAGGACCGGGCACATAACGGCTTGTATATATATAAATCTCAAAGGAATATGTATGTGGCTGGCTGGCTGGCTGGGTATGTACATACCGCATAATCTTTTTAAATACTGGACATAAAAACGTGAAATTTGCTACAAATATTCTTTGCGTTACGGCGGTGAACACTGTCAAGGTTTTAAAAACATTAAAATGACCGCAGTGGTCAGTTTGGTCAAAAAACGCGAAAAAAACACAACTTTTGATTCACATTGTCTTTGCCAGTACAACTTTTTATAGTTTTTCGTCACAAAGTTAGAAAAAAAAGGATGCGCTGAGATTATTTTTATGACGTCATCAATCTTTGCGCATGGATTTTATAGCAATGAAGGGACATTTTTCATTCATGTTTAAATTGACGTCATCAAACTATGTGCATGGATTTTATTATCTCAACTCAATGACGGGAACAAATTTTCTTCATGTTTAAATTGTCTACGTGCCGTAAACAACATAAATTCTTTACACTACCAATACTGTAGTTGATTTTCTTAATCTATCACTACTATTAATACTTTACACTGTGAATACATGACTTAAAGCTAATTAATAATTTAAAACTTTACAAACATAGGACAAAGCAAATAGATCTAGCTTTTTTTTTCTGTTTCGGGAAGTAATACCGACGCCTTACTAAGCTTATTTAAACGAAGTGGTCCTGGTTACACTCTATATTTAAGCTTATAATTATATGGCGTCATCAAATTTTGCGTATTTATGCGTTTAAGAAGGGAACAAAATTTTGTTTTAATTTGCGTCGTAATTTGTAGAATGCAATATTTAAATGGTTTAAGTTACCGGAAAATACTTTATCCCCGCTTAAGACTATTGCTTATAACTCCATGGGTTATTTTATCCAGTTCCGAGAACTGGGCACCTTTAGGCTTATCGCCTTGGTAACGGCCATTGTTTAAATTACCGGGCAATGTTTAAATTACCGGGCAATGTTTATACTACCGGGCAATGTTTAAATTACCGGGCAATGTTTAAATTACCGGGCAATGTTTATATTACCGGGCAATGTTTAAATTAACGGGCAATGTTCAAATTGCCGGAACTAACTTTTTAAAGTTTTAATTCGTGTCGTATACGTTTTATAAACATTATTTCATATGGGTTTTATTTGTTATTGTTTTACATGTTGACTAGAAAATTTAATTCTAAGTTTGTTTCCAAAGCAACAATAAATAAATAAATAGCAAATAAACAAAAACAACACAACATAGGTCTGCGACTTAATGTTTGTCGTAAAAAAATATATCAAACAATCATTAAAAAAAAATAAAAGTACTGTCGAATGTTCTTTATCAATAAATAGAACAAAATATATTCATGTTTTAATTTGCGTCGTAATTTATAGCGGGCAATTGTATAATTGTTATAATGGGTGATGAGTAATGATTTTAACGGGTAATTCATGTTGTAGCGGGCAAATAAAAAATTACCTCACGTTTAAATTCGTGTCGTAGGTCATGCGGGCAATCTCATTCTAACTGCCTGAGTAGTTAGAGTGTATGTAAACATAACTTTTAGCCGGTTCGGAGGACCGGGCACATAACGGTTTGTATATATATAAATCTCAAAAGGAATATGTATGTAAGTATGTATGTATGTGGCTGGCTGGGTATGTACATACCGCATAATCTTTTTAAATACTGGACATAAAAACGTGAAATTTGCTACAAATATTCTTTGCGTTACGGCGGTGAACACTGTCAAGGTTTAAAAAAAAATAAAATGACCGCAGTGGTCAGTTTGGTCAAAAAACGCGAAAAAAACACAACTTTTGATTCACATTGTTTTTGCCAGTACAACTTTTTATAGTTTTTCGTCACAAAGTTAGAAAAAAAAGGATGCACTGAGATTATTTTTATGACGTCATCAATCTTTGCGCATGGATTTTATAGCGATGAAGGGACATTTTTCATTCATGTTTAAATTGACGTCATCAAACTATGTGCATGGATTTTTATCTCAATGATGGGAACAAATTTTCTTCATTTTTAAATTTCCAACGTGCCGTAAACAACATAAATTCTTTACACTACCAATACTGTAGTTGATTTTCTTAATCTATCACTAATATTAATACTTTACACTGTGAATACATGACTTAAAGTTAATTAATAATTTAAAACTTTACAAACATAGGACAAAGCAAATAGATCTAGCTTTTTTTTTCTGTTTCGGGAAGTAATACCGACGCCTTACTAAGCTTATTTAAAGGCAGTGGTCCTGGTTACACTCTATATTTAAGCTTATAATTATATGGCGTCATCAAATTTTGCGTATTTATGCGTTTAAGAAGGGAACAAAATTTTGTTTTAATTTGCGTCGTAATTTGTAGAATGCAATATTTAAATGGTTTAAGTTACCGGAAAATACTTTATCCCCGCTTAAGATTATTGCTTATAACTCCATGGGTTATTTTATCCAGTTCCGAGAACTGGGCACCTTTAGGCTTATCGCCTTGGTAACGGCCATTGTTTAAATTACCGGGCAATGTTTAAATTACCGTGCAATGTTTATAATACCGGGCAATGTTTAAATTACCGGACAATGTTAAAATTACCGGGCAATGTTTAAATTACCGGGCAATGTTTATAATACCGGGCAATGTTTAGATTACCGGGCAATGTTTAAATTACCGGGCAATGTTCAAATTACCGGGCAATGTTTAAATTACCGGGCAATGTTTAAATTACCGGGCAATGTTTAAATTACCGGGCAATGTTTATATTACCGGGCAATGTTTAATTTGCCGGGCAATGTTCAAATTGCCGGAACTAACTTTTTAAAGTTTTAATTCGTGTCGTATACGTTTTATAAACATTATTTCATATAGGTTTCATTTGTTATTGTTTTACATGTTGAATAGAAAATTTAATTCTAAGTTTGCTTCCAAAGCAACAATAAATAAATAAATAGCAAATAAACAAAAACAACACAACATAGGTCTGCGACTTAATGTTTGTCGTAAAAAAATATATCAAACAATCATTAAAAAAAAAAAAAAAGTACTGTCGAATGTTCTTTATCACTGAATAGAACAAAATATATTCATGTTTTCATTTGCGTCGTAATTTATAGCGGGCAATTTTGTAATTGTTATAATGGGTGATGAGTAATGATTTTAACGGGTAATTCATGTTGTAGCGGGCAAATAAAAAATTACCTCATGTTTAAATTCGTGTCGTAGGTCATGCGGGCAATCTCATTATAACTGCCTGAGTAGTTAGAGTGTATGTAAACATAACTTTTAGCCGGTTCGGAGGACCGGGCACATACCGGCTAGTATATTATATATGGACTTCTAAAAGTCCTATAATTAACAGTTCAATAATACTAAAAGTAACAGTAAACCAAAATTTAATATTTTTGAATTGTTTAAACATACCTGCTCTTAGGAATTTGATTAAAGAAAAAAGCAAAAACCATTTACAAAACATTTCTTCTGCCATCGAGACAAATAGTGCAAATTTTTGTAGAATTGAATATGACAGATTTCCATACAGCTCTCAATGTAATGCTTGCTTTCTTATTTATACTAAAGTTCCCGTTTTAGCTACGTGCGAAATGTATTTCAACAATATCATGTTTCAGGAAGTACGATTTTTTTTTATGTTATCTGTAATTATATGTTTAGATGATATTGCTTTTTGGGGGTTCAGTTGTTAAAAAAGAGTTACGCTGGTCAATCTGTCGTAAATTACATTTACCGCAATTCGCCTATTTGGCGTTACATTCAATTTGCGGGAGGGAAATAAAACAATCTGTTGACTGTATTTCAATTTGTTGCTTCGTGTTGTTTTAATACCAAGTGTTATAGTAAATATAGTGCGAGCTATATGTATTCAGAAATTTTTTTTTTTTTCAATGGGTACGGTGGCCGATCAAACGGCGTTCTGAAGGTTTTGAGTTCAAATCCTGGTTAAAGCTAGTATTCGTTCCGGGACTGGATGGTGTCCCTGAGTCTACCTTGTTCTTTATGTATGTTTTTTAACGGTTAAAAAAACAACTGGATGAGCCTTCTGGCTTTTTAGTCTAGGGGGTAACGTTGTTAGGAGTAGGACAAGGGGGTGGGACACTTGAAGGTTTTGATCGGGCTACAGACCGAAGGCGTTGCTTGCCGTGTAACATAGGGTACGGTTTCTGCAGCTCAGCTAAAAAGTTATCCTGCGAAATTCCCTCAGATTATTACGTTGTGGATCGCACGTATACCTGCAATGTCACCTGGTAGCACTAATTCCATACAATATGTATGGACATCCAGGCACCGGGTGGTTCGTGAGACGGGTTCGCTACAATTTCACCTGGGTCACATACATTCCCATATTTCAATAAGAAGCGGGATACCGGGATCCGCATCGGGGGTTGTCCCCATATGCGTTTGCGCACAGGAAAAGTATTGGTATTTTACACACTTTGCCAGTCATTGAGGCCCATTGGTAGAGAAGATGCTCTGATGGGTACCTGACATTAGTTGGGTTAAAGTAAAGGCGGCAAGGCATTGTGCAAGCCACATATTCTCTAGTATGCCATGGCCACAGAAACTGAAGAACACGTCTTCATCGACCTCAATTTGATCAGAATAATAAAATTTACTTATAACTACATCCAAAAACCAATATGAACTTGATATTAAATGAAAAAAAAATATTGAGTGTTGTCAAGTGTTTTATAGTCTATAGTAAGATTATATGTTATCTTCCTTTTTAAAATGGCTCCTATATATTAACAAATTTTTATGTCATCCTTTTTCTTAAGATAATATCTGAATACAGTCAGCTATCTTTCTTCTTAATTATTACTACAACATGTATAATTTTCCCTGTACTTTATTTTCACAATCAATTAATGTTACGATATTTAACAATGTCCTTGTGCTCTAATTCAACAATCAATTAATACTACGACATTTAATAATGCCCCTTTGCGCTATTTCCACAATCAATTAATACTACGACATTTAGCAATGTCCCTGTGGCCTATTTCTACACTTAATTAATACTACGACATTTAACAATGTCCATGTGCCCTAATTCTGTATTGATACTACCACATTTTTTGCAAAAGTGTAGACCCTAAGTAAATGCAATCGCTAATGTAAAATCTATTATTATAGTAGACTTTTTGAGTTAATTACATTAGTCTTTATTACATTCAGCTACAGCGCTTTATCAGGTTAAGTGAATGTGTACGAAGTCTAAAGATATGATACCATAAAAGTATAAAAAATAATTAATAGACCTAATTATAGGACTAGACTTAAATTGTGTCAATACATTATGCGATATAATTGAGGCCTAAATCTTTATAAAATGTAACACGACCATAAAAAGCTAACACACTATCTATCATTAGTTAGACCTATACTAGAAAATGCAGCATCTGTAAGGGATACATGAACAAAGTATCCCTCCGAAACGAAATGATCCATATGGCGGGTAAAGCAGCGTTCACCAGTTTCTGTGACCACGGCATAAGAGGTAATTGTGTAGTCAGTACTATGTACAGCCACCTTTACTTTACCCCAACTTAGGTCAGGTACCCATCAGAAACGGGTCGATTCAGGGACACCCTGCAGACACTGGAAACAATCCTAGCTATCAACTAAAAAAAACCATTGCAAAACTATAACTCATTCTGAAAATAGCTGCAATGTCCACAACTAGTGAATATTCACAACTGACAAGTGTCACACTGATAGTTCTATTACTAAACCTAGAAACTATAAAATAAAGAATGGCAAAGATCAATACAAATACATACAATCTAGCTTTGCAATAGAAATAATTAAAATAAGTGTTGGAAACATTTCTTCATTCCAACGAAAAGAACGAATGCATATAAGATATTTTGCTTCTCAAGTGGGATCGGGGTCAACAGGTTAGCAGAGAACAAATCAGGAAAACCAACAATTTACCATCATTTAAAATTCTAATCATAAGATTAGACTAGACGTAAATCACTGACAAGCGAAGTAAAACCGTCTGTATAGATGGCGTGTATGTAATATATAAGACAAACTGTGATCAATAAAATAAAAGTAATACTATCTCATTCTAGTCTAACAAAGTCAACATCTGTGTAATTATTTAGAAGAAAATATGAATTAGGAAAAAATATTGCCTATTTTATTTCATATCTAGATATAATAAGCTTTGCCATCTTCCAAAGTTCATTGAAGGATAATTGAACCTTAAATTATTTCTTTAATTGGTTTAATTGGTCGCATCAAGATACTATTCTATATTTGTCGTATGAGAAATTGATAGAAAAGAAACAAAACTTCAGTGTTGATATGAGTCATGGTGTTATAACAATGTGATTACTTGTTATAAAGATAGACAATAAAGCGTCATTCTTGTTATGGATTTTTCCGTTATCCAGCATAATGTATTCATTCATTATCATGGGATAAGTAAATTATAGCATTAACTCATTGACATTTTCAATTCATTGCATGGTCGATTTCTACTGCAAGAAACGATGATTGCTTCAGACAGAAAAAACAATGTTTCTATTCATCCTAACGAAATCGCAAAATGACATGTTTTTGTTTTTTTAACGCAAAGTAATATTATCTGAAATACAATGAACAACATTCTGCCTAAATTGATTCTATCTTTTCACGATCTAAAGGAAACATCAGTTACAAGTATTAATTTACGACTTGTTTGCTACATTTGATATAACATCCATGACTCAGACAAGGGAGATGATATATTCAGTATATACATTTTGATCTTTAATAATATGTCATGTTAACTCAAAAGCATAAGATATTTGTTACCAACTAAAATTACGTTTTTTTACTATATATACTGTTTCTATGCAAAGTAAATTTCTCATAATATATGTTAGTCAAGCATCTTATTAATATATTATGTAGATTTTATAGATGTCTATATAGGCCTATTGCCTTAGTTCAACAATAAGTTAATCAGAGATCGAACTCTTTATCTACCTTTTAAATATATATAATATTATCTGTCATTATAAAATAATATATTTAACTCATTTAGGAATGGTTTTATTTTCTTATACTGATATTTTAATATATATTTATCTTTATATCAAACTAATTATCATGATAACTACATACAATCTTGAAATTAATTATAACTTAAAATACTTTGTAGACGACTTACTCTAAGTAGAATAAGTTAAGGATTACCATTAGATATGAAATGTAATAGATTAGTGTCAACATTCAGTGAATTATCCAGGTAATTTTACTTTCCATTCTTTTTAGAACTGTCTTCTACAATTACCAGAAAATATCTCGGAATTTATTAACAACACAATTTAAATCATTTTAAATTTATTAATTCGCAAATGAAGAAGATTATAATAATGAACATGGATTTTAAATTTGCAAAGTTAATTTTTTGGCGTTTGTTTGTTAGTAAAATCTTATTATATTTGTTACGATATAACTATGGGGGCTCGATGGCCTTGCGGCATCGCGTTCCCACCTGATGGTCCTGAGTTTGAATCCTGGTGCAGGCTAGGATTTTTTCCCGGGTCTGGAGGGTGTCCCTGAGTCTGCCCAGCTCTGACCTTAGTTGGAGTAAAATAAAGGCGTCTGTGCATACTGCTGACCACATCTTCACCTAGTATGGTGATTTGGTTCGACGGATACTTTACTTACTTAGTATATACCAAGATCGCACCGAGCATGCTAAATGTAATAACATAAAGAGAAGCGCTTTAAAAAATATCATCACGAATACTCTACTTGAAGAATGATTTGGACCAAGGATAAAATGTGTAATAATTTATTATTCTGCACTTTTTTCAAAAATGTTTACTTTATTTTATTATTATTAAATTAATATCTTCAAAAGCTTTCATCATCATGAACTCCACTATGGCTGATATTGACTCTACACCAATTACACAGGACAATTTACAGGACGTCAATGATGATGTTTATCAAGCTCTCGACATTTTTATCAACTGCATTTTAGCACTGCTGCTTGCAGGGATGGGCATTGTTGGAAATCTAATCAATATTGTTGTTCTATCTCAACACGGCATGAGAAACACATCCAACTTAATTCTTTTATTTCTAGCTTTGTCTGATATGATCTTTTCTCTCTTGACTGTTCTTAAGCATGTTCTCAATATTTTGATGTATACAAACAAATATGACTATATTACATTAACATCTGTGTTTTATCAAGTTTTTGACGGCATACTTATTGTCTCTCTGTTTACAAGTACATATTTAGTGACAATTTTATCTGTGGAAAGAATGATTGCGGTTTGTTTTCCGTTTCATGTTTCAAGAATTGTTACAAAGTTTAGGATACAATTAATAGTCGTATTGGTTACAATAATACTTTTAGTTCTGGAGTGTCCTTACTTATGTATTTCATATTTAGAATATGGATCGTTGGATAACGTCACAGTACTTTTGAGGCAGGGAACAGATTTCTTGAACAACAATAAAGACTTTTTGATAAACTTTTATTCTAGTGTATTTGTTAACATTTATTCTATGGCCATTCCAACTGGTATTGTAATAATATGTACCGCCCTCACAATTCTAAAAATAACAAAATCCTCAAAGAATCTAAGCAGCCTTTCTACCAATGTTTTATCAAAACGAAATAAAGAAACAAAGTCTGCTAAGACAAGTTTAATCCTGTCAACATCTTTACTATTTCTTGTGTTGCTCCCTTCAGGAATTATTGAAACCATTGGAATAATAGACACATCCTTATTTCATATGACGACGAAAAGTCTAAATCTGTTGTTGTTCTCTGAGCAAATGTTGTATGTGACCAATGCGTCAGCTAATTTTATTATATACGTTAACACTAATTCCAAATTTGCCAAGACTTTTAAGGCAATGTTTTCTTTTAAACAAGAAAACAAAAGAAAGAGTTAAGAAATTAAATTTAATGTTTTTTTGTGAAAATCTTTCACCAACATTAATATATTCTTCTGTTTGTTGTTAATCCATTATCAAATTGTTGTCATCATTATTTAAAAAAAAAATTTGAAATACGTAATGCTTTCTTGTTAATATTTTCGAATAAAGACTGAAAACAAAAATAGTTTATGTTTTTTCTGTTAAAGTTTAGTTCTCATTAAAATATGAATATGTTTAACTGTAAATGTTTAAGGAATCTTAAGCATTCTTAGAATAAAAAAAAAAAAACGTACACAATTTTGCCTGTGACCAATAAATAGCTGCAACTTACAACGTAGCAGTGGCTCTTATATTAATATATACCGCCAAAAGCAAAATGTAGTGATACACAAATATACTGTCGGAATGACGAATAGTTAAGATGTTCCAACGTAACAAACACCTCGAATTATTAAAGACTGTTTAATGTGCACACCATGTTTTATTAAACACTTTTATATTGTGTATAGAATTTTATCCATAATTCATTTATCTATTTTTTGTTATATTTAATATTGGATAAGAGCATATTTTTGTAAAAAATGTATCGACAATACATTGAGTTGTTTTTTTTTAAAGTATTTAATCTCGCTTAAATATGTGTTCAGGTAGTCTTTAAATATTTCCAGTAGTCCAAGCATTTCCCTTCTCATTCTATCTTCTTTGGGAACATCTATTCTAGCACCTTTCAATCCAAGCTCGCATATTTGATCAAACACGAACTAATTGTTGTTGTTTTGCAGACTGTTAAAGAAGCTACTTATTATCAACCAGTGCACATTAAGGTAATAATTGAAAATAAAATCTAGCAATACATTCTTTAAAAGTTAATAAATTGTCTTATGTACAATTTCATAGTTAACCAGGTCCTAGACGGCAGACAGAAGACCCAGTACATAACAACACAAATATGTAATAGTGAACACATATAAGAAAACCAGAAGTCCAAAGAAGAAGAATATAGCAATGGCAGTGAATCATATCGTGTGAAAGAGTTTAACTGTCCATCTGTAATCAGAGGCTTTCAGGACAAAGCTTATTATATAGCTCAAACAAAACAACAACAACGAATTATACATGTTCTGTATTCTCAATGTGAATAAATTATTAGAATTCCTATTTAAATTGTTTTCATTATTCCAAATCATTGAAATGTATTTTTCATAAAAAATGTATTTAAAGAAACATTGATATTTTAGTTTTGTTTTGTTTTTACTAAAAACGTATGACTGGTCCGCTTGCCTAGATTCATATTGTGTGTTTGTGCGTAACCTACTGTGTAACATATGTTAAATCAATCAAGCAAAAGTATACGACTTAATTGGAAACCACCAATAACGCGTTAAGGTAATTATTGTTTTGTGTCGAGATACTGATCTAATACAATGCCTTTTATGATTAGTTTTTGAGACCTAGATTTATATAAATATGACATAATTATAATTCAACATAAACGCACAGTCTATCTTAAAGAAAACATTTGATTAATTCTATTCATTACAAATAATGATTTTAAAATTAATTTGTTCATTTTTTGTTTTAGTATATATTTGGTCGTTAACAAATGCAGCCCCCAACGGTAAGTTTATGTTTAATGGGAATACATTCATAGACTTTGCTTATCAACGCTTTGTCTATTCTGTCTGTATGTCTTTGTATCGATATCTCAAATTCTAATATGCTTTATTTTGATCAGTATATCATTTAATATAATATATGTTAGGACTGTGTAACCGATTTATCTCTAATTTATCTCCGTCTCTATCTGTATGTATTTCAGTCTCTCTCTCTCTCTCTCTCTCTCTCTCTGTCTCTTTTTCTATCTCATAATACATGCCATCACTGGCACATACAACAAAAGCGAGTTAATGCTTTATACAAACATTATCTAGAGATGCTCCAGAAACAAACATATCTAATTCCACTCAAACTTTCTGTTTATCTCTCTTTCTATCTCTTATCTATTTCTTTCTCATTATCTCAATCCTTCTCTCTTTCTTTTCTCTTTCTTTTTCCTCTTTTCTCTCTCTTCTCATTCTCTCTCACCTTCTCTCTCTCATTTTCATATTCTCTCCCTCTCTTTCTCAACCCTGAACTCTCATCTTCTCCCTCTTTCTCTCCGTCTCTTTCTATGTCTCATATTCTTTATCTCCTCTCTTCCCTTTTTTTTATTTTCTCTCTCTTCTTCTATCTTTCGTTCACTGTCTCTTCCACTATGTGTACTTCTCACTCACTATCTCTCCTCTCTTCTCTCCTTCACTACCTATGTATATTTTCTTCTCATTATTTTTACCTCTTCTCATTCTGTCTCTCTCTATTTATGTTAATAATGTACTTGAAGTCTTGAACATTTTGGAAAGAAACCAAAGAAAAGTCACAAGATACCAAACATCATTACCATAAATGTGAATACCAATATACCATTACGAATTATATTAATATAAATTATGTATGTATTTTACAATTGGATTATTGTTTTTACTGTATGTTCAACCAAAGGAAAATTGTTGAAAAAAAACCTGACATAATACAATAATTCATGTGCTTTTTACAAATAAACAAATTATTTTTTGCAGATGTGGAATTTGCTGTAAATGATAAATATGACATAGAACAACATCCCCTTATTAAACCAAGACCTAATTCCTGTAGAGATGTGGTCAGCAACCAGTCTAGAGTTGTTGTCATTCTATCAAGTGGACTTGAAGTCATGCGTGACACTAAAACAGACGGAGGTGGATGGACAATATTTCAGAGAAGAATTAATGGAAATCTTTGTTTTTACAGGGGGTGGGAAGAATATAAATATGGATTTGGTGATTTAGATGAAGGTGAATTTTATCTTGGCAATGAAAACATTCACCGTATTACAGTACAGGCACGACATGAACTTAGAATTGACTTAGGATCTGTGCTTCTTCGTCCTAAATATTTTTCAAGATATTCCAGATTTAAAATATTAGGTGAACAAGAAGGTTACAAGTTGATGATAAATGGTTTTTCAGGCAATGCAGGAGACAGTTTGAGTTATCAGAATCTCATGAAGTTTTCAAGATATGACAAAGACCAGGATATTTATCGAAAAAAACTGTGCAGCGACATATTTAGGAGCATGGTGGTATAGAGGATGTCACGAGTCAAACTTAAATGGTGATTGGGGTAATACTGAGTATGGTAAAGGTTTGACTTGGTACACACTTACTGGATTTTACCTGTCAGCTGATTTCACAGAAATGAAATTCAGACCAATTGGTAAATAGTATACCTTAAGCTGAATATTTTACTCAACAGATAAAATTCTACATCTTTTTTATACTATTAACAACTTGTTTCTTTTTCTTTATAATGCTTCACAAAGAAAACAATTTAAAGTTTCTAATTCAGTTTCAAATGTATACATGAAAAAATATGTATTAAATAAAAATTAGTCAGTTTTAAATCTCTATTGGTTTATTATTTGTATAGTAATAATAATAATAATTTTTATTCGGTCAGCTTTAATCTAGGTTTATATGAATTATATGAATGTCAATCATCTTAATATATCTTCTTCATTGATAAATAACATGTAGATGGGCTATTTCAGGATAGATACTATCTAACCATTTGTTTCATCACTTGAAATTTCTCATTCAGTACCGATGTGCTCAGTGTTTAAACCAATGGTCGCCAAAGGCAGTCTTGTGTGTTAATTCATAGGACTGCTGTCGCCGTAAGAGTCGACTCCCATCTCTGTAGATGACGGAGTGAGAAGTGATAGCATCAACATGGGGCTGGGTGCTAAAACAATTTGCCATGTTGTGGTGGTGCCCCACGACACGCTATAATGCCCTGAGGTTAGGGCGTGATGCAACATTGGGAAAGGTAAACAGACACTTCCTTATGCCTGGGTTCAAAGATGGCTCTAAGGTGATACGTCCGCTTTTGACGGAGGCATCCCTCCTTCAGACAAAATCCACTCGGCCGGCGTACATCCAGACTATGTTACAGAAATACGAGGCAGGTCACGAAGACTCTTGGATTTTAACGTCACGTGGTGTGTAGTGAACACGTTTATCCAATATGCAACCCAATAACAACCTGTTGCGATGCACAGATAAACAGGGAAAAAATATTTTCCTTATTCCTTATGCGAAAAAAAATGCATGTAAATACTCTGTATCCCCTAGTGGCATTCGGACATCGAATGTGTTGCATGAACAAAACAGGGAAACCAGTAACTTATCATCATTTAAAACATTAACAAAAATGCAAGACTAATGCTCGGACCACGGATGAGCGTAGGACGCAATAAACATCATTATAGAAATAGCGTCTGTAATATATAAGATAAGCGAAACAACCGCCTTAAATGCGGCCGGCATGAGGCTAGATTCGTACAGAAGTTGGAGCTGACTTCCTCAACCCTTGCCTGTATTACATGCATGCCCAGATACCCTTATCTTAAACCCGGTTCTAATGGAGAAATTCCACTTGTGGTCCGCAATTGCAGTCGCCCCTTTGATGGTCTCTCGCAGTCATCGTCACGTAGGACTCACGAAAAAACTTTCGTCATTGAACGACAGCATATAAACCTGTAATAATTTACAAAGAAATATCTCTATAGATGGGGTTGTTCAATGATGGTGACAGGCAGCGGCGTATTTAGCATGTTTCACTTGTTTTATTGGAACAGGGGGCCCCACAGGAAAGGGGGCCCCCACACATAAAAAAAGTTTTCTTTTCTTTTGGAAATTATATTATAATAGTGCTGTTGTAGAAGCGCACAATGAAAAGTCTTCTAGGTTGTAAACATATGTTACTTGTGCCTGAATTATATCGTGCGAAAAGCTACTTACTTTGTTTGTGCAATTTTACGAGAATACAAGAATCTTTGAATGAGTTTGAAGCTCAAGGAAAAGTGAAGTCTGGGACAGCCGAGTATGTTAAAATGAACACCAGACAACGTCGTCATCGCAGTGTTTGTGTGAAAGCACTTGACTGTGGACAGACACAAGAAGCAGAGTTGTCACCAAGAGAGAAGTTCGCGTGGACAGTTTTCTCCCAGTTATAGACCAGTAGAAGCAATCATTTTATCATCGTTTTAAAGTATACATTATTGTTTGTGAACGATCTGGATTCCTTTGTCGACTTAACAATTTGTCAGCTGATGAAATCCAACATATAGCTGTGAAATGTGTCTAAATTTATGACACAGATCTGGACGATTGCTTCTGTAATGAACTGGTTCAATTTACTGAGTTATCCAAACAACATGCTGATTTAATGAAGGATAAACAAAAACATTACATTGGATATGAACAGTTTATAGTTAATTTATAAAAAGATTGTCTATCAACGCCTGGTATATAATTGTCCGAACATTGAAGTTGCCCTAAGAATGTATCTGTCGGCGTTCCGTGGGGTGGCTGGCGCCTGGACACAACCTTGGTGTATCCCCTCCCCTTGGTTCACTCCTGAACATCGTTGACAAAAGTGCCGGACGGCTTGTCCGTTTTTTTAAATTGATTCAATTATAGTTACAGTTATAGTATGGTACTCATGGTTGCCAATGCTTCTAGTGAACAATCATTATCCAAATTAAAGTTGATAAAAAATAACCATGACTCATGTGAAGCCGTCTGCCCTATTTTTTCTCAGCATTGGATTTGGCATTCCGGTATAGACATAGGGTGAATTGGACTTTAATTACTTTGTTAAAGACTTTGTTGTTCGTAAAGCAGTAAAGCACGTAGAGTCAATGTTAAAATAATTGATTCCATTAAATAAATTGCCAGTTTGGCTAAACATTTATCATTAAATGTATACAAAGGTGTCGTGGATCAAACATATTATAGTTTTAAGGTGGTTTGTGTTCTATATTGTCATCTGAAAATAAAAAAGCATTGTTAAATCACTAAAATGGTGCAAGGGAATATGCAATGCATGTCTCCACCTAAAAACAAATATCAATTCATATTTTGTTATGGCCAGCCACTAGCTTTAGCTCTATATGTTATTATTTATACATTCAAAAGAAACAAGTTAAATGTAAAATTTAGTTTATATATTTCAAAATTTATAGTTCATATCAAATTCCGGTGAAATAGACGATAATAATGAAACAGATGAAACCAACTTATCTTTTCTTTTTAGTTATGACTTATAAACATTTTTTTTTACTTTTAAAATATTTAAAAAAATAAAATAAATATGAAATAAAACACAAGTTAAACAAACATGTTTATTTTACACCACTAATCAGGCCACGAGGGGCCCGCCTCAACAATTTTGGAACAGGGCCCCCACAATCCTAAATACAGCGCTGGTGACAGGCAGTCCTGGATTTACATCGACAGTTATAAGCATGGATGATGTGTTATGTCGAGAGCCATTATGACACAAACACGCAGTAACAAATAGTATATGTCCTATAGAGCATTTGCAATCACTTGACAAAAAGCACGTGGTGTTTGTTTATTTGTCTATTGGTCACATATGGCAGCCGTATTATCATAGGCTTAGGAAAGTTTGATTGTTAAGTACCCATATTAAAAAAAATATGACTTAAAAATGTATAAAACGCTGTCATGCGATGAAAATTTACATTCAAAGCTAAAATTTAAACCATAGTGCATACTATTTAATTTAAGATGTCGATTGTCAAATGTTAGGCTATCTTAACTTATTATATAAAAAATAAAGGTTTACTTATTTATAGAATGAAACCTAGAATGCGCAGTTGGACTTTTGATTTCTTACACGAAATTTGAAAATACATAATTTTTTTTTTGCGTACAGAAAATGAAAAAAAATCAAACAGTTTGCCTTTTTTGTTAATCCTAAATTTGCTTTTTATCATAGGGTCACTTCGAGTTTAGTTAAAACGCACACTATAAAAATCATGACTTTTCTAAACCGCCCGTTCATAAGTGTAGAGGCTAAAGTCCATTGAATAAAATTTCGGGCTGTAAATGAGTTTACTTGAATAAATATAATAATTGGTTAAACTCACACTTTTAGTTCATACTTTGTATGTTTAGCAATATGTAATGTTGTGACAGGGGATGGTGTAGTCAGCAGGGTGCACGATGTCGTACGCCAACTCGGTGCGTGAGTTATGGTACTATCTTTATGGGCCATTTATTTACGTCAAACACGGTGAGCTAAGTAGACAGACCTCAACACATTGTTGTAATCTCTCTATATATTTTCCAATTTTTATTTTTTTTGCAAACTAAACTTTTGAACTGTAACGCATTTGTTTTTATGCTTGGATTCACTTATTGTTGTTTGATGTTTATTTTGTGAAACGTTTTTTAAACTATTAAATTATATAATTCAAGACTGTGTATATCTAGTAAGTGATTTTCTTATAATTACCCTGTAATCATTACAGTTGCAACATCATTCACTCTAGCCACCTTGAATAAACAACGCATCTTTGTGAATTGTTTTCCTGCTTGTGTGTGTATGTGCTAAGTGAAATAGATAGAAACTGTTTGTCTACCAAATATAAATAATATACAGACATATCTGATAGTGACCAAGGGAACAAGTTTGGCTATCACACCTCTAGAGTAAGAATCCATATCATAATATTTCTAGTTTCGTAGGCAATAGATCTAAGCCTACACTCTCTACAAAACAAAAGAGTACGGTTAGGAAATGAGGCACACAGAGCAATTGGAGGAGTGAGGAATGTACACATTATGTGTGTGTGTAAGTAGGGGGGGGGGAGGATATTGCATGACATAAGGTAATAGAAGGTTTTTTTTTGTACGGATGTTAACATAGATTTTTTCCAAAACCAATTTTTGGTTCTAGAAATCCGATTTTAAACCAATTTTTTTTTCTTCTTCCCCATGTTAATAATTATGGTGTAAAATTCAAATAGTTTGAGATTTTGTTTTTAATTATTAGAAAATTCAACATTAAAAATAATAATTACTCAATCCTTTCGATGAAAGATTGAAAGAAGAATTTAATTCTTTAATACAATATACAAATCTACACTGAATGCTCTGCAGAAATCAACAAGAACAAAAAAACGCAATAATACACTAATACAGAATTTGGTGCAGAAAGTACTAGCAATGGATTTTTTTCAAAGTTTTCCAAATGCAAAAGAAAATGCGTAGTAGAAATTTGAAGAAATCGCTAGAAATGTTAACTGTATTACGTTATAATAAATACGCTGTCCGCACATCAATAGCAACCATGCGCTCTAGAGTCGCACTTTTCAACAGTCCGCCGATTTTGAGATCAAGCAAAAAACGATGTAAATGGTTTGGACACACAGTAAAAAAAAACACCTTTAAACAATAGACACCACCAGACATTCCTTATCATGGATCTACCAAAGAAAGAGGAAAGTGATCGACCATGTAATACGTGACTCCAAGACCTGGATGCTGACGTCAAGAGAACATATCACTTGGCGAGAGCTGTAACGACTCGTTCAGAACCGGGATGGCTGGAGATTCCTTGTTGGTGGCCTGTGCTCCGAGTAGGGTAGCAGTAAGTAAATAAGTAAGAATTGTATTTTAGGGCGAAATAAGAATATTTTTAAATAATAATAATACATAAGTTTCAATAGCATCAATTTAATTTATAAAACAAAACAATAATGGACATAATATAACCGGTTTAAATAAATACACTTATTACTTTTACTTTAATTGGTTTTATATGCAACCATCTCTTCAGACATCGTTTTATTATGATTAAACTTCGAGGAATTTTACTTCAAAGACTTATGCTTTGCATCATTACATTAAATGCATTTTTTCTTATATAAAATTCTTCAGAATGGTTACATGAAATGAGTGTCATTTAGTCACAAATATGAAACGTATTTAAACCAAAAACAAACAATAACAACAACAATTGGAAACTAATATGTATATTTAAATATTTCTTAACAAATAACTAAATGTAAAAAAAAGCACGACTAGCTAAATAAAACAGAAACTAGAAAATGTATTTATCGATAAGTGATTTTTAAAAAGTATAAGCTTACAAATATTTTCAATTTAATTAAATAGAAATTGTAACAACTATTGGATATATTTGAAATAACATATTTAAAGTAAATTAAAACGATATACCAGATTGATATTCGTTGAAAAAAAATCATTACAAAATATTTTAATAATATTGGTCAATAGCTAGCCTTAACATCTTTCAACGGGTTCATGATCACAGCATAAACAGGGATTGTGAATTAAGCACAATGAACAGTTTTACAACTCATATGAGATAGACCTTAGTGTTGCAAAACAACAGGATTGCATCTTTTTCCCAAATATCAATACCAATAGAATATTTAATTAAATAGAATTCATAAATTGTAACTTTACACAAAAAGAAAAATCCTTTCCTTTGCAGCAATTACGTTATTTAATAATCGCTATTCAAACATTGGCATGCCAAATGAGTTACAATATTTTAAGAAAAAGCACGAAAGAACATTTCCACTAAGAAGAAACAAATCCATGACGTGTTTCAATTAAACAACTCTACAAATAAAACAACAATGCATAAAAACTAAGAAAAGCTTTACTGAGATTTTTTTCAATTTCCCATTAATTGTACACGTTTGATTTATTTTTAAATTTAAGAAACAATAATAAAATAATTCAAAAACAAAAATTAAATCGCATGCCTTGGACAAATCAAATATAGTCGAAATTGAAAACTGTTATTGTTCTAAAAGAGTCCATTACACATTTAAACATCTATTAATACCATTATCTAAAAAAAAACATATTATCTTTATAAAACTTTCCTTGTTATATTACAAGAGAACTATTAATGTTTAATGTTCCTGGTATTTTATCTTCGTGCATTTGAACATTTTTAAATATAAGTAATCAAAGAAAAACTGATAATTTGTGTTAATAAATATATACATGCAAAAAAATTATTTTTTTCCTACAAATAATTTAGAATTATAAGCCGATATAGCCTACTATTTAGACACTAATATTTAACTTAAAATGTTCATTTATTACTTTACAGTAAATATTAATGTCTGAAATAACTGTGCCTGCGTGCAAAACCGGTATCTGCGAATGTATTTTTTTAAAATAGTTAAATAAATTCTTTCTATTTTTTTATTTGAAATTTTTCAAACACATAATAATATATTATTTACGCTAAACAACAAGGGGACGAAAAAACTATAAACTAATACAAAATGTGTCTATTTACATTTCGCTAAAAAAGGTAAGTATACAAAATTTAGCTATATGATTTATTAAAATGAGTATTTTTCAGCTAAAATATTAAAAATAACATACACATTTACATTTTCAGAAACGATTTACGAATTTCATTTAACAGTTTTTATAAAATCATAAATTTCTAGTAAACACATTAAACATGATATTTATTTGTATTTCTAAGAACGAAGACGTATTATGAATTTGCCTTTCGTAGACTAATTATTAAATCAACGTCATAATTAAGCACATTTCCTGATATTACCCAGAAGGCCAAAATCTTTACATAAAATAATATGCCAATTTGTAAAAGTAAAAATTACATAGACTAATTTTCTTAAAAAATATTTCAATTAACACAATATAAGCAATAGTTTGCATATTGTAATCTCCGTTTTTTAAATTGTTTTGATTATGGTAGAAACCTATTTTTATTATCAAGATTTATAATTGTAAATTAATAGTGTGTAAAATTTGAATAATCTAGTTTAAATATATCGAAAACAAAATGAGCAACGCTTAAAACTAAAAAAAAACACACAATAACACTCTATTACATTTAAAAACAAATATAATTTATATCTAAAATTTAATTTCACAATAGAAATTAAGATAATTATGGGAACTTTTCTTAAAACTTTGAGTCTTTTTCTTGTCTCGCGGATTGTATAAGATAACCGGAACTGAAGAAAAACAATACATTTTTTAAAATTGAAATGCTCTACATGTAAGTTAAATTAATAACAAATTAAAAGATCTAATCTAACTTTAATAAGTAATATTTGTAGCACTAATATAATTTGTAATCACAAAATGTAGAAACAGTCTGTAGAAAAAGTGATGTTTTATATATTAAAAATATAAATAAGAAATAGACAAATATAGTACGATATGGGCTTAATATTTTTAATACATTATATTTATTATGTTAAAATATAAATACATTCATTTGAATTTATGAAGAATTTATGTTCGTTAATTTAAAGCCTTAATGCGGAGTTTCTAGAGTACCGAGTTATAAGGTCTCATAAAAAAAAAGACCCGGACGAGCCAGAAGGGATATCTTGCCCAGGGCGTAACGTTAGGATTGACCTCAGGAGCGGGGCACTCCCAAGCTCTGTTCGGGCTCCAGCCACTCCACGAAACACCGAATGCGTGGCGTGCAGTGTAACAGTAAGGATTCCAGAGCAAGCGATTGTTCACTGCGGTTCCCCTAAGGATCAATATCGCGGTGGCTCGCCCGTATGCCTGCATTGTCACCCGGTAACACAAATCTTATGCTATAGGTACAGACATCCAAGTACCGGGTGGATCTGAGACGGGGTTGCTGCGTCCATTGCTTCCTCCCCACCGCGACCTCGTGGCTTATCGGCAGTGCAATGGTCTTTCGGCCCCGCAGCGGGAGCTGTCCCCATGCGTTTGCCCGCCGGTGTAATATTAATGGGATCGTATCGGCGGTTTACACACTTTGCCATTCTTTGAGGCCCAAGGGTACAGAAGAAGTATTGAGAGTACCCGACTGGCAAACGGGTGACCTTGTTTTGCTGTCCCGGTCATATCAATTAGAAACAATTTTCAAATTATTTCTCATAAGTAATGTAAGTCTTGGACAATTGGATAGGTAATGGGCATGGTGCGCTGAACAAGAAACTAAAATATGCCTAATTATTTAGTTCCTAGACAATGACAATGAGTTCTTGTACTTCAATCCCCCATTTGTACTCCCTTATGTTTGTGGCACATTTCAACAAAAACATTGTCCTCGTTACGTGTTACATTGAATGTTCTTGCATTAAAACTTCAGATGCTACTACTACATTATTAGAGCTACATGGTAATTGTAACTAGTATAATATTCTAGCTTACTCTGCTGTAAGAAGCTCTTTTCGTCGTGTTGCAGATGTTAATGATGGTCTAATTCCCTAAAATTAATTGATTAATTCAGTTAATAAATAAAAATAATATTTTTTTGAAAAATACGTTAACATACAAAATGTAGACTACTAAAATATGTTATATTATTTTTTATGTGGCATGCAATAAGACAAGCAGATATTTTCTGCAATCAAAATGTTATCATATAAGGAGCATAGGTGATTAGTTGTTAAGAAAGATAAAAGACTTATAGCCACTTTTTAAGAGTCTTCAAATTAGCATTTGTATCAAAACATAATGACTTTAACAATTTGACTTCACTGCATATTTTAAGATCGAAAATATCAAAAAAATCATCATCATTAATACAATGACCGTTATGGTCGTTGGGGGAAGCAAATGGACACCTCAGCAGTCAACGTTCTCCACTTTTGCGTATCTTGAGCGGTTGTCAATAGATGAGTCAACTGCAGCCCTGTTCAATACTAAACATTATCGAACCAGCATCTCCGCTGACGGCCTCTCCGATGTCCACCTTCTACCGTGCCCTGGAGGATTGTTTTTGACAGGCTATTGTGCCGCAACACATGACCAAACAATGTCAGTTTGCGCCATTTGATTGTTGTTATAATGTTTTCATGAGGACCTGCAATTGGGGATATTCTGTCCCACACACACGCATTAGTCATGTGTTCTACTCAAAGTATATTTCTCATGCATTTTTTTTCGAAAGCCTGCAACTTGTTTTCAGTTGCTGATACTAACGTCCATGTCTCACATCCATACAGAACAATAGTTTTGACAAGGGCTCTGCAAAGTCTGAGCTTTGTTGGTAGACCAAAGCTTTTGCTAGTCCAGATTCTGTTTAGGCGAGCCATTGCCACCATTGCAGTTCCAATCATTGCTCAAACGTCTGACTCACGGCGTCCGTCTACGGATATGATTTCTACTAGATATTTGAAATTATTTACTTATTCCAGTGGTAGTTGGTTTAATATGATGTTTGCACTTCTGGCATCTGTGCTGTTGATCATTATTTTACTATTTTCTGAGCCGATTTTCATTTCGTTTGCTCTTGCTCTATTTGTCTGTTAACTCTTGTAGCTCTTTGTTGCTCATGGCCAACATAAGCAGAAAGCTTTTATTTTGAAAGCAAAAAGAACCAGCACAATTATCTAGCTCATAGGTTACCAACAGGGATTTTATCACACCCAGGAGTCAATGAAGATATTTTCAAGGAGACTAACGTTTCTTTGGACGTTTACAAAGACGCGTTAAAGAGAAAATTATTGTAAAAAATAAAATAATTTAAAATCAAATGTTCACGTTTTCTATGTCTTATACTAAGACAAAGCTTTTGACCCAACTATTAATAATGATAAAAAACTTGATTTATAAGCTTATAGCTCATCTATGTATGCTATCAAAATTAGCATAATGTTATATCTTACTTTCCACAGTCCAGATTCAGATTTTGGGTCTAAGAAGGTATAAAAACACAAGTTAATGAGACATTCTATCGTTAAACTCTTCTAAAAGTTTTAGAATCACCAAAAACTAGGACACAGAGAATCTAGAGCACAGACTGTGACGACGAGAGTATACATTTTGATGACTAATGTTTTGTAATCATGTTTTTTATTGCAGGATAGTGCAGTTCTATCTATGCAGTCGTACGTTAGAAAAACAAAAACAACAACAAATATGTAAGCCATGGGGATGTTGTGCTTAAACTGCTTCAGCCATACGCTGCTTGCTACATTGTTTTATACTCTCTGCAGTCTCAGAATTCAAATTTCATAAAGACCCCACGAACAACAGTTACAGTCATCACATATTGACTGAATGAGACAGAGGGCAATCGCATTAGATGTTGTTGTCGTTTTTTTTTGTTTCTTTTTTTTAATAGTAATTTAATGACATAGCTGCCCCAGAGTTCGTACATTGTGGAACAAGCACTAACGACAAACGTGACTAGTTGAACCAATTTTAGCCTACCTTCAATGTAAATGCCAATATCTCACTCATTTTTATTTACACGGTAACAAAGGTGACGAGAGTAACAAAGTAATAACAAAGTCCACCACTTATTAGTCATTATGATATTTGTCTATCAGATATGTTAATGTATATAGCATAATTGTCGTGTTATGTTTATACAAGATTCACATAAAATTGGTGGATTGATTATGTAAATATTATACAATTTTAAAATTAAATCGATTGAAATATTTCAAGGGCAATTGTTAAATGCAAGATAGTAAATTTAGTTAGTTATTGTATTTCTTTCTTCAAATCAAGGAGATAATTTTGCCATGGAACAAACGCAAACATACAGAATTGTTCCATTTTCCAAATCTTGTGTGAGAAAACAAATACCTCTGCAGCAGGCACTACCATTCAATATGTTATTGATTTTGTTACACCCATGTAAAGGAGTTTTGAATTTGTATTAGGTTTTGTAAGCCTTAAAAATTAATTAACAATGTTTCTTTCAGTAGGTAATAGTTCATAAAAAAAACACACATGAAAACAACTATGTTATATATATTTTGAAAAAAGGCAACTATTTCAGATATGAGTGGGGTTTGGTGGTCAGGCTAAGGAAAGGCAAAATATATTTTAAAAGGACGATTTATGATGTCTATTGATATTAGTGTCACATCTGGTATTTTTGTTATATTATTATTGTGTGCTCTGTGAAGAAATGTTGTTGGAATGTTCTTGTTTTGAAAATTTGTTGAGTTGACTATGTCCTCCAATACGGTGCTGTAGGACAGTGGCATTAGCATAGGTGAACAAAACCAAAAACGCTTTTTAAGGTTAGCCTATGTAAATGTTTGTGGCCTGGTGAGGAGAATGATGTATCCAGAGTTTGTTGATAAGATAAATTTGTTCGATGTTATAGGTCTTTCGGAAACAAAACTTAATAATGACAAGGTGGAAGATATCGATACTATAAGTATAGAACACTTTACCCTTTTCCACAAATTTAGACACCATAATAACAATAGTAGATCGGGGGGACTGAGTGTGGCCATAAAAAATGACCTAGTTGATAAAACTAAAATATTAAGATGTGACAATAATGAAATGATTTGGCTACAAATAGGAGCAGAAAACAATCCCTTATTAATTCTAATTATTTATACCCCACCCGAGAATTCCCCATATGCCCAATCTGATTTTTTCAATATTCTAGAAATGGAAATAATCGATAAAAGAAATATCACTAACAATATAATCATAATGGGTGATTTTAACGCTCATACCAAAGAAAGAGAAGATTACATTATAGACTCCATAACAAGTCCCCACGAACTCTATGTAGAAATAAGTGCCCAGACAGAAGAAACGCTTAAAAGAAAAGACATTCCACTCAAACGTATAAACGTAGATACGACAATACCGAATAACTGGGGCCGCAAACTAATCGAAACATGTAAAAACACAAACATGTTAATAATGAATGGAAGGAAGGGGTTACTGTCACATAAACCTACGACTACATTTAGCACAGTAATCGATTACGTACTAGCAGACAATGACCTTTTTCACAAAATTAGGAATCTAATAATCCACGACTTTGATCACCTATTCTCAGATATCCATTGTTTAATATCATGTGAATATGAGATTGAGATTGGTGGAGCAAATAAACCTGGAAATGCGCGTAGACGACTAAATAATAGACCAGTGGTAGAGATCATTAAACCGTGGGTGCAAACTAAATCTAAGAACTATTTTGAAATGGTAGAAAAGCAAAACAAAAACAGCATAAATCTGAAACTAGACGAATTACTAGAAAGAAGTGACCTTTGTAACTCCCCTGAAAACAAAAAACAAGAAATAAATAACATAGTAGAGGAAATAAATAAAATATTAATACAATCTGCAACTGAAATATTTAGCACAAATCGATGCCCTAATGATAAAAATAACCTAAGAAAAAATAAACCCTGGTTTACACTTATATGTAGACAAAAACGAAGATTATACCTTAAAGCAAGAAGAATGAATAGTACCCTTAAAACCAAAGGCTCACTTGAAAGTTTAAAAACACACAGTAAAAACTACAAGCGTGAAATGAACACCGCTATAAATAAATATGAAAACAAAATGAGAAATAAAATAAAAAATCTGAAAGGAAAGAATCCAAAAGAGTACTGGCGTATCCTAAAGGACAAAAACAGAAAAGAAGATTATAATGACATTAGTATTGACGAATTGTTCCATTTTTTCAAATCCCAAAACGAAACGACAGACAACTGTTGCATGAACCCAATAAAAACCAATTTAACCGCACCTAACTTAGATACGACAAGACTTAATGGTGAAA
Organism: Anisus vortex; assembly: GCA_949126835.1. Lineage (NCBI taxonomy): Eukaryota > Metazoa > Mollusca > Gastropoda > Planorbidae > Anisus > Anisus vortex. The sequence continues at coordinate 18,842,866 of OX421500.1, forward strand.
TAACATATAATGAAGTGTTATCAGCCATCAATAAAACAAGTAATAATAAAAGCTGCGGACACGATAAAATTTATAATGAATATATAAAATGCACAAAGGTTATAATGATACCCACATACGTAAAATTATTCAATGTTATCCTAAAAGATGGAATTTTCCCCGAAAGCTGGTCACTAGGGATGATATGTCCAATATATAAAAATAAAGGCAGCAAGGCAAAGCCCGAAAACTTTAGACCAATTACCTTATTATCATGCTTAGGTAAACTATTCTCATCCATTCTTAATGTACGAATGGAGATGTTCCTTGAAGAGCACAACTTATTAAACGAGAATCAAATGGGTTTTAGAGAAGGTTATTCCACAACGGAAGCATCATTTATACTATATGCGCTGAGCTTTTTAATAAAAAATAAAGGTGACAAACTGTTCTGTGCATTCATTGATCTAAAAAGAGCTTTCCCGTCTATTAAAAGAAAATTACTCTGGGCGAAAATGTTAGATATAGGCATAGATGGAATTTTCCTTAAATGTATACAGGGGTTATATAGAGATATTAAATCGACAGTAAAATTAAATACAAACCTGTCACCGTTATTTAACTGCGAAGCAGGACTAAGAGAGGGAGAACATCTGAGCCCTCTATTATTTTCTATGTTTATTAATGACTTAGATTCTTATTTAGAACTAAAAGGTGCAAGTAGCTTAACTATCAGCAACGATAACAACGCAGATCTACTAAAAATATTCACATTATTATATGCTGACGACACAACAATCCTAGCTAAAACCGCAAAAGAATTACAGAAAAACTTAAACATTTACAGTAACTATTGCAAGGAGAACCACTTAAACATAAATGAAGATAAGACAAAAATAATGATATTCGGTAGAAAGGGGAGGGTAGGAAATCAGAAATTTGTACTAAATAATAATATAATAGAAATAGTTTCTAAATTTAAATACCTGGGAATAATCTTCTCAGCTAACGGTTCTTTCTCAGAACACAGGAAATATTGTAAGATGAAAGGTACTAATGCTATGTTCAATCTTCTCAGAAAATGCCATACACTAAGCTTGCCCATAGATAGTCAAATTGATCTATTTGATCAAACAGTACTACCTATACTAACCTACGGTTGCGAACTATGGGGTATGGAAAATTGTGACATTTTAGAAAATGTTAGACTAAGATATTTGAAGATGATTTTAAAATTGAACACAAAAACACCAAATTATGTAGTCCTAGGCGAAACAGGCAAACTCTATATAAGATCATTTATTAAAAAAAGAATGTTACACTTCTGGATCAAAATAGCGACCGGCAAAGAAAGCAGGATTTCTAAAATAATTTATAACATTTTACTTAAAGAGCACCTGGTTGAAAAATGCAAATGGTCCGCCAATATAAAGTTACAATTGGAACAACTAGGATTAGGATATATTTGGTTAGAACAAGATATAATAGACACTAAACTTTCAAAATCAATAATTAACTTACGTATAAATGATCAAAGTAAACAAGAACTTTATGAGAGTATGCAAATAAGCAATAAAGGTAAATTATATAGCGCTCTAAAATATAAATCTGACTGGGAAAATAGTCCACCCTTTTTAAATAAATTACATCTGAAAGAAGCTATCTATATACTAAAAATACGAACAAGTAACAATAATTTCCATGTTGAACTGGGTCGCCACTCCAGAATAGATTATAATTTAAGATTATGTCCCTTTTGCTTAAAAGATATAGGAGATGGATTTCACTATTTACTCCAATGTGTGCACTTCAATGCCCAACGAAAAATGTATCTAAAAAAATATTACTATAACAGACCTAATGTAGAAAAAATGTCGGAACTGCTTAATTCTAGCTCTCTAAAAGAACTTAAAAAACTAAGCATATTTTCAAAAATATTAGTATCTGCTTTTAAAAAATGAGAAAAAGGTTAGAAATGTTTAAGTATTTTAACTTGTTGGTTTGTCACTATGATATTGAGAGATAGTCGTAGAAGAAATGTAATATACTAAGCCGCAAGAAAAATTGTGAATGATTTCTTAAATGTTTGTTCTCACTATGTTAATGCCGTGCAGGTCTAATGAAAGTGATTTACCTGTATGTCTATGTTAGTAAATTAAGTTGTTGTTTTTTTGTTTTTTTTTCTTTGTTAGTTTTTTCCCCCAAAAAATTGTGTTATAAACTAAATTATCCCCCCTGAATTTTCTTTTAGGATACCTTTAATTAATAAATTTTTTATTACTTTCATTTTATTACTAATATTGGTTTTACTATTATTGTTCAATTTATTATTCACAAATGCTATAATTTTCTTATGTTTTTGACTATGCCTTTATTGTACCTATGTACTATGTGGCAAATAAATATTGTTCATTGTTCATTGTTCATTGTTCCATTTCTTTTTTTCTGTTGTTGTTCATTACTTCCGCTTGTGTATTATTTCGGATGATTGTCATTATTCCTTGACATTTCGTGCAGCTGTCTTTGTATTGTGTGTAACCTGTTATGTTGACTATTTTATATAAAAGTATTGTCATGTTTGTGAAGTATGTGTTCTAGCTTTTTATTTTTTTATTTTAATATCTTCAATTGTAGAATACTTCGATTGATGTTTCCAGTAGTTGACTTTTTACAAGCAGTCATAGAAGAGGCTGCCATGCGTAGATCTTTTACGAGGTGATGTCTGAACTCAAATGAATTAATGTTACGTTTTTCTGACATTTTTATTTTCGTTTTTATTTTATGGGAACCTATACATTATACTAAACAAATAAAATATGCCAATTGAAAAATGTGTTTTGTATTAAGTATACTAAACTAATATTATATTTAAATATGTAAGAAGACGAAAAAATACCAGAATTTAAGACAAATTTAGAAAACATTTTAGCAAAATACAAAGGCCTACATACAAAATTACTAACTGTTATATTTTGCATTTATTTCTGAAAATAATTAGAAACAAAGTGCTATTTATTATACACTCCTGTTGCAATAAGCTTTTAAAAGCTTATTTATAAATGTAAGTATAAAAGTAATTATTATGTTTTACATAAATAAATAAAAAATTACCTGATCGGTTGATCTCGAAACAGAATCTAAGTGTGAGCTGATTTATAGAAATAAATGTAAAAAAATATTCAATTTGCATGTAGTATTTATTTTATTACAAAAAACTAAATATTTATTGATATTAACACAAATAATACATTTTGTTATTGTTGATAAAATTTTTTACAAACATAGCAATTTTTTACTTGTCAAGTTATCTATTTTTACTATTAATATGTAATAAAATAACATAAAATAATATTTCTTTATTGATTAAAACAATGAGCACCTGGCCTGCTCGAATGGCTTAGGTACTAAGCCCGGCGAAACAGTTTGAACCAACAGGTGAAAAGGCGAAGGCCGACCAACAGCGCCTCAAAACTGGGTGGTTCGGGCAGATGGAGCTCGTTAGCCTGAAAAGGCAGACTGTCAAGGAGAGGGGACACTCTGATATCAAGCCCCCGCTGCCTAGTGGAAAAAAATAGGCTTCAGGAGTAAACCTCGAGGAAAAATCAGGAGTGGTGCCCCTTAGGCGTTTGGATTACCAACTACGGTCTTCCATCCGGCAGCCCATGCAGCCGAGCCAATGCCGAATGTAATGCCTAACATTCTTTTGGGTCACACTGGTTAGGCAGAGAGAGGAATTATGACGCATGGGCCATGGGCAACCCATGATCTCTTTATCCAATGCCCAGCTACGCGCCCCGGAGAGGAAACTCTGGTACTGTTGCAAATCAGCTAAAAAAACACGGGAGGCAACAGTCAGGAGTTATAAGCCCAATGTACGGACGCTACAGGTTGCCTCTGTGGGAGAGGTCTTCGCACCTCACTGATCAGCTACGCCCACCACAATGTGGACAGCCCCCAGACAATAAGGTGCTGATCCGCCACAGTTTGCCTGCTCTAATGGGTGCTTAGAGCTTAAAACTATCGACAAGCGTACTGTAAACAATGCACCATGAAATATTTATAAATAAAAAAAAGAAAAGTTCATTTTTACGACTGGCAACTTGGAACATAAGGACAATGTGTTTTTGACTGGCAGAAGATTTGCAAAATGTCAGTGACAGCAGAAAAACGGCAGTGATAGACGGCGTACTGAGAAGGCTAAACATTGATATAGCGCACTACAAGAAACCAGGCTGGCTGAAGACGGCACGATTCGAGAGAAGGATTACACCTTCTTTTGGAAAGGCAAGTGTCCAATGAAGCGAGAATACATGGCGTGGGTTTCGCAATCAAAAATAGTAGCAGAATATATATATTTAGCAGGGGCTGTATTCCACTTTGCGGCATTTCAATTTATTCGTAATATTGATCTATACGTTTTCCAAAGGCTGACGAGACTAGTATATTGGACGAAGTTTGCGTATATGTAAATGCCGAACCAACTTTTGATATGAAAACTATATTCTTAGATAATTTAATATTTTAATACAGGAAAAAGCTAATAATAGCTCGATCATCAGCAGTGACAAATACTATGCTTTTATAGAGGACGTTAAATAAGCAAAGCAGAAAATAGAAAGTGTTGACTATAACCGAAAAAGAAAGTATGACGTTATTGAAGTTGATGGCAAAGAAAAAATTATTGTTCCAGTAACAAAAGCTAATTTAGTAAAATTGTCTCCAGTCGCAATAAAAAGGATTTAGAAAGGTAAAAGGGGTAGAAAGCGAGGGAAAAAAAGACAAAAACCCAAAACAAAAATGTCACAGATGACCTAGTTTTTCCTTGTCGTGCGTGTATTTTTCGATCATTAGCGCCGTTTAGTGTGTTTTCCACCCATGCGCACTGAGAATTAAAAACTAAGGAATAGGCCAATCTATTCTTAAAATGAATCGATGTCGGAGGACTAGGTCACTATGATTTACGTTGTTTTTTTTTGTGATCATTCATTTAATCTTTTAGCGATCTCGCCGTTTTTAACACTTATACCTACTACCGGTAATTTTGTGACTTGACTTTGCTGATTTTCTTTAAGGTAAGTAGCCTATATTGTATTGTTTCATTTATATTAAAAAATGCATATTTGTGATTTTACTGATACTGTCCACTGTTGTAAGTTTTAAAAATACGAAATCAAAGGTCAATGACGGGTCAATGTTCTCAATGTAACTTATTTTAATATTAAGATTAAATCCATCCATTATGATTTTGATCAATTGGCCATTTACAGAGTCATTCTTCTTTTAGTCTTAGTAGGTATAAGCCCACACTATGCCTATTACTATAATTCTTCCATTATATATTATACTTGACTTTAAACTTTATGTAATTAGTTCGGCCTACTTCGGTAAAAGCGACATATTTTGACAATGATAAAGATGACCTAGATTTGTCTTGCTAAAAACAACATATTAATTTTAGAATGCGTTTGTTCATCTAATGACAAAATGTAGGCCTATCATTTAAGAAAAATTAAATTGGAATTTTCACTCACAATTGTTTTAAATATTATATAAGAGTCATTTATTTCAGTATAAGGGTAATGTTCTAAAAAAGTTAATTGATGAACATCTCCTGGTAGGCCTAACCGTAGCCATAGCGACCTAGACTTGTCATAGATCTACTACCGGTAGTAGTTAATGAGCTAATGTGAATGTCCGATTTTCGCGTCACGAATTTGTTGCTAAAAAAAGGTCTAATTTTTAGACAGTTGTTTAAGTGTGGTTTTAAAATTTATTTTAGTGTATTATTTGATTGTGTTTTTTTTAAACTTAAACATATAATTTGGCCCTAATAGTACTAATAGTTAACTAGTTTGTTTGATTTTTAGTTTTTTTGTCTTTGCCAAATTTAAATTTGTGATCTCAAATTGCAAATGCTCTCATTCTGCATATCATAAAATAAAAAAACGACATATTGATGTGTTTGATATCAAACTTATTCCTGATATGGATAAATAATTGGACGAATTAAAATTTTACATTTATAAAAAAACAAACAATGGACGCAAAGGAAAGGGGGATAACTCATAATTATTTTTATTCTGAAAAGAAGATCCAGTTGTCTTTGTTTCTAAGATTACTAAAAAATCTTATTTTTAAAATTTGTCATCTACTTTTAATAAATGAGATACTAATAGTAGCCTCTTTTAAAAACATTTCTAGTGATATTTAGCAAGATAATATTGACTTAAAGCTAAGCAACAATAACAATAAAATATAATAATATAATCCTGATTTTTGCTTTTTTGTTTGTTTTAAGACTTAATTTAAGTAGACTTTCTTTTTTGCCTATTTATATTTATAACATAAAACACTTCGTGTATCATTCCCAGAGTCATTGTCAATGAAGATAAAACATCAGAAACTGCACACCTATTGCAAAGCCCACCACATTCTCTCAAAACAAAAGCATTTAAGAGAAATGACAAGTGTCATTAAGGAGAAAATACAAGTTAATAATTTTGGGACTAAGGTTTATTATCTTTATTTATTTATTATAAGGTTTACTATATAATATATGATTTTATTGAATTATTTAAGCTGTATTATCAGTTAATGTTGTGTTTACACTTTATGTAAGTAGAATGACTCTCGTTATGTAGTAAACGTAAACGTGTCTTGATAACCAGGAATTTTGCTCTTATAGCTAGGGAATAGACAGGAAATAGGAATTTTAGTTCACAAAAAGAGTGGGAACCCTGAATAGCGTTTTTTGTACTACGTGCACACAAAAGAGTTATTTGACTTGCTAAGTGATACTTTAACATCGAACATGGAGGTCGCATAGGGATGGGAAAGGGGCTACAAAGTAAGTACTCACATGTCAACATGGAAATCATTACATTGTATCTCTGCTTATGCAAGCCATGTCAGACCAAATTGTCTAATCCTAAGAAAGGCCTAGTTTCCAAACATTTGATATTTAATTGGAGATAAAACACTCTCTTTTTATGCAGATGTTTTCACTAGTCTTGGTTCCATGGAAAAGAAACCATCCAAGTCGACCATCACATTAGCCCAGACAAGTTCCAGAGGCTATGCGAGATAACCTAAAAAGATAACATTATCAATCACCTACTATTGAAGCTATCCAATTTAGTGGGAGCAAGATTTTGTTCGATTTGAATTGTGCCTTTGGCAAATTAAATTAGATACGCACTGTACATGTCTTTGAACTTACAACATACATTTTAGAAGGAATTAGTCTCTGAAAATATGATTTAAACTTAATTTTTCAGCAGAATTATTTTCTAAAAGGTTCTAACAATTTGTTACAACATTAAAGTTTTTAAAACGTACAGAGATGAAATGTTGACATCTGTGACAACAAAAGAAGTACGCAATGAAATGCTTAAGAAAGCTTTTGACAAGGCAATATTAAAAGGGATCAAATCAAAACCATGTGAATGTAGTCTACGAGTCAAGGAAGTTAAATTTGTTTAGAACGACATTATAGATAACGGAATTATCCTGACAACTTTAGTACTCTCAGGTAGCAAAGATTTAGACATATTTACAACTTTTACAAGAAGCACTGTCAGACGTGACAACATATTTTAACAGGATGACTATAAAAAAGAGAAGGCGTTTTGCAAGAACTAAGAATGTTTGCTAATTTTAAAGAAGAGCTGAGTGAAAACAAAGGTATTGCTTCAAATGAGAAAGCACCATAGTTCAAAAACATATTACAGTAAGAATTATAAAAGTCTGGCCACAGCGAGGGAACAATTTACTGACCAGAATGTCATCCTATATAATAGACACTTTGTTTAGGTGTTCAATGTGAAATAAAAATCAAAGATATCCGCCAAAAGGGCTATCCTGGGAACAGATCGCAGCTGATATGTTTCATTAAAATGGACATAACTATTTACTTCCTGTTGACTTATACAGCAAATTAACAACAATTTAGTCTCATTCCGTCTCCCAAAGTCATGAATGTGATTTCTCATTTGAAGTCACTGTTCGCTCGTCCTGTCTTCTCAAATGAATCAAACGAGTGACAAAGCCACCAGTTCAGTTGTCAAGAGTCTTATTTATACAGTTTTCATAACAATGGGGATTTAGACTTATCTCTTCAAGTCATAATGAGTTTTAAAAAGTTTAAGCCAGGTCTGACAATATCGCTCCTATCAACACACATTTAAATGCCGCTCGCGAGCGGTCTTGACGCGATTGTTCTATAAATAAACGCAGGCTGCTGCCCTTTGACCAAGGATTGCTAGTCGCTTTAATCTACGAAATAGAAATGCTTTAGCGATAACTATTTTTGCTTGACTGGCTTTTGTGTGCACACTTTATAGTTTACATTTTACATCAACATTGACCAGATGTCCGAAATACTAAACGACCCAATTTATCATTTAGCAATCAAACCTCTTTTGATAGCAACACATTATTTTGGTATCACAGACAAATCCCAAAAACAAAATACCAAAAATTAGTTTTTTCTTACAATTTTTTCCCATACATGTCATACATACTATACAAAGTAGGTAATATAAATATCGATTCATAATATTTATTTTATTTATAAAAAAGACTGTAATTTTTCTTTCCTTTTGAATACGAAAATATTTGGAAAGTCAATGATCCATGCAAATGCATAATCCATATAGATATACGAGAAATAATTTTAAGAAAAAAATATGTTTTTGTTGATTGTTTTATTTTAAAGGTTAGTTATATCGTCTTTTAATTTTAAGGTTTCAATATATATGCTGTTTGTTATAGCCATGATAATTCACAATACTACTACATTATAACAAAAAGGTATTTTAACTAGTTTAATTTACTATCTCACCTTGTTGTTGGAAGATCTCTTCGTTGTGTTTCAGATAATAATAAAGGTCTTATTGTCTGAAAATAGTAATAAAAAAGTATTCAGTCAAAAAATAAAAACGTATACTGTATTTTACATAATTAAATAAATAATACAAATATATGGAATGCGATCGGGATCTGAGCTTGGTTAACAAAACAAACCCTATTGATGTTCCTGATCAGAGGGTGGAAGAATTTAGGAGTGCCCTTGTGAGGCATTCCCCTTACAATGTGATCATAATGGACCAGGAGAGCTTCTTCAAAGTAGCAGCCTACCTAAAACCACTGTTCAAACGAACCTGTCCTGTGCCAACCCGTCCAATCAGGGAAGTTATTTTCTGTATAGACCATCCTATGCTCATGCATTTCAGGAACAGTTGTCATGGGCATTACGAGTCTGCAGTTGTATCACCTAGAAGGAAGACTCTTCCAGCAAATATCGAAATGGTGTTGAAGTCGACATGGAGAGGAAATACCTTCAACAACTACCAATATCCCTGGCCAAGTTCGAGGACCTGCAGGTGTTGAAAAGGTTCTGCGACCCAAGGCACCATGCATTCTTTGACAATCTTCCTCACGATAGCAGCATGCCAAACAACCTCCATGAGGAAATATCAGATTCGGAAGAGGAGTCTTAGCCTTAATACATCAAAATAGAGGAGTCTTAACCTTAATACATCAAAATAGAGGCGTCTTAGCCTTATTACATCAAAATAGAGGAGCCCTAGCCTTATTACATAAAAATCTTGTAAAAAAAAAAACTTAAACATTGTCAATAGTCTACGATTTTTGTTGTAATAAACAAGTTAAAAAAAACTTCTATGGTATGGTGTGTCCATGTTCGAATAATCAATCGTACAGGCATCAAAAATAACAAAATCAACTTCAGTTCCATCATAACTAAAAATTGTCCACAGCAAAATAGGCATTATAATCCATTTTACATTGACTGAGTACATTGCAATTCAGCTTGTAGAAGAAAGTCTCAAGTGAGTGTCAGTAAAGGGGAAAAAAGGCACATGTCCATGACCCCCCTGGTGGTTTAAATCCCCCATATTTAATTAAATTATACAATCTGGACAGAGAACTTCTCATGAATACAAAAGAAGTGATATATCTTTAAGACAAAACACTTAGTGTCCAAAAAAATACAGTAAGAACAAACATAGCGACTTTCAAAGACAAAATTTCATTTATCTCAAAAGTGGAAATGTGTGGCATGTGCCTTTTTTCCCCTGTAGTCTTCAAATAGGTATTATCTGTAGTCTATAGGTCTGGTTTGAAGGTATACTCTATTATATTGTAACCACTGTTAAGTTAACCCATATTCTGCTAAAGTCGATTTTATTTTTTCATTTTAGATATTATTTAACCACAGTGGAAGGATATACTTTGACTTTTCTTTCAAACTTAAAAACTTTTTGAGGTACTGACGTTTTTAAAAAACGACCCACGAGTGGGACAGTAGCAAACAAGTGGCTCCGTGTAAATTTATACTGGGTCAGTTCGTTTTTCTTTATTTTTCCGCTAAAGTCTTTGAACGAAATCACATTTAAAAGTGTTCAAGTGCAAATTAAGTGCACCCACCAATCATTTAAGCTCTGAAAATCAATCGATTGCCACTTTTATAGTACTAGCTCATACTGGAAGTTTGAAACAGTATTTATTTTAAATTTTATACATTTTATTCACGTCTTCCCCTTACCATTTGACATACCATGCAGCAAATAATAAGCCTGCCAATAGATTTACCATGTTTTTTTTTCATCAAACGTAATAGATAAATTAAAAAAGAAATATTTCCAACCATTGACGAGTCTTAAATAGGCAATTTGGATGCAAATTCATTTTCGCTATATTTCCGTAAGCCATCGTATAATTATCTTTTCAGCTTGATTCAAGTGCATTGTGGAACATCCGGTTTCATTTTGTTTTGCTTACAATGGCAACCATTACGATTGCAAGCAAAGATTTACGCCTTGTTGCTGACTTAACATTCAAGGATTTTGGAAAATTCATTTCACTTTTAACAGCAGGTTCAGGCCGACTACAAATAAACAAAGGTTTTAAGTATTATTGTGAAGATCTAGTCTTCAATATTAAAAATGAGTATGCCAGAATTTATAGCAGAAGGCAGCCATTTTTTAAATCAAATTTAGCGAATAGGATCGGAAGGGAAGTTGCATCCAAAACTTATGATGCATGCATAAGATTTAAGACTGGTCAATACTGTTCTTGGTTTACATTTATGGGGGAAAAAAGTAAACAAAACATACCGTATATTTAATATAAACATTGTTTTTCATGCTTTTAAAAAAAGAATTATAATGCATAAATAAATACTGATTTTATAAAATAACTTAATTTGTAACTGAAATAATAAAAAATTAGGCTAAGTTAAAAAGACTTTCTTTAAACAATTATACTATAAAAGGTCGCTAAGCAGGGAGAAGCCATAAGACATCACACTTTCGGTACATCATTATTTTTTTAGCCACATTGGTGGCACATTCTTTTATAAGAAAAGAAGTTTACATTACATTACGTTGCAGCAGATGATTAATACTATTTTTTCCCAGACCCGTTTCTGTTTTCTAATTAGAGATTAAATGCTTTATGCTCTTTTTATCTGCAAATATGGTCCTGGATAAAATGTCAGCTACTAGCCACTTATCAGACAAACGCTCAAAGCCATAAATTCCAAATTACCAAATTACCAAATTAGCACAGACAATCGAAGCGCTAAACAAGCTAAAGGAGACATAAACATCCATACAGTCAAAATAAAAGCCAAAGTTTCTTACAATGTTTTACAAGTGTATCTACGATATGGCGAGAAAGAAAATACTAACTAATGCCTCTTATTATTTTTCATTATTATTGACTGTTTTTCAGATATCTTTATGCCTTGGACCTGAAAGTCTCTTTATATTTTAGAATCTATTCGCAGAAAAAGGAAAGATCAATTATTTTAAAATTAAAACTAATGAACACTTAAGGCTAAAGGCTAAAGGCTAAGCCACACTACAATCAAAATCAGTGATTGGCTGTCATTCAATTCAAAAATCACGATGATTCTCTCCGTTTCTAGTGTGGCATAGCGCGAATCAAGTCAGTTTCAGTAATGATTGACGATGATTCACAGATTTAGAACATGTTCTAAAATTTTGAGTCACGATTCTTGATTGAAGCTGTCTCAGCCAATGGGAATCGCTAAAATATCATGTGATAATTAACCTAGTTAAAAAATGACAACAAAAATGGCTGCTACTAAATCGATAGGCGTTCTGAGCAACTTACAGAGAAAACAATTCTTTTTATTGAGATCTACGAAAGACATGAATGTATTTGAATATTAAATTATATAACTATCTAAATGTCATCATGAAGAAAGCTGTCTAGTCAATTAGTGTTAGAATCAATGTCACTGAACAGACTGGGATCGAGTGCACCGGTAAGTAGGCCTAGCTTTCGTTTTTTATTCGCTGTACTGTAAATGTAAACGTGTAGTCACTGTAGTGTAGGCTGTAACATAGCCATAATAATTATTACTATTACTAGTGTATAATAATAATATTATAGTGTTATGAATATGATCACGATGATGTAGCCTACTGCCTATCTAGATGTAGGTATTAAAATAGGCTACTAATTATACTAATAATTATATAATAGGCCTACACGTCCTAGTCCTAGAAGTAGTAGAGCTCGACAAGTATCGTCATCCACTAATATTTTGCTATTGCTTCAGTCGTAAATAATAATTTGTAATATACTGTTGGACCAGTATAGGCCTGTAACATGCTTTATGTTTTAAGTACTCTCACTGGTCTACACAATTAGTGAACTACTATGAGTAACTATGCAGTAAATAATAAATAGTAAATAATGAGTAGCTTAAAGCTGCATGATGAGTATTTCAGCTACGAGTCCCACTTAATTTATTTTAGTAGAATATATGCCAATTTAAAGCTAAATATAGATGTACATGTGATATTTATTTTTCACATGGTTTTATTGTACTAAAGTACTTTGTCTTGAATATGAATCGTCCACTACTGTATTGGTCTTGGACAACATATATTATTTTATTTATAGTTTTTTTAAGGTAGGACAGTCCAGGAGAATGACTATAAAAATTATTGATGAAAAATATTTCAATTGTAGGTCAGATAAGTACAGACAGATTATATCATTATGCCTTGATTATTCTGGGAAAACAAACTAAAACCAAAAATGATCTACATAATAAAGAAATATACAATAAACATAAAATGAAATAAAAGCAAAAAACACATGTATACATTTCAACTGTTTTAATTTGTTTCAGATGGAAATATAAGAAAATAATGCATGCTCTGAGAAATAACTACACCAGGGAGCTTCGCATTACTCGCAGCTATAAACAGAGTGGCTCTGGTACTACAGATGTTCGGGCAAGCAAGTGGCCATATTTTAATGCCATGAGTTGTCTGCGAGGATTGGTCAACATCAGCACAGAGACTACTTCAAATATGGTAAATTAAATATTTAAAAAAACTAAACTAATAAAAAAAAAAAAAAAAAATAACTCAGTTGGTCATTGTAGCGAAGAACTAGCAAACATTTGAACCAGATTGTTATATGCTCAATAAACACTCTTATGATCTCATGGCTGTGATTGCCTCCCATATAAATGTTGCCACTGAAAAGGCACTTGCCATTCATTCCACAAGTACTCCTTCAGTTCTGTCCTCAATTCTCTGGCTTATTAGTGCTGTTGTTGCCAATGGAAAAGTTTAAAGTGTGGAAACTGCCATTTTGTGTTGTAGTCATCAGCTACATTTTTCCATTCATCAGCAGTTTTGGGAAGCTAAAACAGAATAGTATTTCAATTTAATATCCTGTTTTCACTCATAATAATACATAATGTGAAGCCGGCTGGTCTAGTGGTTAGCACACCGGACTGTCAACCAAAAACCATCGGACAGGTCGCGGGTTCTATCCCTGCCACCTGCGGATCCCTGTCACCCTGCAGGAGTTTTGGGCCTGCAAACGTATTTGCGCCAGCAGGCAGCACTATGTTTACAGCAGCGCATAGAACTGTTCCCAACAGGAACGGGATATGCGCTATATAAGTCTCATATTTATATTTATTTTAATGTATTGTCTATAGCAGGCCCCTGCAAAGAGCCTTAATATGACTGATTAATTTTTTTTTTATTGTTAATATACAATGTGTATGTATTGTCTGTTGCAGGAACCTGCTACAAGCAGTAATGCAGAGGATGCTGACACTGCCATGTCTCAGCAAAGCACTTCTTCATTTGACAGTCATGAGCCAAGCCAGCCAGCAGAAACAATTTCCTTACCACAAACAGCAACCCTTTCCAGACCAGGAGCAGCAACTCCTTCCAGACCATTCAAGAGAAAACCGACAGAAGATCCTCTGCATGCTTCGCTCTTTCGATTTATTGAAGATAGGCTTTTAAAGCAAGAGGATCCAACCTCCATTTGGGCGAAAAATGTGGGCTCAACATTGAATTTGATCAAATTGAAAAGCGCTGCATATAGCTCGATTGGAGCTTGAGGAAGTTTGTCATAAATTCCTCAGAGAAGACTTAACCGAGTAAAAGGTGTTATGGTCAAGTTGGTAGTTACCATCATTTGACGTTTTGTTTTGAAAGACAAACTCGTTTATATTGAGTTGATTATATTATTCATATTGTTGCCACAGTTCTTTTTATTATTCACTGAAACATGTTAAGAGTTTTATGAATAAGTGAAGTTTTTACCTAAAGAAATATTATTAAAGTATTTAATCTAATAAAGCAAGAAAAGTCTGATTATTGTATGAGTGAACAAGAGTTGACAAGGTAGATATTTCTAGAATGAAAGATCAGTATGTTTTGGATTTTTGAGATGAAAGATTGCTTTTTCCTAATAATGTATACTGAACTAATGTGTTAACTTAAGTTTTATTCAATTATAAAAGAGTTGACTTAGAATAATTGTTAAAGGAGCGGAATAGAATGTTCTAGTGATGATGAATATATGCAGGGTTTATGGAAGCTATATTCTATGAAGATTTTATAGTATCATGGACAATTTCTGTGTACTCATATTCTTTATCTTAAAATTACACCATCTTACACGCCTTCAGAATTAATAATAATACTGTAACAATTGTACCTGTTCTATTAATTCTATTGAGTGTTTTCTATTGTTCATATTGTGTCTGTGCTATTATTTATTTAATTTAATGTCTATTATATTGGTTATTTAGTGTCTGATATGTTGGTTATAATGTGTCTGTTATATTTACACAAGGCAGTCATCTCATCTCAATCGGTGTATTCATTACACCAAAAGTAGCTGTGACAATGTGTAATCACTGTTTTTAATAAATAAGTAAACTTGATGTAAATACTTTTTTATCTTCATTGAGTTGTCAACTTGTTGGTTAAAAAAAATAAAAATGAAATAAATGTTTGTATACTTTTGCTCTATTGTACTTTGTAGTCTTGTTGTTTTTCTTTTCTTTTAGTTTTATATATGTTTTTCTTTGATAGACTGAAAAGTTTGTAGGATTTATGCTTAGCATTCATATTGCTGAAACCAGATTTAATGAACACAAATATTTTGTATATAACAATGCAACTGAGTGCAGTTGTATATATTAAATAAAAGCAAACAAACAACAAGTTATTCTTCCACTTTAATCCACATTGTATTCATAGTGCTTATTGATGGTATTTAGTATGATTATCTAGTTAAAATCTGAAGGAAACCTACCACCATGATTAAGAACACTTGTGATAAGACAACACATCTCTGGGAAAATTTCTCCAATTGTAGATCGTCTAATTCTATACAGGAAATGCATAGATTGATAGCTTGTCTCCTTAAATAAAAATGAATTCTTTTTAACACATTTTTATTATTTAAATAACAACAACAACATCCATGGATATTTTTCTCTAAGAACTGACTGTAGTGTTAGTGCATTTAACACAAACAGAGGGTACTATTCTGTACTCTTACTGTGACCAAATTATGGTTTAAAAAAAGTGTTAAATGAAATTTGGCAAATTCTCCCATCAGGGGCCCCTTCCAAACTTTTGTTATAAAGAATTCATGATATGTCATATAATTTTTAGAAGCAGAGTTTGAAATTCTAGGTAATTGGTATATAGGTAATTGGTATATAGGTATAGGTAAACTTAGACGTAGGTAAGGGTTATAATCATTCATTTATTCCAATCATTTCAGTGCAGAAAGGAGGTGATGGGCACTGGGTTTTAATTTGAACTTATAAAATACTTGGTTTAAAAATTAAATTATATCACTTCTGGTTTTCAGTAAGAAAAAAAAATGAATGAAAGATAAAAGAACCAACCTGAAGATAGGCGCAATCATGGCATGTTGTTCATCAAAATGATAAATGTCCATTCTCATTAGAAAAAGAATTGGCGCGTCAAGAATAGTCACTCTCAACACTTTCCGTGATTCATGATTCTCTCTGAAAGTGCTTTTACGTGTGGCTTGGCTGATTGTGAAACATAGTATTTTGATTCGCACGAAAACAAGATTCTAGTGATTCGGTGAAAAATGATTCTAGTCGAAACGTGATTCTTGAGTATAGTGTGGCTTAGCCTTGACTGTTCTCGGCGCCCTATTTTATGTTCACGACTCATGAATTCTAGCAGTGACGACGAAGTAAATTTGGTATGTCCCACTGCGTCTGTTCTACTTAAAGCAAAAATAAATCGAAAACGAAAATGGTGGGTTAAACCTTGGAATTAAAGATAAAGATTTATGGAACTTACAATGTTCTTTTAAGCGAACTGGACGATAACAGCCATCTTTGTTTACTTTTTTTTAACTAGGCTAATTATCACATGATCTAATTCCGCCTCCCCTTTCTGACACAGCTTGAATCAAGAATCGTGACTCCAAATTTTAGAACATGTTCTAAATATGTGAATCATCGGGAATCACTACTGAAACTGACTTGTTTCGCGCTATGCCACATTAGAAACGGGTAGAATCATCGTGATTTTTGAATTCAATCGTAGCGAATAACTGATTTTGCTTCTAGTGTGGCTTAGCCTTTACTCGTTATAAATATTACATGAACAATCATAAACTGCTTGATAGTGTATTTAGTTGCAATTTGTTTATTTTTTTTTAAAAAAAAGGTAATGATTTTGCCATTGAACAAACGCAGTCGTACATAACGGTTCCATTTCCCCAATATTGCTTAAAACGAATTAAGAAATTGTTACGAATATCGGTCATAAATGAATGACGTAGTGAAGCATTGACCTCTTAACAAGTGCGTATCAGAGTCCAAGGCGACCAAGGTTTGACCTTTGTGCCCTGAGGGCAGTTTAAATAAAATAACTCGTTCAAACCCGTGGAAATTGGAGGATAATTCTGGATCGTAGTAAAGAGGTTAAAATGCGTATTAAGACCCTGTAGAATCTTCGATGATAGTTTTCTTTGTAAAGTCCCGACCTCCTTAAAGTTAGTTCAGTTTGAAAGTTTGTAGAGTGAAGTCGCTATATTGATTTGTATATTATATGCCATTTATTTTGAAACTTATGTTACCATCAGTTGATGCATTTATTGATCGTTTATATTGAGTCTACAATTTAAATAAAATTGTTTATTCAACAACTGGAGTTGTTTGATCTATCATTGTTGAGAAAGGTGTTGAAGATAATTATCACGAATATAACTACATTACTGCATAGACCTGTCAGTCAAGGAACCCCTAGCTTGGGCTACAGATTAGCAGAATCTAGAGACTTCTAATAAAGATACAACTATATTCATTGAATCCGATTTAACAAGTCGTAATAATAGTCATCATAGAGACGTCCATAACAATTTGCGGGCTTGCGTCCGATATAGTTGTATAGTGAAGCATATATTCAAGTTGTGTTGTGTTGTGTGTGTAAAGCCGTGACCTACTGAGCAAGCCTAATAACGCTGAATTCATTCTTCTGATTGGAAAAACGTAAGTTGGAAAAATTTACCACTTTATAAATCTCTTAACTAAAGAATGGAATTTATTGAAAATCCATAAGAAGAAGTTCTGAAAACTTTATCAATAAAGAAGTTAAAAGAGATCGCTGAGATCTTGAAGATAGAAGTTACTGAGACTACACCATCGAGGACTGTGTTGACACAGCAGATAAAAGATGTGTTGATTGCGAGTGGAAAGTTAAAAGTAGAATCAAGCGCGGAGGGATATCAAGTTGAAGGTCAGATGTCTGAACAGTTACGGTTTCAGTTAGAAATGAAACGGATGGAAATAGAAGAAAAACGTCTTGATCGTGAGATGGAACAGAAACGTCTTGATCGTGAGATGGAACAGAAACGTCTAGAAATAGAAAGTCAGGAAAGAGATAAGAAAAGTCAAAGAAAAAGTCAGGAAAGAATAGAACTGGCGAAGATAGGAGCTACTAAAAAAAAAATCTCATAATGATGTAGAGATGGCCAGATGGAAAAAGCTAGTCCCTACCTACATTGATAAAGAAAGTGAAATAGCTAATTTCTTCCAGACCTTTGAAATTTCTTGCAGAGATTTTAAGTTCCCAAAAGATAAATGGGGAATATTAGTCAGAACAGCTTTTACTCAGGAAAGGGCAAGAGATTGTGTTCTATTGTTAAAATAGGAACAATTAAATTATTATGAAGTCATTAAAGACACTGTACTTAAAGCCATAAACCAATACAGAATGTACAAGGAAGCGAAAATACAAACGAACTGAATTCGAAGAAAGATTCTTCTAAACCAGAAACACTGAGGGTGGATTTGCCTGAGAGCAAAAGTCAGAAGGTAGAGAAATCTACAACTGAAGACAATGAGGATAAATATCCTGATTATAAATACAGAATGGCTACTATTGGATTAATTGTCCAAGTCCACAGAGACGAAAAAGTAGACCAAAGTATTTTTGACTCGAACAAGAGTCTGAAGTCGTCGAAAGATGAAAAACCACCCGAAAGTCATGGTCAAGGGAAGAATAAAATTGACACAGAGACCCTGTGCAGTTTTCAACCGTTCATTAGTGAAGGTTGTGTGGCCTTACAAAAGGAAGGACCACTGAAGTCCGTAAACATATTACGAGACACAGGAGCATCATTAACCCTGCTGCTTAAAGGTGTATTACCATTGAATGATAATACATTGACAGGACAGTCTGTCCTATTGAGAGGTTTTGAATGGAAAGAAGAAATACCTCTACATAGGATATACCTCTCATCTGGCTTGGTAACAGGATATGTGACAGTTGGAGTAATATCAAAACTTCCTGTTGAGGGCATATCCGTTATCCTAGCAAATGATTTGGCGAAAGGGAGGGTGAGACCTGAACTGATTGTGAAGGAAAATCCAGACCCGAGTCCTATTGTGGAGACAGGAAAAGAAAAAGAACTTTATCCTTTAGGTGATGTCATAAATGGTATGACACCACAGAAAAAGAAAGAAGAAATTCTCTCACAAGAAAAGAAAACGAAAGAAGAAATTCTCCCACGAGAGAAGAAAGAGGAAGAAGAAGTGGAACTTGATACTACTATTTTCTCCAAGATTGAAGATTGTCCGAAAGGAAATGAACAATCAAAGAAGTCATCACAAAATGAATTGATTGCTGAACAGAAAGTAGATGCAGAGTTGCTACAGTTGCATGAGAAAGCTGTCGACGAGAAAGAAAATCCTACTACTGATGTCTATGAACAGATAGACCACAGCATGAACAAACAACAATGCAAACCTGCAGTTGCCGGTACAGATGAAGATTGGAGGAGCATCACTGAAGAAACGAGTGCTGAGAACTGGACCGAAACTACCAAAAGCTATGGGTTACCACAATCCATACCGACAGATCGAAGGACCAACTTCGCCCCAGAACTCTTCAATCCAGTCCTAAAGAACTTATGCCTGGAGCAGGAGATGTCAACTGAATCCTATCCGGAAAGTCGAGGAGCCTATGGACCAATCTTTGGACCCACTGTCCGAGGACCACTCAAACTACTTCAAGAAGCATGGCAGACCGAATTGGATCTCCTTGGGCTGAGCAAGTACCTAGATAAGTATATAATTTTTTTGTCTGACATAACTGTCTTTGTTAGAAAAAAATTGTACACTGCTCACATGCAGATGCCATTGTTGTGTGATGAAAGAAAGGCAAAAATATTATATCATTTGAAAATGATAAAGCCTTACCTTCTGAAAACAATTGGAATAAGCTTGATGTTGTTAACATTGTTACTCTTAATTGTATAATTCATGCCTGGAGTTCAGGATGAATTGAATGACAAATTCACTGATAGTTAGTTACCTAACTTACTATTGTAAAACTAAATCCCTTACTTGTGATGAAAAAGGACTGAGTAAAAGTATTGTTAGAGTAAATATCATTATAGTGTGATATTTCTAAACAAACTTGTTAGGTTGAGCATTTAAAATAATTGCTATAAGAGAAAAAGATCAGTTTTATCCGCAGAATTGGTTTCTAAATCAGAGGACATTATAAATGTGGACTGATTATAAGATATGTTTGAGAAACTCTGGAAATGATAATTGAAACATTTGACAGAGAGGATAATTTGATTGAAAAAGATGTAAATGATTTTAAGAAAAGAGAATTTTTCTATCACTAAAGTATTGAGAAATGTTTTATGATTGTACTATGGAAATGTATTTTATCATGTACTGTTGTTGAAATATTGCACTGAGTCAGTATGCAAATTTCTTCTATGTGAATTAATTATTTGTTCTATTATCATTGAATGTATGATAATGTAGGGTAAAAATACTTGCTACAAGGCAGAACTATGACTAACAAGATTCCAAGAAATGTATTATATATGATTTTTCACTTTTAGGATACTGTTACATGAAAAGCAGACCGGAAATGAAACTAATGTAAAATAAAACTTATCCTTGTTTTGTATAAATTTAGGATATGTGCCACTGATTTGACACTGTAAACCAGAATGGTTGAGAATTTCATGGTTGAGAATTTATAATGTTGACATACCAATGTTCAACTAATGTATGATTAATTAAGGATTTCATGTCAATATTGTAAAACTAATTTATTTTTTTTCTGTATTAGTTAAAATAGATTGAATGAATTGTATTGACAAACAAAGATTGGGTAGACCTGAACACTGTGAGGAACAGGAGAACCTAGAATCTATGAATAATGAATAAAACCTTTATGGAATGGACAAGAGCAATGGATTCCAACCTTACCATAACTGAAAAGCTGGGAGATGGAACCATTCAGACCAGAAATTGTTTTGTAAAAATTGTTAAATTGATTTCAGTCTGAAAAAAATATAGTCTATGCTCTTTAACTTCTAATCTTTTATCTTTTGTACTTCAATAATATTGTATTTGAAATGTCTTTGATGTAATCTAAAGAAAATAAGTACTTACTGTTTAGTACTAAGATTGTATGAAGATAATATAATCTGCTTTGATTGATAGTTAATTAAGTAAATTAACCAAATTTGTTTCAAGTAAATCCATGTCTGCATGAAAGATAGAATGTTTCAATTTAAAACTGCTACGATGTGAACTCTTTTAAAAAGAAAATAATGCCGTAGGAAGGTCATGGTAAAATGAGAAATTGAAATATTTGTAATGAAATTGTCTATAAACTATTTTAATTCTGGAACAGACTATGTTACTTTTCTTAAAATATTATAAATGAATTTAATTTTGAGATAATGGTTGTTAAATAATGCTCATTTAGTCAAGATAACTTTTTAAGAGCGTAGAAATTTTTGACCTAAGCTGTTATAAGGTAAAAATGTGCATAGCCATGTCAACATTGTTAAAATCAATTGAGAATGAGAGGGTGAAAAAAGGAATAGAGAGAGAGAGTGCGGAATTGACCTAAATTTCTGTGTCCCGTCACAGACAGTTGTATAATGTGTTACTGTTAGTCAGCCTACAGGCTTGAAAAAAAAAATACTGTCTACACGAGCAATAATATTTTTGTTGTAAAGTGAAATTAGGTCAGGGCTAGTATTTTTTTTTTTTGTAATTGAGTTAGGCCTAGTATGTGTTCTATCAGAGCGTTTGGTTTTTTTCTCCTTATGAAAAATAAGTCGTGTCTGAATAGACATTAAGTGATTTTTCTTTTGTTGTATAATTACAAATTGTAAAAGATATTAGTTTATAATTAAATGAACGAGAGAGTTTTATTAACGTGGAATGTTAATGGAATGGAAATTATTAAATTGTATAATATTTAACCCTATGTATTTTTCTTGTATACAAGATTTAGATAAACAATTTAATTGCCTATTGTTTTGAATTAAAAATTGAATGATTGAATGACTGTAGTTAAGCCATTTGATAGGATGAACTTATATTGCATATATTATATGCTATTGTTATCAGTTCGATTTAATTATTGGGATAGCCAATTGAACTGTATAGTTTTCCCCGAAATATTTTCTTTTATAATTATTCCTTAAAATTAACATTTTTTAGTATTGTTAAAATGTAAAAGAAATAATTATAAAACTGTGGAAGGAGGGGGGTGTTACGAATATCGGTCATAAATGAATGACGTAGTGAAGCAATGACCTCTTAGCAAGTGCGTATCAGAGTCCAAGGCGACCAAGGTTTGACCTTTGTGCCCTGAGGGCAGTTTAAATAAAATAATTCGTTCAAACCCGTGGAAATTGGAGGATAATTCTGGATCGTAGTAATTATAGAGAAATAGGTTAAAATGCGTATTAAGACCCTGTAGAATCTTCGATGATAGTTTTCTTTGTAAAGTCCCGACCTCCTTAAAGTTAGTTCAGTTTGAAAGTTTGTGGAGTGAAGTCGCTATATTGATTTGTATATTATATGCCATTTATTTTGAAACTTATGTTACCATCAGTTGATGCATTTATTGATCGTTTATATTGAGTCTACAATTTAAATAAAATTGTTTATTCAACTACTGGAGTTGTTTGATCTATCATTGTTGAGAAAGGTGTTGAAGATAATTATCACGAATATAACTACATTACTGCATTGACCTGTCAGTCAAGGAACCCCTAGCTTGGGCTACAGATTAGCAGAATCTAGAGACTTCTAATAAAGATACAACTATATTCATTGAATCCGATTTAACGAGTCGTAATAATAGTCATCATAGAGACGTCCATAACAAAATACTAATGATTGGTAATTTCGTTAAAGCAAAAAGTGCTTACTTCTACCTACAATTTAATGATTTTATTAACATGACGATTACCGATTGGAATCATATCCATTATCAACCAGAAGGCATTCAATCAGGACTACAGATACACGACTTGAAATAGGAAGTAGGCCTACCTAAATATTCTCCATCCTATTGTGTTATGTCGAAGCCTTTTTATTTTATTTTTGTGCGTGTTTGTTTTAGTCTTTCTTTTTAGTGCTAAGTTATATAAATTTACCGAGGCTACTAACTTGAGTCTGTTGCAAACGAATATATATACACAAAAAAACTACTATCCCTGCACCATGCACAACCATTTCAAAACGTTTTTATGCTCTACATGGGGGCAATAGGCATATATATATATATTTTTAATTTTTTTTTTAAAACATGCCGATTCTTATTTTTAAAGGAATATTTTGTATGCATAGTTTGTTTTCACAAAGCAAATATAAATTTTAAAAGTTAAGAAGAAGAAAAAAAAATAAGAAAAACAATTTAAAACAAAAACAGAAAATTAAATAGAAATATACACATGGATACATTCTGCATTGTATAAACAAACAAACAAGATCTTTTTATTAGGATCACACTTTGAATTTTGGTTTTTATTTTTTAGAGTATTTAACTTTTAAAGGAATCATTTTAAATAGCATATAATATTTAGGTG
The DNA here is from genome assembly GCA_949126835.1 of Anisus vortex. Classification (NCBI taxonomy): domain Eukaryota; kingdom Metazoa; phylum Mollusca; class Gastropoda; family Planorbidae; genus Anisus; species Anisus vortex. The sequence continues at coordinate 18,866,584 of OX421500.1, forward strand.
AAAGGATTGTGTGGCCAGTAAGACACACAAGTTACTGCGCGTCCATTCGGCGCCTGCGTTCATCGAAATGTGGAAACGGTCCCTCTTACTTACTTATTTATGCCTTTAGCCACACCTAGGACATAGGCCGCCAACTAAAATCATCCAGGTATTCCAATCCTGGGCCGATTTATCATACTCTTGCCTCCAAGTGAGGGCTTGCCGAGTGATACTGTAAGTTAAGGGTCGGCAGCCTTTTGATTAGAGTGTGCCAAAGAAGGATTTCTAATACATTTGGCGTGCCAGAACCTTGAAAAGTCATTCTGCTCTAGTACTCAATTTCTGGTAGAAGAGACTGTGACTTGCCCTTCTTTGGGGTCTGCCGCGTGCCATTGAAAATAGCTCTGCGTGTCAAGTCTGGCACGCGTGCCGTAGGTTGCCGACCCCTGCTGTAAGTAGTTGTTTTTTAGGGTGTGACCAAAAATATTTCCAGCTCTTTCGGTAAATGTCTTCTTCCACAAGCCTCTATTTAGTTTTCTGTCAGAATTCTTCGGTTTCTTGCCAACATATCTTAAGGATCCTTCCTTCTCAGGAATGTGATATCAAATGCCTCTATTTCCCTGACATTGGAGGCTGCAAATCTTGAAATTTCCAAACTATACATCGAAAATGGCTTCAACAATGATGTTGATAATTCTTAAATTTGTGTTCAGAGATATAATTATAAAGCCCAAACTTTTTTTCAGTTGGTTATATACTGTTCGTGCTTTGCCCGTTATAGTTTTTACGGACACTTTACGTCCACAAATTACTGGCTTACCAGTCTAGCGGATATCATTGCAAACGTTTACTTTGGTATATTATCTTATACATGCCAGACGCTCCTTCTATAAAGAAGTTTATTGCGTCCTACGCTCATCCGTGGTCCGAGTCTAATCTTGCATTTGTATTAATGCTAAGGCAATATATTCATATTTAATGGCTGTAAACAGCTTGCTACATTTAGCTAGACTTCACATACAACAAATATAACTGCGCAACTCTACAGTTTTATGTAAAAATAGGGCAAAATGAAATAAGTAGGCCTAATCTCGTTGACACGGTGAAAACGTATCTAATTACATGTTCCTTAGATTTTTTTCAGTTACTAACACTCTTAGACAGACTGCATGTGTAATATTCTCACAAAAAATATGGTTCTATCAAACTCATAAAACATCTATTAAATTGTAACGTATTAGGATGTTTAGATATCACAGTCCAATATTAAGAATCTAGGCACATGATTGTGTGTAAAACACTATTATCCAAAGCTTAGATAGAAGAAGTAGTAGATGTATTTGATACATGACTTGTATATATACAGTGCTTTTTTGTAAAAAAAAATAGGTGCCGGTACTCAGTGATGAATTGCCTAACTTTTAAAGCAGTTTCGCATTTTGTATTTTAATTCTTATTGCGCACAATTTAAAAATAGTTCAATTTTAACAAATTAATAATATTTATAATAAATAAATAATAAACGTTAATTTACAAGAAAAGTAAAAAAAAAATCCCCCCATCGAAAAAGGTATCAATACGCCGTACCGGTGCGTACCGTCACAAACAAAGCACTGTATATATATAATTATAGCCAGGGACTTTCTGTTTATCAGTCGTATATGTCAATCAAGATTTAAATGTTTTCTTTCCAATGTATCATCTAGATAGCTAACAAAATAGTCGACCACAAAAGAAACTATTCATGGTCCCAAAGCGTTAGACATATTGATTGGTCTGATTCAATAAGTCGTGTCAATTTTAGACCACTTGTCTGTAATCGAGATCTTTCCCCATTTTCTTTAAATTAAGCTTTCAATGTTTCGATTTATTTACACTCAGTAAGAGAAGTTCCTCTGCGACCACTTTACACAGATTATCTCCCAAATAAACAAAAAGCGATTTATTGAGGGAGACCGAAAATTTGTAGTCGTCCAAACCATACGAACAAAAGACAAATTCTCATTTTCCCTTTACGGGTTTACCGCACATCTAACCAGGATCATTTTATGTACACAAAATTAGGGCTAAGAGACTAATAGCATAGCTTAATTAATCTCACGACAATTGTTGTATTATTTTATAAGAACATAATAACACGTCAATGGATATTACACATTAAAAAAAAAATATATTACTATTACCTGACCGGGTGATCTTGAAACAGAATCTGAGCTTATTGAACCAGTACTTGTTCTGATTAACAGAAACGAAATTTAAAAGTTACTTTATGTGTATATAGCAGTTATTTAATTGCAATAACTAAATTGTTGAATATCATCATCAACATTTTACCCTTGACCAATATGGTCGTTAGGGAGAGCAAATGGACACATCATCATTCATCTTTCTCAATTAATTGTTGTCTTTATTTAGCGGCTGTCAATAGTTTAGTCATTTGCAGCTTTGTCCAATCGTTTATATTGTCGAACCAGCATTTCCGCTGACGGCTTCTCAGGTGTCCACATTCTACAGTGCCTTGTTGGATGGATTTCGGCAGCCTATTATGCCGCAACACATGACCGAACAATGTCAGCTTACGCCGCTAGATTGTTCCCATGATGGCTTATTGAGGCCCTGCAAAATAGGATATTCTGTCCCAGACATACTAATTAGTTCTGTATTCTAGGCAGGAGATTTGAAGGATTTTCTGATGCATTGATTTTCGCAAGCCTGCAACTTGTTTTCAGTGGCTGCTAGCTTTGTCCATGTCTCACATCCTTACATAATAATGGCTTTCAAAGGAGTTCTGTAAGCATGAGTCTTTTTTTGGATAATAATGGTTTTAAGGCAAACATTTGAGCCTGGATTGGGTCAGCAATGGCGGCGATGGTTAGACTAAAAGGTAGCTGGTCCAGCAAAAGCATTAGTCTCCTAACAATTGTTTGATATAAGCTAACAAAATACCCAGCGCTTACGGTTAAATTCCAAGTTAAAAAAATGTAAAACCAAATGTTACTTTTTATATTTTACATGGAATAATATAAATATACTATAGCTCTCATAAACATAATTATACCTTTACGTCTCGTATCTAAAAAAAAATAATACTGGAACGTCCATGCGAGGTCTATCAATGTATTACAAGTTCTTATTACTGGAATATCCGTGCGAAGACAACCATTTTATTACAGATTTTTACAAATGGAACTTAAATTCGAATTCTACCAAACAATTACAATTTTTTAATACTGGAACGTTCATGCGAATACTATCAATTTATTACAGATGTTTACAAATGGCACGCAAATTCGAAGTCTACCAAAATATTACAGGTTTTAAATACTGGAACGTTCATGCGAAGACTATCAATTTATTTCAATTTTTATTTATTTTATTTTATTTTTACAAATGAACGTAAATTCGAAGTCTATTAAACTATTACAAGTTTTTAAAGTTTTGACAAATTAGTTAAAATAATCTGCCTCATGTTAATTCATAGCTCAAAGGTTGAAACAGCCTACCAAAAAAAATAATTATTATTATCTCTTACTAAAAATATATCTTACCTCTTTGCCCATGATGGGGTAATGTCGGATATTGAGGAATCGAGACTTGGAAGTGCAATTAATGACTCTACACTTGGACTGGTACGTTTTGATTGTCTCGAGGCTGTATATTTACTTTGGCGTGAATGTGTTGGAACAACCTCATCTTCCTAGATTATAGGTTTATATGCATCAAATTGTAATTTAATAATTATAATCAAAGCAATGTTATAAACAAATTTAAACTGATAGTAAAATGTTTTGATAAAATAAAATATTGTATATAAAACTTTATTTGTGACCCGTTCTCACGAAAGTAGACATAAGTCGCAAATACCAATTTGTGCTACATGCGTTTTTGTGTTGTGTGGGTCTTTCCGGTGATTTTTGTTTGTGTAAATACTAAGTTATCCATTTTTAAATAATAATATTTATGTTTTTTAAATTTTTTCTTCTTCTTAAAAATATTTTAATTAAGTATTTTGATCAACGTGTGATTCAGAATTTAGCATAAATTCACTACCCATACCATTATATATCATTGAAAAGGGCAGACTCTCAGGAATTTCTTTTTGATCACTATTTATTGATAGACCCCAATCAGAACATATTTAAGCATGATTGGCTATTGGAATACAACGAGAAAACAATTAGATTTTCCGTTTTCGAGATTATGAAAATTTAACAATATGGAGAGGCGCATAGCTTCACTGCTAAAATAATATCGTATATACAAATAAAATGATAATTGAATACCCTTTCCATTGGTATGTAAATATAGATATTACGAATCTGGTTGCTACCGAGTTTAGACATTTTCAAAACATAAACTTCAAAACACCTTTTCTTAAAACTCTAGTTTTTTGTCTGTCTAGTTCTAAGTGATAGTAAGTGTCATAGAAAAAATGAAATATTGACGTATAATAATACATTTTTTTTATTAAAATTAAGCTTATTCAATGCCCTTTCAAACGATATATACATAGCTCAAAATGTTGAAAAAAAAACACTTATGCCACCTTTTGTAAGAACGGGTCACATTTATGTTTGTTTGTAACCAAAATAATTTAAAGTTCTTGAACAGCAAAACACTTTTAACAATTGGCAGAATTAAGCCATTTGTTTCAACACGACATACGCTAATTCGCTAATTAAAATTTAAAATTATGATTGTCAAGAATTTTTAGGTGTAAATGGTGTTACATATTAATAGCGCCTAGAGCTCTCTCTCAACGCGAGTTTTGTGGGTGATACTAAGAATAGACCTTTTCCTTTTATGTTTGTCGTTTTCGTCTACTTTAGTGACGACTGCCAAATTATAGAAATCCACTCTTGTGCCGACTGCAAATTCTAGGAACAGATTATTATTTTACGTACAAGGGAGATTATGTTGAAACTATCGTTTTTATTATTTATTACCCCTCTGTTAATATCCTTTATCCTATTTAATCTTTACAAATTTACAATGAGAACTTCATACCTTTTATGGTCTTTTTTTATCTCATATATCAAATACACTCATTCTATAAAGAATATCATTGCGTCCTAAGCTGATCCGTGGTCTGAGTCTAGTATTTCATCTTTATAAAATAATGTTAAATTACTGATTTTCCAGGTTTATTCAGGCAACCTATTTCTTTCCCGGATGCAACTCGGGAAGAATATTTACGTTTATGCTTTTGGTCTCGCATAATGGATAAAGAAAATGTTTTTGTCTTTACGTTTATCTGAGCGTTGCAGCAGGGCTGCTATTGTGTTATATTTCTAAATTAGAATTTAATGCTTTATGTAGGCTATGTAGTATTACTACTTTACTCTTTGCCCTTCTGTCTTCTAGTGTTTCTATATTTAGTGAATTAACTATTGGTGTTACTCTTGATAGTTGTGAATAATCGTTGGTAATGAATCATGCAGCTCTATTTTTAATGTGTTCTAATTTCTGATATTGTCTTTATTTGATGGGTCCAATGCAGATGTTCTAGTTTAGGTCCAACTAATGCAACATAACATTCTAGTTTTATATTCTTATTACAATTGCAAGAGTTCATTTTTATGAATCCGAATGTGTTTTTTCTAATATAATTTATCATTGCATTGGTCGTTTATTTTTTAATATTTCACAGCAAACCAACCAAACGATTACACATTTAACAAAGATTTTACTGTTCAAGTCACTGAATAGGATACTCATCATAACAAGCCAGGATTAAAGTGAATCATATGTTCCATTTGCCTATACTGAACAAATAAAAATGAACACAAGTTCAACCCTTGATGTGTGTCCAAATTGTGATAATTATGACATTGATAAATTAAATTTAACTCAATGGCCTTTTACCCCTCACTGCGAGAGTAATTGGCCCTTTTATTATTACTATAATTTTTTTTTTTTTTATATTTTACTTTTATGCTTCACGTCTTTCTAAAAGTTAAATAATAAATCATGAAGGTTTGAAATAAATAGATTTTTTATTTTTACCTCGTGTTGCCCTTTTTAGTAGACTACTATCTATTTTTATCCGTCAATAAATGTAAGTAGACATGAATTTCAAATACATTTGCCTTATTGTACTTTTTGTTTTGACCAATTTATTGAGTGGATATTTTCGCCCACTATTCGTTTATTTTTAATATAATAGTTTTTTTAAATATTATTTCTAAATAAAAATGTGTTCTATATACCGTTACAATTTGTAAAAATTAAACAAGACAAACAAAAGATTACTTTCAAAATAATAAGGAAACGATGCTATATAGAAGGAGCTTCTGTAATTTATAAAATATGATACAATTATAGACTTTTTGAGATTGAATTTGGACATATAAGTTTTCTTTTCACTAAAACTATTATTTACCCAATTTGTTGAGGTCTCTACTTGCATGTCTTCGTCACCATATTGTAGAATTGCTAAAAAATAATTTAGTTTTAAAATTCAAGCGGGAAATAATCATATATATCAAAGTATAGGTTTATTTATCAGGCACGTATCATATGTCTTAAACTTTACGTTCAGTTAAAGTGTGTTTATTTTATAAGAGGACGAGCTTTTGCAAATATGTAAACAAATCCAGTAAGATTATTGAATTCCACGTAATTTAACTATCAATGTGGTTTAATCTAAAGGAGCATAGCTAGGATATTTTTGATAAATTATTCTAGCTTAGTATTTAGGTTTAAATATTCGGATTCGGATTCGGAAATTTAGTATTCGGATAAAACACCCATATACATTTTCCAAATAATTAGGAAAAGTTTAAAATATTTTACTTTATATAATGTTTTTTAATAATGATAACTTTTAATTGATAACAACAAATATATTTGGCATAGCCGGGGTGGATGCGGGGATAAGCTTCTTCATCTCATGAAATGATCCAACTCCAATGGCTTGCGTCTCTAACCGCCGATTCTAGCTCCTGGCCTTCACGAGTGACTTGAAAATTAGTCCCGCGAAGCCAGTTCCTAACTAACAAGAGAAGGGGTGAAAGGCGGACCACTGGCGCCTAAAAACCAGTTGCTTCGGGCAGATGGGGCTCGTCAGCCGTGGTTGGCTGCTCATCTAGGAGAAGGAAAACTCTGACTTCAAACCTCCGCTGCCTTGCGGCCACACTCATTCCTGATAAAGGCTAGGGGAGTAAACCACGATCACAAATCAGGAGACGGAATCCCTAAGGCAGTCTGGCGTTGCCTGCAACGTCTCTCTGGCAATTCCTGCGACGCAGCTGAAACCAAGTTGTACTGGCTCCGCCTTTCCCTTGGACCTATCAGACAGTTGAGAGAGGGAGTCTGGTGCATGGGCAACAGCTTATTCTCTTCATCACCTGCCCAGGCATGTGCCCTGGAGAGGACACTCCAGCTTCGCCTCACAGCGTTGACACAACACGGAAGGGGTAGTTATCGGTTATAAGCCACCCGCTTAATTGGCGTAGAGCTGGCGCCAGAGACTGCTTCCGACGGCGGGAGAGATGACAATGTCTCATTGGACAACTACCGTTCGCCTCAAGCTGGGCAGCCCCCAGTCAATTAGGTGCTATCCCGTCACAGTTTGCCTGCCTTACTGGGTGCGTAGGACTGAGTGCATGCACATGCCCGACAAGTGGACTGCAACTCATGCACCAAGCAATAAAAAAAAATTCACGTTTTTCTGGCAAGGTAAAAGTGTGGAAGAAAACAGAGAATACGGCGTTGGATTTGCTGTCCGGAACAACCTCCTGGGGATAATAGAACCCTGCCAACAGGGAACTGAAAGACTAATTTCACTCCGCCTCCACACCTCAACAGGGACCGCCAACCTAATCAGTGCACACGCACCAACTCTCAGCGACTTCAATGCTAGGGTGGGTGCTGACTACGTTTTATGGCCTTCCTGTTTGGGAAGATTCGGCACCGGAAAAATGAACGAAAAAGGAGAGAGAGAGACTCTTGGAACTGTGTTCTAATCATAATCTATACAGCACCAACACTTTCTTTCAAAGCCCCAGCATAGGTTATCTCTAAACACTAGCACGAGCTGGACCTTATCATCACCGGGCGTTCTGCAATGAAGCAGGTTCTTCTCACTCGCACCTTCCATAATGCAGACTGCGACACCGACCATTCACTGGTATGTTGCAAGATGATATTGCTGCCCAAGAAAATCTACCGAACCAGGCCAGAAGGCAGACCCCACATTGATGTGAGCAAGACATATTCTCAGACAGGAAAACAGAGTTCACGCAAGCTCTATCGAACTCACTAGACACTGATCTCCCTGGCTTGAATGCCAAAGAAAAGTGGGAATATCTCAGCTAAATATACACAGCACAGCCATGCAGGTCTATGGAAGAAAAAAGTCAAAAAGCAATGACTGGTTCGAGGCCAACTGCGCCACGCTCATCGCCGCCATAGAAGAAAGACGGAAGGGCTCATAAAAAATACAAGCATTCCCCCAATCAACAGACACTGCAGGCATATAGATCAGCAAGGAGCAGGGTTCAGATGCTAGCAAGGCAGTGCGCAAATGACAACTGGCTTCAACTATGCCAGAGCATTCAGCTATCCGCTGACACTGGAAACATAAGAGGCATAAACGATGACATAAAAAAGGCCATGGGTCCTACAAAGAAGGTCACAGCCCCACTGAAGTCTCCTACAAGCGTGGTAATTCATGACAAGAGCAAACAGATGGACAGATGGGTGGAACACTACTCAGAGTTGTACTCCAGGCAAAACCACATCACACAACAGGTCATTGATGCTATTCAAAGTCTCCCCCTCATGGCAGAACTGGATGACTTACCTACCCTGGCAGAGCTAAAAGAAGCTATCGAGCGATTACAAATAGCAAAGGCTCCAGGTCGAGACGGTATCCCACCAGAGGACATCAAGTGTGGCAGCAGCGTATTAATGGAGCACCTGCACGGTCTCCTCTGCCAGTGCTGGGAAGAAGGAGCAGTATCCGAGGACATGAAAAATGCCAACAAAATTACCCTGTATAAAATTAAGGCAGATAGAAGTGACTGTAATAATTACAGGGGCATTTCCCTCCTTAGTATTGTGGAAAAGGTCTTTGCTCGTGTTGTTCTAAAGAAACTGCAATAGCTAGATGAGAGAGTGTATCCCGAATCATAGTGCGGATTCCGAGCAGAAAGATCCACACTCGAAATGATCTTCTCACTAAGACAACTCCAAGAAAAGTGCCGAGAGCAACATATGCCCCTCTATTTGGCTTTCATTGATCTGACAAAGTTTTTCGACCTGGTCAGCACAGATGGACTCTTTACAGTCGTGGCAAAAGTTGGCTGCCCACCAAAACTGCTGAAGATAATACAGTCATTCCATGACGGAATGAAAGGCACAGTGCAATGTGACGAGTCAACTTCGGCCGCATTTGACATCCTCAGTGGAGTCAAACAGGGTTGTGTCCTTGCCCCAACACTCTTTGGCATCTTTTTTGCCAGCCTGTTGAGACATGCGTTTGGAACTTCAACCGAGGGGGTTTATCTACACACCCGATCTGATGGTAAACTATTCAACCCAACCAGGCTTAAGTCTAAGAGGAAGATACGGGAGACCGTGATTATGGTCATGCTTTTTGCAGATGACGCTGCCTTTATAGCCACACACACATAGGCAGAACTACAAAGCCTAATGGACCGCTTTGCCAAGGCCGCTAGCGACTTTGGCCTCACTATCAGCCTAAAAAAGACTAATGTGATGGCCCAGGAAGCTGATTCTCCAAAAAACACCATTAACAACAGCGAACTTGAGGCTGTGGAGCATTACACATACCTTTGTTCCACCATCACTAGCAACCTATCTCTAGATGCAGTGCTCAACACAAGGATCGGCAAGGCCTCCACAACACTGACCAGACTATCACACATATTGTGGAACCACAGAAAGCTGACCATAAGAACCAAGGTTGCAGTGTACTGTACATGTGTGTTAAGCACTCTACTCTATGCCAGCGAAACCTGGACCCTATATTCTAGTCACGAGAAGAGATTGAGTGATTTTCGCATGCGTTGCCTCCGACGCATAATCGGGATCTCCTGGCAGGACCATGTCACGAACAACGAGGTGCTGCAGCAGGCGGGGATGCCAATCAAGCCTACTCTGATCCGCCAAAGCCGGTTCAGATGGTTGGGACATCTGTGTAGGATGGACGATGCCAGAATACCCAAAGACATCCTATACTCTGAACTAGCCAGAGGAAAGAGGACTGCAGGCCGGCCCCACAACCATTTTAGGGATGTCTGCAAGAGAGACATGAAAGACCTAGACATAGACATAAACAGCTGGGAGGAACTTGCCAAAGAAAAGGTGAGTTGGAGACGAGCGCTGACCTCTGAACTGGAAGCAGGAGAAATAAACCTGCAACGGCTCGCTGACGTGAAGCGTACCAGAAGGAAGGGAAGAGACCAGTCTACGACCAATTCTGTCTTCTTGTGCCAGACGTGCAACAGGGACTGTTACTCGCGTGCGGGCTTGTACAGCCACAGCAGAAGCTACAAGGCCAGGAGAACACAATTCCCCAAGAGCACACAAAATTACGTCGTCTCACGAGACTAATGGAAGCCAACATATATATATATATATATATATATATATATATATATATATATATATGTATCTATATCTGTATGTATAAATATGATGATTTTGTCACTTCATTTATAAATAACTACATGTATCTCTTCTTGGCGTGTGTTTATTAATTCGTAACATAAAGTAATGAAAGGAAGAGGGGTGAGACTTCATATATCATTTAGCGCAACAGTAAAAAAAATGCTCACAATATTAAATTTAAAATACGATTAACTCATCTAGGGACGCCAATTTGATAGTTCGTCTCAGAGCTAAATATAGTTTAATTATCATAGCAAGTCTACCAATACAGTGTTCAAAATAAAGTTACATATTTATAATAATTACAAAGGAAAGATAAATAAATACGCCAAACGTCATGACATGTAAAAAAAATAAAATAAAAAAAAACGAAAATGTTTCATGTATTTTGTTTAGTTTGTAGTGATGTATTAGTATTTGCCGTTCTAAATGCAAGTTATATTAAACATGTATAGTTACTTATTACTTAAAAACACGTTTTCCTCTCATTTCCGAGCAAAGATAGGTTTTAAAGTTAATATTACTTCAATATGTTTTTGTTCATATTTAGAAAAAAAAAATTATATTATGGTTTTATTTCCCAAATATGGTATATCATAAAATACGTCTACTGCCCAGAAATAAGAGGTTTTTTAAATAACAATTACCTATCTTCTCTAGAAGACTTTTATTTTTTTCATCAAGCACCTGCAAATTGTTTCGCACTATAAAGATGCAAAAACATTCATCAAGTTCATTAAGTTGATTAATAGTTATACAATGGTTGAATGTAATAGACAATTATTAGTAAACTTATAAATTAAAAGTAATCACTCAAAACTATACATTTAAAATTAAATAACAAAAGGTTACAGCTAAAATTATTGCTTGTTTTACGTAAATAAACTATATTTGATATTATGCAATTAATACCTTTTTACTGCTTAGTAAAATATACATTTATAACATACCGGGGTAATTTAATAAAAAAAAAAAAAACTTTTATATTGAGCAACAATAGTGTGTAGACTTACGTATTTCAATATCTTTTATTTCATGGTTTAAAAGTAGTATCTTTTCTTTTAATTTTTCTGAAAATATAATCAGACATATAGACATAATGAAAACAAATAATATTTAATTAATGTAATTCTTAATTGCGCTCACACTGTGTTGTTTGCCAAGTAAACACAAATAATAGTGCGATTTTATTATTAAAATGTATTGTTTAATTACTGTCTGTGTTTGTTAATTGAAAGGTGGAAGTGACGGTCAAGTACGTGTTTGTAGAGTGCCCACCTTTCACGATCTTAGAGTAGACATGGACGGTCAAACGTTAGCACCAACCCTTTAGGCAGTTTAGGGGAACGGATCACAACTGCATGATACAGCAAATTTGGTTCTCCGAGCCCTAAGAGTATATTTTCAGCTCGAGTTATCTCGTATTTAAAAAAGCACTACCCTTTTACGACATAAATATTCAATGAAACTAGTTTAAAACATATTTTTTTTTTTTAAATATGATTGTAAGCAAGTTTAAAAAAAAATTGTTATTTCCTTGATTGTTGTCTAAAAAAATTTGATTACGCTAAAATAGATAAATTAAGTTATTCTCGTATTTTATTACCTTATTAATGCTATTAACTTTTTTTTTCATTGATAAGTTGTTGTTGTGTTCGTTTGTGTATTTTTGTGTGTTTTATTCGCTCTTTTAGAATAAAACTTACTATTTTTTTTCCTCAAGACAAGAACTTGGTTTTTCTGGTCAAAGTCGGCAGTTACCACTAAAAAAACAAATGTTTAATCAAAATCATTAAAGCCAATGGTGACGTTTTAAAATGCACACATATATTAAATGCCTTTGTTGATATTTAGGTCAAATAGTATGATTTTATAAGAAAGGTACTAAAATGATGTTACTTTGCATAAAAAACAAAATAAAGAAATAAAAACGACCATAGATATTTCAATATAAATGAAGCACCGCTACTAGTTATACAATATTTGCTATTTAAAAAAAGAAAAAAAATCGTTTCAATTTTGGTAAACTATGTAACAGATAAATAGCTGCATTTCAAAGATATACATGACATAAAAGTAAGAGCTCATTTCTAAATTCTAGCTTAGAAATGCATACCAATAATGTATAAAAACAATAAACAAGAACATAATAATAATACACCAAAAACAATATTTTTATTGATGAATTTAAGTTGGGTCACCTAAGATTTCTGTATAAAATTTAATATAATTAAGCAGTCATCATTCTCGAGTTTTGCCTATCTTGAAAGGCTGTCATTAGCTCAATCATTTGAAGAATTGTTTAATCTTTTATATTGCCAAACCAAATTTACGTTGATGGTCTTTTAATGTGGTTTTTGGACGGTTATTATGCCACTTGAGTGTCCGCAATTAGGGATATTCTGTCACATGCATAGTAAATAGTCCTTTGTTCTAAACTGAAAATTCGAAAGATTTTCCTCATGCATTTTTTTTAATGCCTGCAACCTGTTTTCATTGACTGCTACAGTGTCCAGGTCGCACATCCGTACATAACAATCGTTTTCACAAGGGCTCTAGAAAGCCTGAGCATTGTTAGGAAACTAATGGTTTTGATGGACCAAATTATGTTAAGTTGCCTTTTCTGACTTATTTCAGGCTCAAATTTCTGCATCAAGGGATAGGAAGGATTGTTTTAATTATGTACTTCTTCTAGTTGTTGTTAGTTCATTTTAATGTTTGCACTGCTGGCATCCTTGTTTTTTTATCATATTTTTTGTTCTGAGCTGCTTTCTATTCCGTGTGCCATTCCTTATGCCCTGGCTCTATATACAAGTAGTTCTTTGCAATGTTCTGGCTTTTTCTCACTTGCTAAAGTCCAACGAGCCATACAGGTTCAAAGGCTTTTTTGAAGTCTATGAAGATATAATCGAGTTCGCTTTGATGTTGTAGGTGTTTCTATGAGTAAGCGACAGTCTGCTCATGTTATATTAAATAATACTTATATAGCGCTTATCCCGTTGATAACAGCTGTAAACACACTGCTGCCTGCGGGCACAAATACGTTCACGGCCCAAAACTCCCGCAGGGCGACAGAGATCCGTAAGTGGCAGGGATAGAACCCGTGACGTGTCAGTTGGTATAGGTTAACAGTCCAGTTATTCCTCAGCCTATTGAGAAAGTCTATTGAGAATGAATTTTTAGCATTATCTTGCTTGGGTGGCTGATGAGACTGATTGTCAAGTAGTTCTGGCATTGTTTAATATTGCCTTTCTTGGACAGTAGTATTATGGTTGACTAGTTCCATTCCATTGGATATGTGTTTTTTTTACCCTATCCTCTGGCAGTTTCAACACGTTCAGCAGGAAGTTGTCGATCATAGGATTATTCTTATTTTTACGTGCCAGGTCTGGAACAGACTCCGGCGGTCTTGACTCTCCATTCTTTCCTGTTGTTAGCTTTTTGCAGAAAGTTATTATTACTTATGTTGTTGTTCGTGGCCCATTCGTTCATGCTTTCTACATATGTTAGCCTTTGTCTTCCTCTGTCTCTCTTACCAGATATTTTCCCACACAAAGCCAGTCTTTCTATACCATTTTTCCTATAGATGTGTCCAAGAAATGTCATCTGTCTATTCCTAATGGTGTTAATGAGTTCTCTTGAGGTACATGCTGTTTTCAATACCTCTGCATTAGATTTCTTTTCAGTCCATGATATTCTCATCATCCTTCTTAGAAAACACATTTCTACTGCCTCCAAACTTTTTCTTGTTTCATTATCAATAGTCCAACATTCACATATAGAAGAACAGACCAAACATACCCCTTCAGTATGCGCATTTTGATACATATTATGATATTCCTGTTTTTTCATGATACTGCTTAAGCTCATGAAGCTGTTTTTAGCTATTGCGATTCTTCTCTTTATTTCTTTGTTGCATTTGCCTTCCTGTGTTATTGTATAGCCTAGATACTGGAAAGAACTGATTTGCTTGATGTTTTCACCTTCACTGGATAAAGAGCATCTTGGAGGTTGTGTTTTCTTAGAGATTACCATTACTTCGGTCTTACTGAGATTGAGTGTTAATCCTTTAAGTCGGCTCTCTTCTACCACCTTATTTAGAATAGTTTGCAGGGCACTTTCTGATTCTGCTATTAGTACTGTGTCGTCTGCATATCTCAGATTATTTATATTCTTTCCTCCAACTTTAATACCATCTAGGTGTTCGATATTCCGGAGTATTATTTCACTATAGATGTTGAAGAGGTCTGGTGATAAAACACATCCCTGTCTTACTCCTCTCTTTATTGGTTTGAATGCACTTAACTCCCCTTCATATCTTATGGCAGCTTCTTGCTCCCAGTATAGATTTCTTATTATTCTGATGTCTTTACCATCTATGTCCAGATCTTGTAATATATTAAATAGATCTTGATGTTTGACTTTGTCAAATGCCTTAGAATTATCTATAAAGCATAGATACAGGTCTTTTAGCATCTTGATGCATCTTTCAATTAACATAGATAAGGTGAAATAGCATTTCTTGTGCTTTTATCTGCAACGAATCCAAACTGGGTTTCTGAAATTTCAGGACGGACTTTACTTCTTATTCTTTCCATGATTATTCTGAGGAGTATTTTTGTGACATGATTCATTAAGCTAATTGTTCTATTTGATTCACACTCTGTTGCTCCAAGTTTCTTGGGTATTGTGATGAAAATTGATCTGCTTAAGCTTGAGGGGATCTTACCAGTATCATATATTTTGTTAACAAGTTGAGTTATTCCATTTATGCCTATTTCTCCCAATGCGTCATATATTTCCACTGGAATGTTGTCCGGCCCTGGTGCCCTACCATGTTTCATTTTCTTGATAGCATTCTCAACCTCGTCTTTTAATATTGGTGGGCCTTCAATATTTTTGGTTAAGCTTGGATTTTCTTTCCTGTCATCATCAAAAAGTTCCTCAATATATTCTGCCCATCTGCATAGTATGTCTTCTTTGTCTAACAGAATATTTCCTTCTTTTGATTTAATGCAGCTTGATTGTGTACTTTTTCTTTTTCCAGATATTTATCGTATTTTCTCATGTACTAACTTATTATTTTCAATCTTGCTGTTTTCCAGTTCTGTGCATTGTTCATTAAGCCAGTTTTCTTTGGCTTCATTGCATTTTTTCTTTATTTCTTTATTTAGTACTTGATATTTCTTATCGTCCTTTTTTGCCAGTCTTTAATGTTCCATGAGTTCTAGAATTTCTGTCGTGATCCATTTCTTGTGTTGTTTTCTGTTTTGTTTTGGTAAATTTTCTTCAATCGCCACCTCAATGCATCTATTGAATTCCTGCCATCTCTCTTCCACTTCGCATAAGTTGTCAAGTGCTTCAAATGTATTTTTTACAGCTATTGTAAACTTCTCTTTCAAATTATCATCTCTTTTTAGAAGGCTAGTTTCAAGTTTGGGTTTAATTTTTGATTTCTTTAGTTGTTTTAGTTTTTGTTTTTTAAATTACATATGACTGGGATATGATCACTGTCACAGTCTGCTCCGGGCATTGATTTTGATGATCTTACAGCATTTCTGAAACGGTGTTGAATCAATATGTAGTTGATTTGGTTTCTTGTTCTGTCTCCTGGGCTACTCCATGCCCATCGTCTTCTTGGGTGGTTCTGGAACCATGTATTTGATATGAAGAGGTTATGTTCTTTGCACCATTCTACTAATCTTTCACCACGGCTATTTATCTTTCCCAGGCCAAAAGGACCAACGATGTTTTCTATTTTCTCTTTGCCAACCTTTGCATTAAAATCCCCCATTACAATCTTGATATCCTGTGATTTTAGTTGTTTCATGACATTATCTAAATCTTCGTAGAATTTATCCACTTCTTGGTCTTCATAGTTTGATGTTGGAGCATAAGCTTGTACAATACCTACGTCGAAGGGCTTTCCCTGTATCTTAATCGCTATATACTGGCCAGTAATTTTTCACCGATTTCGCTGTTTTGGGATCAAGAATGATGCCGACCCCTTTGTGGTGCTGTATATCATGGAATAGCCATCAGTTGAAAACATTCCAGATCCCTTCCATCTTACTTCTGACAATCCAAGTATATTAATATGGAGTCTTTTCATTTCTGCTTTTATGTTTTCCAATTTTCCCTTTTGCAACATTGTCCTGATATTCCACGTTGCCATTTATGCGGTTTGATGGTGCTGACAGTTGCCAGATGACGGTCTGGTTCCACCTGTCGCACATGGATGTCCATACCAAGCGAGGTGTTCATCAGAACCCCATTCACGCTGTTAACTTGATTCCTTGATTTCTTTTGATTCATGATTTTTTTCTTTGCAGTCATTACTCACAGTAGGTTGCAATTGCTTTCTGTGAGGGCAGCTCCCATACTGGACTGGTTGTCCTAGCCATTGTGCCTCAGGTGGCATCCTCTGCCTAGTACAGGTGAAGCGGTGACCAGTTCCTGAAATCTTTACCAGCTGCTCACCACTTCTATCCATCATCTGCCTTCCATGATGTCACGTGACCCTGATCGGGGGCTAAGCGGGTACTCCACCCCTGCCCATGAGGCTAGCGGAGGGAAGGAGGTGCCTTACATCTCCTATTGATAGGGTTTACCCTGTCCCGACACTTAGGATCATAGGATACTTTTAGTATAATATATGAATTCAAATTCAAAATTAAAAAAGAGAGTTCTACTTACGTTTCTCTTTAGCGAGTTGAATCTCGAGTTTTTCAAGCTCAAGTGATGTTTTTTTGAGTTTCTATTAAGAATCAAACATTCATGATATATATACAATGAAAAATTTGAAAAAGTTAAACAATATAAATGTTCAAACGTTGATAGAAAATAAAAATTTTAAAATATTAATAACAAACATTTTTTTTAAAGTTGCATTTTTAAATGTTAAAACAATATATTTACCAAGTTCTTGTTTTTTCTGTTCCGTCTCAGTTAACCGTAAGGTACTTTTCTCTGTAAAATTAAGCATTATGAACCGAAATTAGAGAGTAAATGAGTGTTGCTAAGAACAATAAAAAAATATTTCATTATTTCTTTTTTTTTAAAACTACATTTAATTAAAGCATCAATTGAAATGAATACGTCTAAAATAACTTTTATATATGAAGCTGAAAAAAATGCAATACACTAACTTCAACAAAATAAAGAAAGGTATATAATTTTGATAATAAATGGTTTGATACATAAAAACCAAATGTTTAAATATGTTAAACATTAAAGCTCAAAACAGGTTAGCATAACCAATGTAGTGAAATAAACCTCTTACCTAGTTCTTTCCGTAGGATTTCCTTTTCATTTTCTTCGACGATGAGTTTGTCTTTCACTGTTAAAGATAATTCATTAATTTATAATCAAAGTTAATAGCTAATTAACAACATATACATGTGCGAATACGTAAGGTTAGGCAAAAATCAACAACAAAAAAAAGTGTGATTACGCTTCTAGAATGACAATTTTAAGTAACACCAGGTCTAACCCCTCATTCTTTTAATTGGATAATTAGTTACTAATATACAATAATTGCCTCAAAATATGCTGGACGAGCCTTCTTACTCTAACGTTCAGTGCGTAACGATGTTCAGAGGTGAACGAACGGGGGGCACACCATTGTTCTGTTCGGGCGCCAGCCACCCGACGTGTAAGTCATACATATTTGTTTGTAATTTCTTAAATTTGATGAAAAAAGTGAGGCACCAAAAATTGTAGAAAATTAAATGCTATTTCATTCAAAACAAATATATGTGTGCAACAATTTATATATATATATATATGTATATATATATATATACAGTGCTTTTTTGTGACGGTACGCACCGGTACGGCGTACCGGCACCTTTTTCAATGTGGGGAAATATTATTACTTTTCTTGTATTTTAAGGTTTATTATTAATTTATTATATTATTAATTTGTTAAAATTGAATTATTTTAAAATTGCGCGCAATAAGAATTAAAATATAAAATATGAACGCTTTTACAATATTCCGTGTTGCACACTTTGGGCACCATGCTTTACTCCATGGGTAACAACACTTCTCGTTGTAGCATATCCTCGCTTCAAGTATCAGCATTGTAATCAGACAAGATAAAGTCACATCCGACACGATGAAAGAAGAATAACGTTGAAGGATTAACGGAACAAGTAAAGTAGTCTTAATTATTTTAGGATGTTGAGATTTCAAGAAAAAGCTAGTTTAGAAATGTATACTTACAATTACGTTCTTTAATAAGTAGTTTCTCCAACTCTTCATTAGCGTTAGTGTTCTGTTTTTCTAAATAAAAAGTATATACTACAATAGTATAAAAATGTTATATATAATATATATAGCCTATATATATATACTTATATTATACCATTTTTCATAGTTATAATTCTAATGCAATAATTATACAATAATTCTTTTGAAAATAGTTAAACATGATTTAGCCTTTGAAAAGAAAAGAGTGTAGAAAATGCCATGTAAAGCAAACCTAGACTTTGCAACAAACTCAGAACTGTATTTTTCTCTTGGGTGTTTTTCTCTATGATAAAAAAAAGAAGAATGCATAATTTATTAAGTATTGCAGTAATCAATGAATTAAGGGATACGAAGAACCTACAAAACTTAGTAAAATGTTTTTTTTAAGTGAATAAATCATTCAATGAATAAGTTATGTGGATAATTGTTAAAGTCATTACATGTGTGAAGGTCTAAATATCAGGGTTACTACTGCCATTTTTTTAAATAGAATACATGTTGATATCTTGATTTTCTCTTCTCGTTGTGTAAATTAAACGCTGAAAAAATCCTTATAAAAAATTTAATATGCAGCCTTAAGTAATACACTATTTAGATAACGTTCATTGATATATTTTATCACATTGTATACCTAATTTCTTGTTTAAGGTAACCTTTTCATTATCAATTTCAACCAGCTTGCCTTCCACTGAAAACAAATATTTAGTAAAATAATATAAATATTGTTGCTAGATAATTTATAACTTATATATACATTAAGCGGCAACACGTACAAATGACCATGCAGTTGATCTCTATGTCTAGGCTACTTGAAAAGCTGTCTAAGCCGTGACCAAAAACAAAAAAAAAATGTGCTGATAACAAGACTGTTTAATTCTTTATTATGAAAACAAAATATGTTTGGTTTATTAATCTTAATGCTTTTTTTTTAAACCAGTAAAACTTACTACATAATCTGGATATGCATGTATACATTTTTAAAAATGTAGTTAAACCTTTTTATATAATAATAATATTTAATAAATGTTTGCATATCCACTTAACACTAGCATTTAACAAATCAATCAAATGTAGAAATTAATGCCATTGAAGTTACATACATGTTGTTTTTTCTCTTTGCAATGAATTTGAAAAATTTAAAGATTTATCTGAAACAAAGAAAAATAGAGCTGCTGCTTATATTACAAATCTTATAAGCTTTTTTTTTTTGCAAAATGAACGTTAAAGGATTATTTCTCAGAAATAAATTGGAATAGCTACTCTATAGAAAAACACCAAAACACAACAGAAATAAATGAAATGTTTATCAATACCATCCAAAATCGAAACTTAGATCAAATTAATAAAAAAAAAACAACAAGGAACCATAATATACTAGATTTATTCTTAACGAACATACCAGGACTAGTAATAGATTATGAAAAAATCCCTGGACTTTCAGATCATGATATTGTCAGAGTAAATAACAAAAAAAAAAACAAATAAGCAAGAAACCTAAAATAATAATTTATCTCTAGAATAAATGTAACACAACATAACTACATCAAGCAGCAATAAAATTACAAAACAATTATCTTACTAAATACAATATAAATAGTCCAGTTGAAGATATTTGGCAATTCATAAAAAATAACTTAAACAATAATTCTGTGCTAACAAAACAAACATCAAATAAAATAAACAAATGTTGGTTTAACACTAAACTAAAGAAACTGTGTAAACAAAAAGAAAATCTATTCAAAAAGTTTAAGGCAACCAATTCAATTAGACTACATAAAAAATACCTAAAAATTAAACATTTAACTCAGAAACTAAGCAGACAGATGCAGAATGAATATGTAAACAATTTAATTTCTAAAAATAATAATAAAAACGTATGGTCCTACATTAAATCAAGAACAATGGACACTACAGGCATAGCTCCACTAAAAGGCCGAAACAATCAAACTTATAATGATAATGAAACTAAAGCTAATATCCTAAACGCACTCTTTGCATCATCTTTTTCAAATCCAGGTGACAAAAAAATATTTATAAATGTAAACAAACTAGAAGAGATAGGAAATATAAATGTAGATGAAAAAGGCATTATACAACTCCTAACCAACTTAAAAGTAAACAAAGCATCTGGTCCAGATGAAATACCAGCAAGACTGCTTAAAGAATTAACTAATGAAATATCTCTAATCTTTAAAGTACCTTTTCAAGCCTCTTTAAACCTGGACAAAGTGCCCAGAGATTGAAAATTAGCCAGTGTAAGCCCCCTTTTCCAAAAAGGAGATAAATCTAATCTGATCCCGGAAATTATAGACCTGTTTCCCTAACAAGCATAAAATGTAAATTACTTGAACATATAATTTATAGTAGAATAGTATATTATCTAGACAAACCTAACGCACTGTGCCCACACCAACATGGCTTCAGGAAAAATAGATCATGTGAGACTCAATTAATAGGCTTAATAGATGACTTGTCTAAGGGATTAGATAATAACAACCAAATTGATGCTACATTACTAGATTTTTCAAAAGCATTTGATAAAGTTCATCATTCTAGTCTTCTTAAAAAACTTAAATACTTTGTCATCTCTGGTCGCTTACATCAGTGGATTCAGGACTGTCTTATAGGCAGAGAACAAACAGTGATAATAAATGGCTCTAAGTCATCACCAATAACAGTAAACTCAGGAGTTACACAAGGAACTGTTCTAGGACCGCTACTATTTCTTATTTACATTAATGATCTGCCAAATTGCATCAACACAGGAACAAAAGTAAGATTATTTGCAGATGATTGCATAATTTATATAATAATAAAGACAGGAAAAGATAGTGAACTTTTACAAAAAGACCTAGATGAACTAAAAAAATGGGAATCAAACTGGAGTATGTCTTTTCACCCAGAAAAATGCCAACTAATAAGGGTATCCAAGAAAAGAAACAAATAATAGCAAACTACTTCATTCTCGGTAAAGAACTATCTCAAACTAACAATGCTAAGTATCTGGGAGTAATAATAAATGATAAGTTATCTTGGAACCCTCATATTGATGAAGTAATTAAAAAATCAAACAAAACATTAGGATTCATAAAAAAGGAACTTTTACAAATGTAATAAGAATATAAAACTAAAATGCTTTCTCACATTAATTAGGCCTATACTATAATATGCAGCATCTGTATGAGACCCATCAACTAAGGAAAACATTAAAAAATTAGAACAAATTTAAAAAAAAGCTGCAAGGTTCATAACTAGTAAATATTTCCAATTAACAAGAGTAACACCATAAGTAAAATCACTAAACCTAGAAACACTAGAGGACAGAAGGGCAAAGAGTAAAGTAGTAATAATACATAAGGCATAAAAATCTAATTTAGAAATACAACACAATAACAACCTGTTGCAAAGCTCAGATAAACATAAAGACAAAAACACTTTCCTTGTCCCTTATGCGAGAAGAAATGCATATAAGTACTCTTTCTTCCCGAGTGGCATTCGGGCAATAAATGGGCTGCTTGAACAAACCAGAAAAACCAATAACCTCACACTATCTTATAAGTTTACAGACGTTCCTTCTAGAAAGAAGATTATAACGTCCACTAGGTCCAAAACTCCTGCAGGGCGACAGGGATCCGTCGGTGGCATGGCTAGAACCTGCGACCTGTCAGTTGGTTTTTGGTTACCAGTCCGGTGAACTAACCGCTGGGCCAGCCGGCTTCACATCATTTAAAACATTAATAAAAATGCAAGACTAGACTCGGACCACGGATGAGCGTAGGACGAATTAATATTCTTTATAGTAGGAGCGTCTGAAATGTATAAGATAAATACATAGCAAAGCCAATGTATCCATAAACGATAACCCATGTAGGTGAGAGAATAAAAGCGATTGCATAACTTTGTACTGAATAAAACGTTGCGCCCCATAGTATTCCGTGATAGGCTATCGGAGTGTTTTATTGGATACGCCAAAGCAAGTATTGTACAGAGAGTCAGGTTTTTACTTTGATCTGTAATCGTGTGCAAAATAAAAGTCGTAATAATTAATTGTAACATGTTAAAATTGTTATATTATTTTTGGAAATTTTACATTACCTATATCCGCAACTAGATCATTGCTGGCTTTTAGCTGGCTTTGAAGTTCCATTTTAATATTCTCTGAAATAAATATAAGACCTTTATATATAAAGTACTAATCTTTTATTATAAAGTTGATTCAATAGCATCAATCTCTACGAAGTTTCTGTGACTTTTGAATTATTACCTAGTTCTTTTCTGAAACTTGCACTTTTGTTTTCTTGATCTATCAGTTTTCCTTCTACTGTAAATTAATGAGAAGACATTATTTGTATTTCGATAGAATTCTGCATTATATATCATTATTATATTATCATAATAAATATAAAATCATTGTGTGTTTTAATATATAAAACGATTATATTTATGCAATATTTTCGACTTACAAACGTTCTTTTGCTTTTGTAGAGAATCAATTTTCTCAGTTGTAGCTTTGGAATTTTTGTCTTTCAAAGCGAATAAAAAACAAAACAATTTTTTAAGCGTACTAAGAAGATTAGGCTAATACATATTTCACATAATTACTTACAATTGGCAAAAAGAATATCAGTGCTTCTATTTCTGTTCTTAAAATAATATATGGCATTACCTAATTCATTGACGATGATATTTATTTCTTTTTCTTGAATCGCTTCAGCAAATATCTTTTCCTCTGTTGAATGTAAAAAAAATGTACAAATATTTGTGTCGCGATTTTAATCTAAAAAAACATTTGCTTTCACTTTCTATCGGTTTTAAGATTTCTTTGTCGAATTGTATTACCCTATGTCAGCTATGTGCAGCCTATTTTGGCATTCTTTTGATAAGACGTTTAAATTGTGGGTGCTCTATCTCTGAAAATTACATAATAAATGCATTTTGGCTTCTTTTTTACAACTCCTAAAGTTAAATTGTCAAACACCCAAATGGTCTACAGGTGCTCTGGTATTACAGGTTTAGAGTCGTGGTAATAAATAATTCAGCACTCTTTGTTTTCCAAATAACAATGTTTATTGTTATGAAAAACAATTCAATGCAAATATTATATTTAACAATTTAATTTATATAGCTATAATACATGCAATAAATTTAATTAACAAAGAAAGTAATGTTTATGCATTGAAAAGTTAGTAATGTTTTGTAGTAGCATCCTTACAGTTAAAAGCGACATTTAATTGCATATTAAGTTTATTGGACCCAAAGACTATGATATTATTTTAATAAGAGACAAATTCTTACTAGAGCAGAAGTGTATAAGTTACCTAATTTTCTTTCTAAGCTGATGTTTCGGTTTTCTCTGGCTAATACTAAGTCTCTTACTGTAAATACAAATAGAAATATTAACTAACATATATTTAAGTAGTTCTTAATGGTAAATATTGCAAATAATTTACCAGTCAGTTTTTTCAAATACAGAGTAAATACTGGATTTTGAAACAAAATAATATCATAAGCAGTAGTATTTGATAAGGACAACTTAATTGTTGTATGGGAACGATCAACTGTTTGCCCGGTCATAAGAATCTGCCTGTCCACTTTTTGATAATTTCAAAATGAATGCTTTAAAATTATTTAGCTTGTAACCATAGACATCACAGGAGTAGTGTTAATTATAACAAACTGTACTATGGACATAACATCAATCCTTTGAAACATATGAAAGTTTGTCTTTCATATGTTGGTCGAAATATCAATAAAATAACGTATTTATAACAAAAATCAATTTGACAAATAAAACCACGCTTAATTATCTAAGTTCCAACGGAAAGGGTGTCAGTATTTATAAAGTCTATGTTTGCAGAAATTTTATGTTATTAAATAACACATTTTAAATAGATCTGTTAAGTTTTATAAATATTGCTTTGCAGAATATACTTACATATTCTAGCTTCATGTAAGACGCACTCAATCTCGTCTTTTGTTAAAGGTATGTCTATTTTAAGTTGAATAGATACAAGAAATGCTATGTCCGAACCAGTTAAGCAAATTAACAATACAATATATCTTTAAACGTTTATTAAAATGCTATACAATATTATAGAAGAAAATCATTGTAGCAATATAATACTGTTGCGTGCTGGTCTAAGTTGATGCGTGAGTGAGCCATTAATTTACACAGGCTATACGGCAAACTTAGTGGATACCTCAACATGTACACAAGGTGTTGGGGAGGGGTGATTTTGACATGTTATCTAATGGTATGCATGTCCCGAAGTGCTGATGATTTATAGGTGATATTTAATACAAAATTTATTTATAGGGTCCTCTGGCTCGTTTAATATAATTAGGATGAGTGAAGCTACTAATGGACAATGTAACTGGACATCACACATAAGTATAATACCTATCAATAAGCAAGGCGTAGTGTAGCAGACTGATGATTTTATTCACAAGAAAGTCTGTATTCACTGATTAATGTCATGGGTAGATAAATTGTTAACTGAACAGATATAATCCAAATACAATGATATGAGGTGTAAATCTAGCAGCAGGCTTAGCCTGTAAGTAGACCTAAGTAGGGCAGAAGGCCAACGTTCCTAGGCGCAACATTCTCGTGAGCCATCTTCAGCAGACTGTCTGTAAAACTACCTTACATCTCTAAGGAAACTTACATCTCAAGCATGGTTGGTCACGTGATGTAAAATAGGAGGGGGAATGGTCAGACGGACTTATCTATATCGCGCATGCAATTGGTCGGTCTGTTCCTCATTTTATCGTTTTTAGTTTGATCGTCATGTGAGTTTAAGTCTGGGGAGAGGGTATGGGGGTGTTTGTAGGTACCTGGTGGCTGCTTCAAATATTTCTTTCTTGCTGGGCACTGGCAGTTTAAGATGACTTGTCAAAAGGGACTTTTGACCAAGGGTACTCTCGTCCCAGAAACTTTTTTTCGTGTACATTTTAAAAACATTTGTGTGTGGGCGAGAGGTGATCAAGTGTGTGGGGGAGGGGAGGGGCGGGCCGAAGGTCGGATCGCAGATCCAGCCTGGTTGCGTCACGTTCGACCTTGGCGTGCTAGCCACGTATTCGAGGGAAGGGAGGGGGTGTAGGCTACACGTCACCACGCAATATGATATATACCAATGTAAGCACACTAAATGATGGCATTAGCAACGATAATAGCAATATCATATGATTATAGTAATATAGCATAAAAAAAGAATACTGACAACGAATGCGAAATGTAAATGTATATAAAATATGTTTCATGTGCTAGAGCTAAATGATTAAGTAGAGATACTGATAGATATATAGGTACATTATCGCATCTATCATTCATTCAGTAGTGGCTATTATTGTGATACAATGTGTGCAGGCGATGGCTAAGAGTAGACTAATATTTATGAGAGTAGATAATATTCGAAATATTTCTTAATTTCGTGTGGAATTATTCTTGTTACAGACCCAAAACACCACACATATATAATACTCTACTTAGTAAATTATAAACGAAGAAGAGCAAAAAATGCAGAATATAGTCCATGCATAATAATGATGTATTATTGTAGCTAAGCCATAACAATTATTGCCAGAATAATCAACTTTATAACCTTAAGCTACTGTACCAACATTGTACTTATACAAAATATATATATATAAAATATAACTTTTAAAATGGTATCATAATAATTCAGCGCTTGTTTTTCCAAGCGTATTTAAGTTTAATATATTTGAAAACAAAATTATTATAAAGTATTTTAAAATAAAAAAAAAAGAAAACCACTTCTGCTATTGTACAAAATGTACAGATTTATTGGTCAGATTTATTGGTCTACAAATTTCACATTTTTATACTGTTTCGTGCGATTAAAGTATATTATACTGCAAATAAAATGTACATGGAAGTATTTGATATAATAATAAACTAACCTTCTATATAAAGTTCAATGTCTTCTGTCTTGATTAGTTCACCATCTTTAGCTGTTTAAATCAAAGATTCCAATAGTTTCAAACCAACACATATGTATTAATTAAATCAAAATTTCAAACAGTTTAAAAGGAATAATGCATATATAATATTTATTGTAATATAAACATATATAAATAAATAAATATGCATGTGTATATACTTGCTTATATCATATGCCAATGATATGTATGAGTGTAATTCGAAAAATATTGTATTGTAGAAAGTATTGTTAAGTAGATTATCACTCTTATCTCTTATTCCCCCGTGTTATTTTTGTCCGCAAATTCCGCTACAAGTCGGGTCTTTATAAACTTTTTATCAAACAATACATCAAAGCAAAACAACATTCTCTAGAAAAAAAATGACTATGTGTCAAAACAAACAAGAAAAAAATATTTAAAAAAAACTTCATTTTAGTGTGCACTGAAGCATGACGCTAATCGACGACAACGTACAATAAAAAATAAAGAACAAGTGAGAAGCGTTCAGACAACAAATACTAGAATCTTCTAGTACATAACACAGTATTAACTTGTTTTCTTGACATTCCTACTTAAAACTAACAATCTTTGAAACCTTATATAGATTATCTGAGTCTGAAAGAATGTGTGTTGCATATCAAATCGTTCCAGCTAAAACATAGAGTTCACATTTTTAAAAGTAAAGCTTTAATATATATATAATATATATATATATATACATATATATATATATATAAGTAGTGTAGTAGGGTCGTTTCGATTATCATTTGTGGAGCCGCTCCACAGCTCCACAGTTGACCTTTGACCCGGAAGTGACCTTTGACCCCGGAAGTCGTTGTACCGGAAGTGACCTCTACCGGAAGTGACGTCATCCAAGATGGCGTCTTGTCGTGTTGTTATACGAGGGTTTTTTAATTAAGGGTAATACATTTTGTCAGCGGTTCTAAAATTATTTTTCCCATTGTCTTACAATGATTGATTTTCCCATTGCCTTACAATGATTGACACATGTCATATTATTTCTCACATTGTTTTATAATGGTCTTTATAAGGTTCAGCGGTTCTAAAATTTTATAATTATTTGATAATATTAATTAATTGGTTATTTTTATAGTGTTCTTAATCATTGTCAATAGTAAAAGGCTTTTTTCAATAAGTTTATTGTGTTTTTTGCCCTAATTAGCATCTTTAAATCGATAATTGTCTTGTAAGGGTCATTTTTAATTACTTGGATGCAGTAATTGTCTTAATTTATTCTTAATTAATTAACTAATTATTATTTTTATAGCCATAATTAGCATGTAAAGGAGCGTTTATTAATTACCAAGGGCCCTAATTATCACATTTTAATCAATAATTTTTTAATAACGTGCCTTTTTACTTACTTGGACACAGTAATTTTCTTAATTTATTCTTAATTAATTAACTAATTATTATTTTTATAGCCATAATTAGCTTGTAAAGGGGTGTTTTTTAATTACAAAGGGCCCTAATTATCAAATTTTAATCAATAATTCTCTAATAACGTGATAATTAATTACTTGGACACAGTAATTGTCTTAATTTATTCTTAATTAATTATACTTTTTATAACCCTAATTAGCATGTAAAAGGGCGTTTTTAATTACTAAGGGGGTGTAATTATCACTAAATAACCCCTAAATATTTATTTATATACATTTTTACTTACTGGGGTACAGTAATTTTCTTAATTTATTCTTAACTAATTAACTAATTATATTTTTTTAACCATAATTAGCGTGTAAAGGATCGTTTTTTAATTACTAAGGGGCCGTAATTACCACTAAATAGGCCACATTTTATATACTTTTTACATTTTTACTTACTGGGGTACAGTAATTTTCTTAATTGTATACTTTATTAATTAACTAATTATAATTTTTTTAACATTAATTAGCTTGTAAAGGGGCGTTTATTAATTACAAAGGGGCCGCAATTATCACTAAATAGACCACATTTTATATACTTTTTTACATTTTTACTTACTTGGAGGCAGTATTTTTCTTTATTCTTAATTAATTATCTAATTATAATTTTGAGTCATAATTACTATTTTATAATTTTCTTTTAAACATAATTATTTTTAATTTGCATTGATAATCAATGTTTTGAAAGTCTAAACATATATCCTTTAACATTTTTAGAACCCCTGAGGCGCTTATTCACATCGCTGTCTAACTTTTTACCTGAGCAGCTGTTTATTTTTATCGCTCAGCGTGTCTTTTAATGACTTTTTCAGTTGTTGTGGAAATTCTTTTGTAGTGCTGTTCTCGCTCGCGCTGTTAATGACTTTTTCATCTGTTGAGAAAAGTCTTTTGATCTCGCTTCACTCGCTTTTTAATGACCTGGTGTGAAAAAGAGATAAAACTGCCCTTTCAAAGTCTGCTATGGGAGATAATTCAAGTAGCACTAAAAGTTTTTTTCTTTACAACTTACGTTTCCCAGATATTTATTTTTTTTATGTTTTTTTTTTATCATTTGGATTAGTTTTGGGGTTATTTTTTCTTTGTATTTCGAGTATTCGTTTTTTAAATATTTCGCTTTTCAATTTAAAGAATTTTAATTGTTTAATCGTTAACTGCAATGTTTGACTTACTATAACATCATTATTCCCTTTATTTTATACTTACCTATTTTAAATGTGTATCTTTTAAATTTAAATTTTCTTAATTTTCTATTGATAACTGAATTTTAAGATTCTTTATTTACTTACTAAAAGGCGTGATTTTCTTTTTTTTTTTTTTTTTTTTAAACTTATATATTTTACAATTTAAACGATAAGTAAATACAATTTTTTACTTACTAAAACTAGTAATTTCTTAATTTTATACGAAATTAATTAACGAATTTTATTTTTTATAGCCATAATTATCTTGTAAATTGGCGCTTTTAATTACTAAGAGTCCTAATAAACACATTTTAAACGACACTTCTTTTGTAAGGAACACCTATTTACTTACATGGATAGAGTAATTATCTTTATTTTATACTTAATTCATTATTTAATTTTTATTTTATAACAATAATTAGCATGTAAAAGGGCGTTTTTAATTAAGATGACGTCTATTTTGTTGTTACACGTGATTTTAATACGTGATTTTTTAAATTTAAGAATGTTAATATTAATATTTTGGTTTAATAATTTTTTTTATATTTATTGCCAATAAACAACAGTACAACAGTACGACATAAAGAAAATCAACATAAAAGTAAAAACCAAAAATACAATTTTAAGTTATATATGAATTTTATTCATAGTGTTATATAGGTATAGTATGTACCCCAATTAAAAAGTTTATTTATATCAACGCATGTATACAATAGCAAGTAAAAAAAAAGTTTATTTATAGTAATACATTTATACAAGAGAAATACATTTATACAATAGCAATACAGATGTTCAATCGTTTTATTTACATCAGAATACAATTTTATTTTACAACTATGAAACCAGTCCAATGTCGGCCCCTAAGTGTAGTCTGTGTGTATGCCATAGACACGCCAAAATTAATTAAATGTATAGTGGTATGGTTGTAAATGAGTCTGCCTGCACTTGTCTTTTGATATAAAAATAAGAAAGGGAACTGCGGCGTTGTGTTTATGTAAAGACTGAATTTTCAAGTGTTTTGAAACCTATATGTTTA
Organism: Anisus vortex; assembly: GCA_949126835.1. Lineage (NCBI taxonomy): Eukaryota > Metazoa > Mollusca > Gastropoda > Planorbidae > Anisus > Anisus vortex. The sequence goes on from OX421500.1 coordinate 18,897,063, forward strand.
GCACCCTCTGATTGTTGTGATGTATTAAAGTAGCTTTATCTAGTGTGTTGTGTTGTTTCGTTAGACCTCATATAAGTTAAGAAATATTGAATCAACCTACGGGATAATCATTTAGGTGATATATATAGAAACTAGTCGCTGGAATAGCTTCTACATGATAATTAGTATTTGGTCTGTTTTGAAGTCCTATATCTAAAATGTCTGTTTCATTTAAGTGTTCTATGAATGAGTGAAAATCGTGTATATTATTAATTAGTCTTGGAGTGTCTAAGGCAGTTGCGTTGTTAACTGAGCTATGAAAAAAACGAAGTTCATTTGTCTCCTTATGTCTTAAAATGAGATGGTGACTGTAATTTATTTTGTATCGTTTTGTTTGTTGTGTGAATAGTTGGTCTGTTAGTAGTGTCTGCCAGTCAATGGGATGTTTACTTAAGGGACTATGGAAATAATTATAGGTTGAAATGTGCTTATGGATGTTATGGTGCGTTTGTAGAGCAGTCCAATGATCGATATACGTAGCCTTTATGTCTTGTGGCAAATGATCTAACAAGTCAAGTTCGTCTTGAATGTCAATTAAATCAACGTCATTATGTTGGCTGTCTAATACGGTAAGGTCTAATAATTGTCTTTTACTGGTGTTATCTAAATCATTATTTGCCTTCCTTTTTTGTGTAGTTGTTGTCTCTGTAGCTGTGGACGCTGTGGTTGTTTCTGTCGATGTTAGTGTAGTCGATGTTGACTCCATAGCCTGTGCATGTACTTTCTTAGTATGTCTTTTTAAAGCATCGGCTCTGGTGTAGAAACGCCCACATATTTGGCAATTATGACTCTGCTGACCATGAGATGTGTCTATATGCCGCGTTAGGTTACTCATCTTGGTGAACACCCGCGTGCACATAGTGCATTCAAATCTTTTGCGTGGTTCCATCTATATATGAATATAGAAAACAAAAAAACATAACGTGTACGCGTGTACTATAAAGCTTAAATAATACAGAAACCTAAAAGAATAAAATATGAAACATATAAACCAAAAAATAAAAAATAGGCAACTTACTTTATTGTATGACAAATGAACTCAAACGTTAGAGCTAACCAAAATCGCCGTTTGAGGTATTGTCAGGTAAAGCGTCGAACGAACGCCGACAAGCGATATTTATACACACCAGACACAAGTGCACTAAAGCACCTGCTCGAGAGAAAATCTATAAACTAACATTCCCAAGCGCAGGTTAATTGCTTCCCCGTCCAGATGGTCTTCCCCTTATCTGCCCACTGGGCGCTGAGCAAGGTAACGACTTCCTGTCCAGATGTTATTTCCCTTACCTGACCGGGAGAAAATCTAAAAGCTAACATTCCCACGACCAGGGTAATGGTTTCCTGTCCAGGTGTTAAACAGCTGCCCACTGGGCGCTGACCAAGTTAACGACTTCCTGTCCAGATGTTATTGCACTAACCTGACCGTGAGAAAATCTAAAAGTTAACATTCCCAGGGTCACGCCAACCCTAACTGTCAACAATGTTCCCACTTTTTTTTTTTCTTCTTCAATCTCTGCCTTTTTTTACTAACTTCTTATCTCTTTCTCAAAAAAAAAATTTTTAAGTACAATTTTTCAAACTCTCCCTCTCTCAAAAAACTTTGTAGACAACCTTTTTTAAAATTTTTCTCTCTCGCAAACTTTTGAGGGCACATTTGTTAAATCTTTTTATGCCTCTCGAAAACTTTTGAGGGCAACTTTTCAAAATCTTTTACACCCTCGACAAACTTTTTAAAGATCACCTTCCCAAAATATGTATCTCCTGACAAACTTTTTTAAGTTCACCTTCCCAAAATCACTTTCTCCAGACAAACTTTTTTAAGTACAACTTTTCAAACTCTCTCTCTCTCTCCTGACAAACTTTTTTAAGTACAACTTTTCAAACTCTCTCTCTCTCTCCTGACAAACTTTTTTAAGTTCACCTTCCCAAAATCTTTGACACTCTCGACAAACTTTTTTAAGTTCACCTTCCCAAAATCTTTTACACCCTCGACAAACTATTTTAAGTTAACCTTCCCAAAATCTCTCTCTCCTGACAAACTTTTTAAAGTTCACCTTCCCAAACTCGCAATCTCTCCCGACAAACTTTTTTAACTTCACCTTCCCAAAATCTTTGACACTTTCGACAAACTTTTTAAGTTGAAGTTCGTCTCCCCAAAATCTTTTACACTCTCGACAAACTCTTTAAGTTCACCTTCCCAAACTGTCGATCTCTCCCGACAACTTTTCAAGTACAACTTTTCAAACGCTCGATCTCTCTTGACAAACTTTTTTAAGTTAACCTTCCCAAAATCTTTCACACTAGCTCTCGCTCAAAATCACTTTTTCTTAAAAGCTTTCCCACTCTCGACAAACATTTTAGGACACCCCTCCATGGACTTCGGTCTAACAGTATCCATCTCTCTGTCTCCAACTCTTTCTCGCCCCATCTCTTCTTCTAACATAACTTTAAGTTAACACAATCCTAACGATCACGCATTCCTTCTTTCTGCCTTGCTCAATCTCTGTATCTCTTACTTCATTCTTCTCTCAAACTCTGTCTCTCTCTTTCATGCGTGCCATCTTTTACTTGTCTCATCCGCAGTACTTACATTCCTTACTCTGTCTACACTTAATTCTCTCTTCGTCTCTTTTCGCTAACAAAACTTTGTGATAACGAACCCTAACATTTACACATTCCATCTTTCTGCCTTGTTCAATCTCTGTAGGCCTATCTCTTATTTCATTCTTCTCTCAAACTCTGTCTCTCTCTCTCTCTAAAAACACTTTATTTTCAGCAAACCCTAACACATATTCCACTTCACAGCTTTCACTCTGTCTTTCTTTTTCTTTTTCCTGCGTACCATCTTTTACGTACTCCTTTTCTGTGACGTCTTTTCTTAGTCTGTCTCCAGAGCTTTCTCTGACAAAACTTTGAGTTACTCTAAGCATCTCTCTTTCTACAGCGTTCTCTCTTTCTACCTTGTTCAATCTCTACCTCCTTACTAACTTCTTCTCCTCTTTCTAAAATTGTCTTCCCTTTTATGTTTTATATTGTGCAAAGCATTTAGTACCATGGATCCTAGGGGGAAACATCCCTTTACCGCTCGCATTGCTGGCCCAGGCAATGTCGACAGTGGAATTGTATTAGAATGTGGTAGTACAGACTGTGATTTGTCTTCAATCATTGAGAAAATCAAAGGAGACATCACTTGTGTTGTATTATTGAATGAAGATGAAATGCAGGTAAGATACTACTTATCTTATATATTACAATCACTCCTTCTATATAGAATATTAGTGCGTACTACTCTCATTCATTTAAAGAAATAATATTAATTTACTTTCGATGTCTTGTGTAGAAACTTGTGGATGCGGATACTGAAGGGCTAGTTCAGAGCCTTGGGAGATCTATGAAAGTCATCAAATCTATACAGGAGTCTTGTCAGCGCCTAATTGAGGAGCAGGCAGACCTGAAAGCCGCCCTGGAGCTTGTTCGTTTTTACAACTTGGAAAATGCAATGCGTAATTGCATGACAAATGTTTACAAGTAGACATTGCTAGCTTTAGAGTCTTAAATTATAAAAATAAAATAAATGAAACAAAATAAATATTGGTGTTTGTTGTTTGTGTATGAAGGTTTTGAAAATAATGTTATTGGGAGATATAGCAAAGGTCAAGGTCAACTAAAGTATTACAACTGACCCTAGTGTGAATTTGGGAAAAGTGGGGCAGAAGAAAAAAAAATTATTTGTTTGTCTTAGTTTGAGGTTGATAGTCAATATTGTAAAGAGTTTTGTAAATCACTAGAATTAGTTTAAAAGAATTGTGATAAGTCTTAGGATGTGTATTTATTATTTTTAGCAATTACTACAATCAGTTGCATAGGGTAGTGAAAAAGTAATACTTTAAACTGAAGGTGTAGTGTTTTTAAATGTTTTGGACAGGACTAGCTATAGAAGTATTATAAGGGTTTGTGTGAAGCAAGATTGCCTAAGTGGGAAGGTATAATTGGGTGTTGTAGATATATGTTTTGGCTAGGGATATCTATAAAAGTTTTTTCAGATTAGTGTTTTAGACAGGGCTATCAATAAAAGTATTAGAAGGTTTGGGTCAACCAAGATTGCCTAAGTGGGAAGGTATACTTGGGGGTTGTAGATATGTGTTTTGTAAAGTTGGTGTTAGGACGGGGGTATCGATAAAGATAGACTATCAGAAATCTTCCATGACATCAGTCAAGCAAGATTGCCTAAGTTGGAACATATATTTGGGTGTTGATGGTATATGTTTTGTAAAGTTTATGGTAGGACAGGGAAAACGATAAAGATAGACAATCAGAAATCTTCCATGACATCAGTCAAGCAAGATTTCCTAAGTGGGGAAATTCACTTGGGGGTTATAGATATGTGTTTTGTAAAGTCTGTGGTAGGACGGGGATATCGATAAAGATAGACTATCAGAAATCTTCCATGACATCAGTCAAGCAAGATTTCCTAAGTGGGGAAATTCACTTGGGGGTTATAGATATGTGTTTTGTAAAGTCTGTGGTAGGACGGGGATATCGATAAAGATAGACTTTCAGAAATCTTCCATGACATCAGTCAAGCAAGATTTCCTAAGTGGGGAAATTCACTTGGGGGTTGTAGATATGTGTTTTGTAAAGTTGGTGTTAGGACAGGGCTATCTATAAAAATATTCTAAGGATTTAAGTTGAGCAAGATTGTCTAATTTGGAGGATTTATTTTGGGTGGCGATGGTATATGGTAAAATTTACTAAGTTGGAAGGTATATTTGGGTGGCTATGGTATGTGTTGGGGTTTTGTAAGAGTAGTGTTGGGTTATGTTTGTTCACGGTAGAAAAAATCTGTTATGGCATGACTGTAGTCATAGAGGGCTGTTTCTCCTATTGGGTCATATAACAATTGTATGTGAACTTAAGAAAATAAAATTGTAGATCTATGTTAAAAGAACTAGGAAAATAAACAGGTCTAAATTTCGACTACCTTGGCACTATAATCATTTTGATATGTAATTGATTTAGGAGATATTTCTATGATAGGCCTGAGAAGGAAAGTAATGGGAATGACAAGGGTTGTATAGGTGGTGAGTGGCATTATGTGTTACGAAAATTATTCCCACTACTATTAGTAAATGTTGGTTAGGTAATTAAAGTTTCCATAGATAGTTTGGTAAAATTTGGTAAAATTTAGACAGTAATAGTTAGGTAGAGCGAGGAGAGGCTTTTCCCAAATTCACACTAGGGTCAGTTGTAATACTTTAGTTGACCTTGACCTTTGCTATATCTCTCAATAACATTATTTTCAAAACCTTCATACACAAACAACAAACACCAATATTTATTTTGTTTCATTTATTTTATTTTTATAATTTAAGACTCTAAAGCTAGCAATGTCTACTTGTAAACATTTGTCATGCAATTACGCATTGCATTTTCCAAGTTGTAAAAACGAACAAGCTCCAGGGCGGCTTTCAGGTCTGCCTGCTCCTCAATTAGGCGCTGACAAGACTCCTGTATAGATTTGATGACTTTCATAGATCTCCCAAGGCTCTGAACTAGCCCTTCAGTATCCGCATCCACAAGTTTCTACACAAGACATCGAAAGTAAATTAATATTATTTCTTTAAATGAATGAGAGTAGTACGCACTAATATTCTATATAGAAGGAGTGATTGTAATATATAAGATAAGTAGTATCTTACCTGCATTTCATCTTCATTCAATAATACAACACAAGTGATGTCTCCTTTGATTTTCTCAATGATTGAAGACAAATCACAGTCTGTACTACCACATTCTAATACAATTCCACTGTCGACATTGCCTGGGCCAGCAATGCGAGCGGTAAAGGGATGTTTCCCCCTAGGATCCATGGTACTAAATGCTTTGCACAATATAAAACATAAAAGGGAAGACAATTTTAGAAAGAGGAGAAGAAGTTAGTAAGGAGGTAGAGATTGAACAAGGTAGAAAGAGAGAACGCTGTAGAAAGAGAGATGCTTAGAGTAACTCAAAGTTTTGTCAGAGAAAGCTCTGGAGACAGACTAAGAAAAGACGTCACAGAAAAGGAGTACGTAAAAGATGGTACGCAGGAAAAAGAAAAAGAAAGACAGAGTGAAAGCTGTGAAGTGGAATATGTGTTAGGGTTTGCTGAAAATAAAGTGTTTTTAGAGAGAGAGAGAGACAGAGTTTGAGAGAAGAATGAAATAAGAGATAGGCCTACAGAGATTGAACAAGGCAGAAAGATGGAATGTGTAAATGTTAGGGTCCGTTATCACAAAGTTTTGTTAGCGAAAAGAGACGAAGAGAGAATTAAGTGTAGACAGAGTAAGGAATGTAAGTACTGCGGATGAGACAAGTAAAAGATGGCACGCATGAAAGAGAGAGACAGAGTTTGAGAGAAGAATGAAGTAAGAGATACAGAGATTGAGCAAGGCAGAAAGAAGGAATGCGTGATCGTTAGGATTGTGTTAACTTAAAGTTATGTTAGAAGAAGAGATGGGGCGAGAAAGAGTTGGAGACAGAGAGATGGATACTGTTAGACCGAAGTCCATGGAGGGGTGTCCTAAAATGTTTGTCGAGAGTGGGAAAGCTTTTAAGAAAAAGTGATTTTGAGCGAGAGCTAGTGTGAAAGATTTTGGGAAGGTTAACTTAAAAAAGTTTGTCAAGAGAGATCGAGCGTTTGAAAAGTTGTACTTGAAAAGTTGTCGGGAGAGATCGACAGTTTGGGAAGGTGAACTTAAAGAGTTTGTCGAGAGTGTAAAAGATTTTGGGGAGACGAACTTCAACTTAAAAAGTTTGTCGAAAGTGTCAAAGATTTTGGGAAGGTGAAGTTAAAAAAGTTTGTCGGGAGAGATTGCGAGTTTGGGAAGGTGAACTTTAAAAAGTTTGTCAGGAGAGAGAGATTTTGGGAAGGTTAACTTAAAATAGTTTGTCGAGGGTGTAAAAGATTTTGGGAAGGTGAACTTAAAAAAGTTTGTCGAGAGTGTCAAAGATTTTGGGAAGGTGAACTTAAAAAAGTTTGTCAGGAGAGAGAGAGAGAGTTTGAAAAGTTGTACTTAAAAAAGTTTGTCAGGAGAGAGAGAGAGAGTTTGAAAAGTTGTACTTAAAAAAGTTTGTCTGGAGAAAGTGATTTTGGGAAGATGAACTTAAAAAAGTTTGTCAGGAGATACATATTTTGGGAAGGTGATCTTTAAAAAGTTTGTCGAGGGTGTAAAAGATTTTGAAAAGTTGCCCTCAAAAGTTTTCGAGAGGCATAAAAAGATTTAACAAATGTGCCCTCAAAAGTTTGCGAGAGAGAAAAATTTTAAAAAAGGTTGTCTACAAAGTTTTTTGAGAGAGGGAGAGTTTGAAAAATTGTACTTAAAAATTTTTTTTTTGAGAAAGAGATAAGAAGTTAGTAAAAAAAGGCAGAGATTGAAGAAGACAAAAAAAAAGTGGGAACATTGTTGACAGTTAGGGTTGGCGTGACCCTGGGAATGTTAACTTTTAGATTTTCTCACGGTCAGGTTAGTGCAATAACATCTGGACAGGAAGTCGTTAACTTGGTCAGCGCCCAGTGGGCAGCTGTTTAACACCTGGACAGGAAACCATTACCCTGGTCGTGGGAATGTTAGCTTTTAGATTTTCTCCCGGTCAGGTAAGGGAAATAACATCTGGACAGGAAGTCGTTACCTTGCTCAGCGCCCAGTGGGCAGATAAGGGGAAGACCATCTGGACGGGGAAGCAATTAACCTGCGCTTGGGAATGTTAGTTTATAGATTTTCTCTCGAGCAGGTGCTTTAGTGCACTTGTGTCTGGTGTGTATAAATATCGCTTGTCGGCGTTCGTTCGACGCTTTACCTGACAATACCTCAAACGGCGATTTTGGTTAGCTCTAACGTTTGAGTTCATTTGTCATACAATAAAGTAAGTTGCCTATTTTTTATTTTTTGGTTTATATGTTTCATATTTTATTCTTTTAGGTTTCTGTATTATTTAAGCTTTATAGTACACGCGTACACGTTATGTTTTTTTGTTTTCTATATTCATATATAGATGGAACCACGCAAAAGATTTGAATGCACTATGTGCACGCGGGTGTTCACCAAGATGAGTAACCTAACGCGGCATATAGACACATCTCATGGTCAGCAGAGTCATAATTGCCAAATATGTGGGCGTTTCTACACCAGAGCCGATGCTTTAAAAAGACATACTAAGAAAGTACATGCACAGGCTATGGATTCAACATCGACTACACTAACATCGACAGAAACAACCACAGCGTCCACAGCTACAGAGACAACAACTACACAAAAAAGGAAGGCAAATAATGATTTAGATAACACCAGTAAAAGACAATTATTAGACCTTACCGTATTAGACAGCCAACATAATGACGTTGATTTAATTGACATTCAAGACGAACTTGACTTGTTAGATCATTTGCCACAAGACATAAAGGCTACGTATATCGATCATTGGACTGCTCTACAAACGCACCATAACATCCATAAGCACATTTCAACCTATAATTATTTCCATAGTCCCTTAAGTAAACATCCCATTGACTGGCAGACACTACTAACAGACCAACTATTCACACAACAAACAAAACGATACAAAATAAATTACAGTCACCATCTCATTTTAAGACATAAGGAGACAAATGAACTTCGTTTTTTTCATAGCTCAGTTAACAACGCAACTGCCTTAGACACTCCAAGACTAATTAATAATATACACGATTTTCACTCATTCATAGAACACTTAAATGAAACAGACATTTTAGATATAGGACTTCAAAACAGACCAAATACTAATTATCATGTAGAAGCTATTCCAGCGACTAGTTTCTATATATATCACCTAAATGATTATCCCGTAGGTTGATTCAATATTTCTTAACTTATATGAGGTCTAACGAAACAACACAACACACTAGATAAAGCTACTTTAATACATCACAACAATCAGAGGGTGCTAAACATATAGGTTTCAAAACACTTGAAAATTCAGTCTTTACATAAACACAACGCCGCAGTTCCCTTTCTTATTTTTATATCAAAAGACAAGTGCAGGCAGACTCATTTACAACCATACCACTATACATTTAATTAATTTTGGCGTGTCTATGGCATACACACAGACTACACTTAGGGGCCGACATTGGACTGGTTTCATAGTTGTAAAATAAAATTGTATTCTGATGTAAATAAAACGATTGAACATCTGTATTGCTATTGTATAAATGTATTTCTCTTGTATAAATGTATTACTATAAATAAACTTTTTTTTTACTTGCTATTGTATACATGCGTTGATATAAATAAACTTTTTTATTGGGGTACATACTATACCTATATAACACTATGAATAAAATTCATATATAACTTAAAATTGTATTTTTGGTTTTTACTTTTATGTTGATTTTCTTTATGTCGTACTGTTGTACTGTTGTTTATTGGCAATAAATAAAAAAAAAATTATTAAACCAAAATATTAATATTAACATTCTTAAATTTAAAAAATCACGTATTAAAATCACGTGTAACAACAAAATAGACGTCATCTTAATTAAAAACGCCCTTTTACATGCTAATTATTGTTATAAAATAAAAATTAAATAATGAATTAAGTATAAAATAAAGATAATTACTCTATCCATGTAAGTAAATAGGTGTTCCTTACAAAAGAAGTGTCGTTTAAAATGTGTTTATTAGGACTCTTAGTAATTAAAAGCGCCAATTTACAAGATAATTATGGCTATAAAAAATAAAATTCGTTAATTAATTTCGTATAAAATTAAGAAATTACTAGTTTTAGTAAGTAAAAAATTGTATTTACTTATCGTTTAAATTGTAAAATATATAAGTTTAAAAAAAAAAAAAAAAAAAGAAAATCACGCCTTTTAGTAAGTAAATAAAGAATCTTAAAATTCAGTTATCAATAGAAAATTAAGAAAATTTAAATTTAAAAGATACACATTTAAAATAGGTAAGTATAAAATAAAGGGAATAATGATGTTATAGTAAGTCAAACATTGCAGTTAACGATTAAACAATTAAAATTCTTTAAATTGAAAAGCGAAATATTTAAAAAACGAATACTCGAAATACAAAGAAAAAATAACCCCAAAACTAATCCAAATGATAAAAAAAAAACATAAAAAAAATAAATATCTGGGAAACGTAAGTTGTAAAGAAAAAAACTTTTAGTGCTACTTGAATTATCTCCCATAGCAGACTTTGAAAGGGCAGTTTTATCTCTTTTTCACACCAGGTCATTAAAAAGCGAGTGAAGCGAGATCAAAAGACTTTTCTCAACAGATGAAAAAGTCATTAACAGCGCGAGCGAGAACAGCACTACAAAAGAATTTCCACAACAACTGAAAAAGTCATTAAAAGACACGCTGAGCGATAAAAATAAACAGCTGCTCAGGTAAAAAGTTAGACAGCGATGTGAATAAGCGCCTCAGGGGTTCTAAAAATGTTAAAGGATATATGTTTAGACTTTCAAAACATTGATTATCAATGCAAATTAAAAATAATTATGTTTAAAAGAAAATTATAAAATAGTAATTATGACTCAAAATTATAATTAGATAATTAATTAAGAATAAAGAAAAATACTGCCTCCAAGTAAGTAAAAATGTAAAAAAGTATATAAAATGTGGTCTATTTAGTGATAATTGCGGCCCCTTTGTAATTAATAAACGCCCCTTTACAAGCTAATTAATGTTAAAAAAATTATAATTAGTTAATTAATAAAGTATACAATTAAGAAAATTACTGTACCCCAGTAAGTAAAAATGTAAAAAGTATATAAAATGTGGCCTATTTAGTGGTAATTACGGCCCCTTAGTAATTAAAAAACGATCCTTTACACGCTAATTATGGTTAAAAAAATATAATTAGTTAATTAGTTAAGAATAAATTAAGAAAATTACTGTACCCCAGTAAGTAAAAATGTATATAAATAAATATTTAGGGGTTATTTAGTGATAATTACACCCCCTTAGTAATTAAAAACGCCCTTTTACATGCTAATTAGGGTTATAAAAAGTATAATTAATTAAGAATAAATTAAGACAATTACTGTGTCCAAGTAATTAATTATCACGTTATTAGAGAATTATTGATTAAAATTTGATAATTAGGGCCCTTTGTAATTAAAAAACACCCCTTTACAAGCTAATTATGGCTATAAAAATAATAATTAGTTAATTAATTAAGAATAAATTAAGAAAATTACTGTGTCCAAGTAAGTAAAAAGGCACGTTATTAAAAAATTATTGATTAAAATGTGATAATTAGGGCCCTTGGTAATTAATAAACGCTCCTTTACATGCTAATTATGGCTATAAAAATAATAATTAGTTAATTAATTAAGAATAAATTAAGACAATTACTGCATCCAAGTAATTAAAAATGACCCTTACAAGACAATTATCGATTTAAAGATGCTAATTAGGGCAAAAAACACAATAAACTTATTGAAAAAAGCCTTTTACTATTGACAATGATTAAGAACACTATAAAAATAACCAATTAATTAATATTATCAAATAATTATAAAATTTTAGAACCGCTGAACCTTATAAAGACCATTATAAAACAATGTGAGAAATAATATGACATGTGTCAATCATTGTAAGGCAATGGGAAAATCAATCATTGTAAGACAATGGGAAAAATAATTTTAGAACCGCTGACAAAATGTATTACCCTTAATTAAAAAACCCTCGTATAACAACACGACAAGACGCCATCTTGGATGACGTCACTTCCGGTAGAGGTCACTTCCGGTACAACGACTTCCGGGGTCAAAGGTCACTTCCGGGTCAAAGGTCAACTGTGGAGCTGTGGAGCGGCTCCACAAATGATAATCGAAACGACCCTACTACACTACTTATATATATATATATATATATAAGTAGTGTAGTAGTAGTGTATATATATATATTAAATAAAAATAAACTGATAAAGGTAAACGTAAAAATTCTTTTGTTTTCAACTTACTTAGCTCATATGCAAAATTCTTCCTCTTTGGTCGATCTAAAATTAGTTGATTTATTTTTTCTTCTGAAAATTTAGAAGATATAGTACATGTTATGACATAGATATATAATATATATATATTGATTTTTTTATATTCTTAGATTCAATTAAAAAACAACAACAACAACTTAACATAAAAATAACCCATTTAAGTACACAATTAAGATAAAAAGAATAACTATTTGTATTTTATTTCAAATATTACCTAATAATTGTATTCTTTTATCAGGTGATATCTGTTTTTCTTCCACTGGAACATAGTAATGATGTTGATGATGATGGTGATAAATAGTAATATAAACTTAGCAAAAACAATACGAAAATTATTATCTTTTATTTATATTTTTTCACTTCAGTTTTAAAAACCTCCTATTTTTTACAAAAATATATACGTTTATTTAAACAAAAAAAACTAACAGGTCTAAATCGGTGTTGAGTTTTATTTTAGTAAGGATAGTTACTAAAAAAAAGTTAAACCAGTGAACAGCTGCCATCTTATATATGCTATATTATTAATCATATTGGCTAAATAAGGTCAATAACAAATAAGATAATGAATACTTGCATTGTTTGACGTATCCCTGAATTGCTCTATCTTTTTCTTCACTCAACATTTTACGAATGTTTTCTATAATATTTGTATAAACATTAATATTATGACACTGTAAAAATAGGATGGTAATATTTTAAACAATATTGGTTTATTATTTTAATTTTACTAATATTACACGCTTTAGTAATAGTTCAAGCTTTAGATTTACCTTTCATTGAGTTGGGTTTTTCCACTACGTTGCTCGATGAAGCTGATGTAACTTAGAAAAAGAAAATGTTAGGATGGTATAACTATCTATACAATACGGCTTTTGTTATTAATAATATTACTAGCCTTTAAATCATATATGTTGTAGTGTCCCGAAAACAATGTCATTAAATGTATTATGATTTATTTATATGGTTTACTAATTCTTTTATAAATTAGAAGTTGTTTCTTTAGTTGATTATCTTGACTAGGGGCTACTAATGGTGTTAATTTAGTTAATTAAGTATTTCAACTTGCATTCAGAATTAAATTTAACCCTTACAGTCCCGGGCGCGTATCTAGCGGAACTGAAGGCAGCATAGATAAAAGTAGGACGGTACAGGAAGGGTTAATAAGTCACATCAATAAAAGCAAGTAGTTTTAAAAAAGTAATTTTAATAGTATTATCAAAAATTTAATAAATTAAATCCAATTATAATTTCTTCAAAAATGTTATCCTAAGAGCATGGCAATTGAACTTACTTAAAAGATCTGCAGATTGAGCATTTCTTTTTTTCACATCAGAAAGTTTACTTTGCACTTAGTAAAAGATGTATTGTTAAAAAAGTTATTAATATTAACACGTGATCAATAAAATCATAAGGCTTTTATTAAGATGTAGATTTTTTATAATAATCACGAACCCCAATAAATAATATATATTTTCTAAATAGAAAGGTATTTACATAGAACATAATAATATAGTGGTATAAGTTCTTACACATTTTATTTTCATTCTTCAATCTGTTATTTTCTTGAATCAAAAGGTCTGGAATTAATAAATTTTATTTCATTAAAAATAATAATGTTAAAAAAACACTAAGTTTACCGCCTTAGAAAAAGCAAACAATATTTACAAAAAAATATTATTTTTATAAATTAAAACATTTATATACATATATATTTATATATACCATTTATCTGTTTTATGAGTGTATGTGTGTGTTCATTTGTAATCTAGATGTATAAGCACATGTTTATTTTTGCACAATATTGATTGTTGAATAGTGTTGGTTTCGATTTACTTACACCTTGCATAAATTAATTCATAAAACATACGATTAAATATATGTATAAATGGAAAATGTCATACAATTATATATATATATATATATATATATATATATATATATTATGAGTTATGCCATATCATGCCTATCAAGCTTTCATTTAAAAAGAAATTAGAACGATATGTATTTTTAAAGTGGACAGATTGTTTTTTTTTTTTTATCAGATATGCATGTGCCCAGCAATACGGTAAAGTGTGTAAATCATATTAAAAATTTAGTTAAAGTAGAACATAGAAAATACAAGTCTTGTAACATGTGGCCTAATATTATAAGTATTGCAGAAAGTTTAAATTATTAAAGAGTCTTTTAGTTCAAGAAAAATAAAATCATTTAACAAACTACTTACTGTAGGATTCATCTTTGTGCTTTAGATTTTCTCTTTGTTCTAAATTAAACAAGGAATGTATGAAATAATTTATATATTGTGCGTTTCAATTAAATCATTTCAGACAAAGAACAAGAAAAACAGTTCTTTATGAAGATTTTTTTTATTTCATTTAATAAGGTCTATTGTTTACGTCTAATATTGACAACAACAAAAGAAGAAATGTTTCTGTAGGTATTTTTTTTTTATATATAACCTATTATTGCATACTATTAACACTTGATATTCTTTTAATACTAATCGCATGCAAATGACATAGTTGATATATAAAATATAGTTTTTTTGAAAGGGCCTGCAAATTAAAAATTGTATGTTACTGGTTGGAATATATTTTCTTAACTTTAATTTAGCTTTAATTTTGTCTAAATATTAAAAAAAAAAATAAAGATGAAGACACATTTTTTTCAGTTTTTTTGTAAAGTGAATATGTATTAACATTATACAACTTTTTTTAAACAGATTTTTTATTTAGCTATCAAATTTATCAAAAGAAGTATGAATAATATAACATCGATGATATCATTTAATTATATATATCTATATATGTGAATGTTTAGGTTAAAATGTTATGTAATTTACTTAAAAGTTCCTAAAACAGAGAGAAAAAATTGTAAAGAGATGAAACAATTTGGTTAACTCAATACCATCCTTCTTTTCGTAGCTCATGAAAGCTGAGAATAAGAAAACGTAGACATCACTAAACATATGGCAACATTCTTAGCAATAATTATCAGGATTACAAGTTTGTTATTCAACTCTTTTTTTTTATATTTAATGATAATCTTTATTATATCATGCTGTTTTTTTTTTACATTTGGCATGCTCATGCTGCTTTTAGTACATTCTAATTTGTAGTGACAGATATAGGTAAACATTAGTTAAGTCTTGAAAAACTTTTTAAAAGAACAATTATTTGTGTGTGGGTGTATTAGACTATTTGTAATAAAACAATCTTCAGTTCTTTGGAATTTATTTTTCCTTCTTAATAATTTGTCATCGCGTTCTCAATGTTTTATTCATTACTGTGAGAAGATAACTGCTTGACTATTTCACTTCTGACTGTCACTAATGTTACTGGACACAAATGGTTGATGCTTGGTACATCTCCAGTTCATGTTTTCATTTAGCACCTTCTACTTGAGCATTACCTGGAAGCCGAAACCACCAATATGGGTTTCAGCAGGAACCAGCTAGAGTGGATGTCCAAGGATAGGAGAATCTGGAGAACTGTTGTTGGTGGCATGGTTGACTGGTCTAAGTATGTATGTAACTTAAGCCATAATTCATATCCTTCATTTACTACTATATATCTACCTTTCTATTTATTATGAGCTTTAGAAGAATTTATCTTACGGTCGTAATATTTGAGGTTCACAGAATTGTCGTTCAATAAAGTATACAAGTCCCGAGGGGACAATGCGCAATGCATTATAGAGGATTAATTATGTCACATTATAGGAATACACCTCACTTTCTTTTCTTTCCAATGCGAAATTTTGTGGGAGGGGCTGGAGCAAAATCTAATTTATATGTAAGGTGAGTGCAAAATTCTGGGATTTTTCTTGCAAGATGCGTGCAAAATCTGGGAATAGTTCATTATTTAACGTACAGGGGAGATCCCCTTAAAACAATCGCGTTTTATTGTGGGACCACGTAGTGGGTACCAACATCATACCCCTCTCGTGGTGGACTTATCTCGCCGCTCTCACTAAGCAGTATATAAGACCTTTACGCGATGCAAATGTAGTTTTTCTGAGTTAGTTCTTTCTGGACGATAAGAGGTATTTTATTTAGTCTCTTAATGACGCTTGTGTTAACTCTATTTTATTGTGTCTGTAGATAATTGTATATATACATAAGTGTACAAGAATTATTTTTTTATGGATTAAAGATTATACTGAATGAAAAAATTACACCCTTGTTACTTTAGTCAAGTTACCGTATCGTTATTCGCAATATAATATATATTTATAACACCAAGTTAAAATACAAATATCTAAGATAAGATAAGAATTGGCACTTCGTATAGCGCTTCTATCCATGCTAATTTAATAGCATGCTCAGTGCGCTCTTGGTGTGACTTGAAATGGCAGATGTATTAGCCAAAGAGAAATGTCTTTAAGTTATTTTTAAAAGTTCTGGTTTAGTGAAGGAACTGCCGGACCTCAAATTCTGAATTCGCTCCCAGGGCTAAAAGGTATAAGTGTATTGATAAAGATAAAATTAAATACAATGTCAACCCTAGGACGAACGAGAATTTAGAACATCATCTACACTACTCGGACCACTAGACGATAGTAGTTGTAACAATTGTCTGAGGATTAAGTGACCTGTCACCAGTTAAAACAACTGTGATGGTCGCAGTTTTTTTTTTAGAACTGCTGTAAGAAGTCTAAATTACTCTTCAGCAAATTGACAGAGATGAAAATAAGCATGAATGATTTTTTTAAAGGTTTACAGAGAAATCTCTAGCAGCTAGCAGATTCATCAAGAATCCAAGTTATGAATTATATGTACCAACATTTTAGTGAATATGAGGGGCTTGACAAAGAAATTATTGCTCTGATATGCCAACTCATATAAGATAATAATAATAATAATATTGAGACTTAAAAAGCGCGAATCCCGTTAGCAACATTTCTATGCGCTGTCAACAGTCACAGACAGAGTACAGACAACGAATAAAAGACAAAGACAATCTAAATCTTCAATCTTCTTACTGTTTCTACATTGTGATGAGTACTCTCACTTTCTTTTTCTATAAAAAGAAAATTGAAATTGATCTCTTCTTTGAAACAAAAATCCTTCCGAATTTGCAAAGTCCTGTTGTGTTATGTGCCAACATTCGGAACCACATAAAAGACACAGCTGTTATAGACTTTGAATTTTGTTCTGGTACTATATTGACAGTATTTTCATATGTATTTCACGCTGTTAAATTCATTTCTTGCTTTATTCAGTATGTTCTGAATGACATTTTTGCTCTACCCTTCAGGGTCATTTAACAAAACTGGCCAAATAATATACCCCATAAAATTGATGTCTCAATCAAAAGGACAAATCATTGGATTGGACATGTACTGAAAATGGAGGAAGAGAAAATATGCAAAACAGCCTTACACTGGACGAAAGAGGAGGAAAAAGAAAGAGAGGGTGACTAAAGGTAACCTGGTGCTTAACATTCGAATAGTAATTAAGGAAATTTGGTCACTCCTGGAGAACAATCGGATTGTCGCAATTGAAAAAGAAATTGTTCTAAAATTTATTTGTTTTTATATATAGTTAAAATATCATATGCACTATTTAAAAGAATACAGATACGTTCAATATTACGATCAGTAAATTTCAGTATTTTATCATTTTAATTACTTCAGTCTGCTATTGGTTATATTCAATAAGAATATTTAAAAAATGTCATATCCATAAATTAATACAATAACATGATACTTATTTCACAACTTACTGTCCTCTTCATCTTCATGTTGTTTGATGTCTTCATGTACTAATATAAAAAAATAAAAAATAAAATAAATATAAAGGCCAATAATTTACTTTCAATTTAATCGCCCTTTTAAAAACAAAAATAATTAAGAATCGCGTATTATCATAACTTACTATGCTGTTTGAAACTGTTTGAAAAAATAAGAATATATATCTAAAATTAAACAATCCAGTTACGTTAAGAATTTCGTATATATATTTGTATGCATCTTAGTTATGCATTAGCCTTTCAAATATTAATCTACGTTATATGTCTCACACACAAAGAAGAAACTAACATAACCGAATGGATTGAATCTAGTTGATAATTAATAATGACCTGTATTTAAAAAATAATGTTAACAGATTGGAGAAGTGCGTTAACTTGCGTTCAATAAGCATTCACCAGTTAAAATAGAAACGACAAAATATATTTACAACACGATTAGGAAGCGGTTTTTTGACTGAAAAAATTGATATAATGTGCTGTCCGGTGCTTCATGTGCTAAGTTCAATTACCCTTTAGAAGGTCAGGTCAACCACCAACAAGAAAACATAAATACTAAGCCGAATATCATGTAATAGACTAAAAACAACAACGAATATTTTGGCACCATAAATTCATATCTTGGTAGAAATCCCATATATTAATGAACTTTGTTGTCTTGTAATTGGCTTAGCAGTTCGTTTATATCAGACTTTCTCAAGGTCACGAAATAATATTCCAATTCAAAAAATCCTCAGCACTGACGCAGCAGCAGGTCCAACTGATAATGTGTCAAAAATAAAATTGTTTTGTTTTTGTTTAACATATATCACGTCTTTGATTTGGTGGCAAAGTCCAACTTGAGCCCCTAAAACACTGCAGGGCGGTAGACAAATTCACCACTATGTACAAGATCATGAACTACCACGTGGAAATGTCCACACAGCCAGGTCGTATCCAACAGGTGCCCCGCTCTACCCGAGATCATCAACTCAAACTGCATGTTCCACACGCACGCATCGACGTCTACAAGTATTATTTTATACCTTCAGCCATTAGCTTCTGTGCCGGCTTTCAAATCTTCACTGAAGTGCTGGACTAAATACCTCAAGTGAAACTCTGTCATTTCGTTTGTAATTCTTGTTTTTTGATGTCTTAAAATGTTATATAATGTAGTTAAATTGTGGACTATTTCCTCGATCCTAATGGGGTATCTATACCTACTATGAAGAAGAAGAATTAGGTTATACGGACATGTCCTTATGACTGCAGCTAAGATGACTTCGTCACCACTTGCCTGCATATTGCATATCATGCATGCACTGCTCTTACTGATCATATACCGGAATCTAAGAGAAAAAATGAATTCGGTCGCGGAAAGATCAGTGACTCTTGGATAATGTATCACAGGTATCACTTAAAAGCGAACCGTTGGAGCTTTTCAGGAATCAAGAAAATTTTATCCATAAAGAATTTGACTAACAAATTTTCTGAACATAGTTTTTTTTTTCTTCTTTTTTATTGATTTGCTTTAATGGAAGTCACGGAACATATAAGGGTTAGTTAAAATTAGTGATGTTAAAACCATTTTTTTAAACCGATTTTGGTTCTATAAAACCGGTTTCAAACCGGATTTTGGTCCTCCCCCTGCGCCATGTTACAAGTAACAGGCAGGAAAATGTGCGTAGTTTTGTACGTATATTTGATAAAAAGCTCAAACCTAATTAGTGTTTGTAGGGCATTCAAATGGTTAGTCTTTGCGAATACAATATGATTTTGAAAACTTTATCATACAATTCTTTAGAGCTAAAAATCTGGGCTAATTAATTAAAACAGATAATATCTTTCAATAGTGATGATCAAATTTCAGATTATCGTTGACCATGGTATTAGGAAGCATATGAAGAGGATGACGATGTTAATCCAGGATGCTTCGTACGCAGCGTACGCAATCCAGTGGTACTGCCATTTCTTTTGCTTATCTGTTTTTTAACATAGTTCAAACCAAGCTGTTAAAGACGTTATTTTTTTCTTTTTCAAAATGTTCCCACACAAAGGATTGATTTATTTTACAAAAGTTTGATTTATTCTACTAACCATGTCGAAACTGTTTTTCTTTAAACTTGGATAAATATAATTTATCGTTGAAGTAAATATGAGAGAAATGGAGGTTTCAAAGGAATAGTTACCAAGAAATTACCGACGACTTAGACTTGTGAAATAATGTTTCGCGTAACACCAATCAAAATAATGTGTATTTAATAGTGCCATTAATAAAAAAAGCACAGACGCGTTAACTAGCCGAAAATTTTTTCAGGGTAGCAGGTAAAGATAAGTTTGCATCTCATCATTGTGTACATCAAATAATAGCGCCGAATCGTACCAAATATTAATGTTAATTGTAGCTGTAACTATTTGGTTTGAATAGTGTTAACAAGGCATTTCAAGAATTATTTTTTTTGCGGATCCAACGTTATTTATTAATAATATTTTCATCAGAAACAAACAAATATAAAGGTGTGCTACTTGAAGTAATGATTAAGTTCCAACCAACAAATCGAAACCCTCTACCGGACTCAAAACCGGAATCCGGTTTTACGGTTTTCGTTTAATATCCCTAGTTAAAATACTTACTCAATATAATGTAAACAAGTATATTTAAATTTTTAATTCAGCTAGGAATAAAACAATTTGACTTACATAGGCCTATATCATTATTCAAATTATGGTTTCTTATTTCTTCTTCCGAAAGCTTTGTCTTCACTGAAAATATATAAAAAGCACTTTTGATATTCTTTTAATTTTTTACAGATGAAAATATTTTCCGAATATCAAGTATAAGTATTTAAAGATTCAATGATCTAATTTAAAAATGTGCAATAAAATAATATTTTAATACCGACGTTAAGTGTTGTTTTAAAAATAAAAATGTACAATAATTAACAATGAAAAATAAGTAGAACATTGTCCAAAGAAGATGGGTAGAATTAGGGGCGACGTTTAAAAATAAAATTTGAAAATAAAAGACACTTACATTCTTCTAGTTCTTTAGATAATCTGGTATTTTCTTCATTTTGGCACTCTTAAAATATTATTGACATACATTTTAACATTAGAGCAAGGGAAATAATAAAAAGTAACAATATTTTAGCAAAAAAACCAACTAATCTCTATAATATATTTAAAGTAGGCTGTGTGAGTGGTACCAGATCTCCATTGGTTAGGTGGAACGCAAAGGACATTATTGTCTAACATTTTACTTTTGCGATTTAGCTTACTGCATGTCATTCATAGCTGAGTGGTTACGATATCCAATTGTCAAATCCGCACATATATCTTTCTTTTCTTTTTGTCCATTAATATGACTTTTTTTTTTTTAAAGATTTTAAATTTTAGGACGCAAAGCTTTCCTAATACATATATATATATATCATTGGCTCCGTAGTCTCGGAAGACGATTAGATTAGCGCTTTTGTGACCTCGCCAGTCTCGCAGCATTGAGAGACAGGCTCAGTCGCATCTCTGGCACTTGCAAGCGAACCGTTTGAGCTGGTCAGGGGCAGTATAGGTTTTTTTTACTTTTCTTCGCTGCTCTTCCAGCCTCTTCGATAGGGCAGCAGATGGCTTAAAGCCGGTAACTGCCGCTTTCCATGTTTTATCGACGCTAAATAGAAAATATGGAGTGTCATCTCCAGTGCGCAAGCCTGGGCAATGTGTTATGGTAATGGTAATGATAATTTATATAGCGCTTCTATCCATGCTATTTTAGCATGCTCAGTGCGCTCTAGAAGACTATTAATCTGTGAGAGGTTTCACTGCTGCCGGTTAAGCGCATGTGATAACAACTCAATATTAACGTCATCTAGTCCCAAAACTCCTGTAGGGCGACAGGGATCTGCCGGTGGCGGGGCTCGAACCCGCGACGTGTCAAGTGGTTTTTTGGTTGACAGTCTGGTGAGCTAACCGCTAGGCCAGCCGGTGTTGAGGAAAGGCTGATGTTGTCCATGCATCAGTTCCCCTCTATCCACTCTTCAAATGTATATAGGGAAAGGCGTAGTCAATACAGCTTGGCATCAGTTGCGTCGCAGGATTTGCCAGTATGCTACTTGTCTTGCAGAAAGCGGACTGACATAGGGAAGCGGCTTCTGGTTTGTTAATTTTGTTAGGCTCTGTATATATATCAATTTAGTAAAGTGTTGCTGGAGCTACAAAAAACTCTATATAATAAATGTAATATGCATTTATTTGATAAAAGTCTATTTATATCGAAAGTAATTAGAATACGTAGAGACTGTAATGTTTCAAGCTCAGAAATACAAGAATAAGCTTAATTGGGCGTAACGCATTTTGCGTAATTTTATTCTTATATTAAAGTTACATTATAATTTCATTGTTACTGGTGGTTAATATTGTCAAATTATTGTGGATTTTTAAATGTATAATTTAGTTTGTTTAAATATACGTCTTTTGTTTTAGCTTCAATAGTAACTATTCAAGCAAGGATAGTGTGGCCCTTACCTATTTAGAATTGTTTTCTTACTTACCGATTTCGTTTTTTAAACCAGTGTTTTTTTCTTCTTCGTCAGCTATTTTTTTCTGTACTGAAAATTATTAAACAATAACTTAGAGAGACATTATAATTGAAGATAAAACCTATAGGAAGGTGTAGCTAGCACAATGTTTAGCAGTCATGCTTAGCTTCAACTAGTGTCAGATACCAATCAGAACTGACGTGAACCGCAAACAAATCCTAGTCTTCTCCAAGTTTCGTACCCCGACTACTTGGTTCGACAGTCTAGCGCGCTACCATACCCCATACAACGTAAGTCCCCTCTGTCTAAATTAGTAAATATATATATATATATACAGTGATTTTTTGTAAAAAAATAGTTGCCGGTACTCAGTGATGGATTGCCTAACTTTTAAAGCAGTTTCGCATTTTATATATTAATTCTTATAGCACGCAATTTTAAAATGAAATTTTAACAAATTAATAATATAATAAATTAATAATAAACGTTAAAATACAAGAAAAGTAATCATTTTTTCCCCACATTGAAAAAAATGCCGGTACGCCGTACAGGTGCGTGCCGTCACAATAAAGCACTATATATATATATATATATATATATATATATATATATATATTGTTATGGACCTCTTTATATGATGACTATTATTACGACTCGTTAAATCGGATTCAATGAATATAGTTGTATCTTTATTAGAAGTCTCTAGATTCTGCTAATCTGTAGCCCAAGCTAGGGGTTCCTTGACTGACAGGTCTATGCAGCAATGTAGTTATATTCGTGATAATTATCTTCAACACCTTTCTCAACAACGATAGATCAAACAACTCCAGTTGTTGAATAAACAATTTTATTTAAATTGTAGACTCAATATAAACGATCAATAAACTTCATCAACTGGTGGCAACATAAGTATCAATAAAAATGGCATTATATGTACATGTATGAATATAGCGACTTCACTCTACAAACGTTTAAACTGAACTAACTTTAAGGAGGTCGGAACTTTACAAAGAAAACTATCATCGAAGATTCTACAGGGTCTTAATACGCATTTTAACCTCTTTCTCTATAATTACTACGATCCAGAATTATCCCCCAATTTCCACGGGATTTGAACGAATTATTTTATTTAAACTGCCCTCAGGGCATAAAGGTCAAACCTTGGTCGCTTTGGACTCTGATACGCACTTGTTAAGAGGTCAATGCCTTACTACGTCATTCATTTATGACCGATATTCGTAACATCCCCCCCTTCTAAAGCTTTATAATTATTTCCTTTACATTTTAACCATACGAAAAATGTTAATTTTAAGGAATAATTATAAAAGAAAATATTCCGGGAAAAACAATACAGTTCAATTGGCGATCCCAATAATTCAATCGAACTGATAACAATAACATAATAATATATGCAATATAAATTCATCTTATCAAATGGCTTAAATATAGTCATTCAATCATTCCATTTTTAATTCAAAACAATGGACAATTAAATTGTTTATCTAAATCTTGTATACAAGAAAAATACATAATCATTCTTAATAGATATAATATAATACAAGTTAATAATTTCTATTACATTGAACATTCCACTGTAATAAAAACTCTCTCGTCCATTTAATTTATAAACTAATATCTTTTACATTTGTAATCAAACAACAAAAGAAAAAATCACTTAATGTCTATTCAGACACGACTTATTTTTTTATAAGGAGAAAAAAAACAAACGCTCTTGATGAAAAAAATACTACTAGGCTTGACCTAATTACACAACAACACGATCATTTTCTCGACAGTATTTGTTTTTCAGCCTGTAGGCTTGGACAACACATTAGACAACTGTCTGTGGCGAGACAACAGATTTCTAGGTCAGTATTCTTTTTTTCTTTCTCTCCCTATTCCTTGCGATCACTCTCTCATTCCCTAAATGTTTACATGGCTAAGCAAATTTCTACCTCATCACAGCCGAGGTCAAATAAAATTGCTACGCGATTAAATAGTTATCGTATTAAATGAGCATTCTTTAACAACCATTATCTCAATATGACATTCATTTATGTTATTTTGAGAACATTAAACATAGTCTGTTCACGAATTGAAATAGTTTATAGACAATTTCATTAAAAATATTTCAATCTTTCATTTTACCATGACCTTTCGACGTCATTATTTTCTTTTTAAAAGAGTTCACATCGTAGCAGTTTTGAATTGAAACATTCTATCTTTCATGCAGACATGGATTTACTTAAAACAAATTGGTTAATTTACTTAATTAACTATCAATTAAAACAAGTTATATTATCTTCATACAATCTTAGTACTAAATAGTAAGTACTTATTTTCTTTTAATTACATTAAAGACATTTCAATTACAATATTACTGAAGTAGAAAAGAGTTAAGCATAGGCTACTATTAATTTTTTTCAGAGCGAAATCAATGTAACAATTTATGTACAAAACAAACTGCTGGTCTGAATGGTTAGTTCCATCTCCAAGCTTTTCAGTCAGTAAGGTTGGAATACATTGCTCTTTTCCATTCCATAAAAGGTTTTATTCATTGGTTCTCCTGTTACTTTCACAGTGTTCAGGTCTACCCAATCTTTTGCTTGTCAATACAATTCATTCAATCTATTTTAACTAATACAGAAAAAATATAGATTAGTTTTACAATCTTGACATGAAATCCTTAATTAATCATACATTAGTTGAACATTGGTGTGTCAACATTATAAATTTTCAACCATGAAATTCTCAATCATTCTGGTTTACAGTGTCAAATCAGTGGCACATATCCTAAATTTATACAAAACAAGGATAAGTTTTATTAGTTTCTACTTTTGATCTGCTTTTCATGTAACAGTATCCTAAAAGTGAAAAATCATATATAATACATTTCTTGGAATTCTTGTTAGTCATAGTTCTGCCTTGCTGCAACTATTTTTACCCTACATTATCATACATTCAATGATAATATAACAAATGAATAAATTCACATAGAAGAAATTTGCATCCTGACTCAGTGCAATTTTTCAACAACAGTACATGATAAAATAAATTTCCATAGTACAATCATAAACATTTCTCAATACTTTAGTGATAGAAAATTCTCTTTTCTTAAAACCATTTACATCTTTATCAATCAGATTATCCTCTCTGCCAAATGTTTCAATTATCATTTCCAGAGATTCTCAACCACATCTTATAATCAGTCCACATTTATAATGTCCTCTGATTTAGAAACCAATTCTGCGGATAAAACTGATCTTTTTCTCTTATAGCAATTATTTTAATGCTCAAACTAACAAGTTTGTTTAGAAATATCACACTACAATGATATTTACTCTAACAATACTTTTACTCATCCTTTTTCATCACAAGTAAGGGATTTAGTTTTAAAATAGTAAGTTTGGTAACTAACTATCAGTGAATCTGTCATTCAATTCATCCTGTACTCCAGGCATAAATTTTACAAATAAGAGTAACAATGTTAACAACATCAAGCTTATTCCAATTGTTTTCAGAAGGTAAGGCTTTATCATTTTCAAATGATATAATATATTTGCCTTTCTTTCATCACACAACAATGGCATCTGCATGTGAGCAGTGTACAATTTTTTTCTAACAAACACAGTTATGTCAGACAAAAAATATATGTACTTATCTAGGTACTTGCTCAGCCCAAGGAGATCCAATTCGGTCTGCCATTCCTCTTGAAGTAGTTTGAGTGGTCCTTGGACAGTGGGTCCAAAGATTGGTCCATAGGCTCCTCGACTTTCCGGATAGGATTCAGTTGTCACCTCATGCTCCAGGCATAAGTTCTTTAGGACTGGATTGAAGAGTTCCGGGGCGAAGTTGGTCCTTCGATCTGTCGGTATGGATTGTGGTAACCCATAGCTTTTGATAGTTTCGGTCCAGCTCTCCGCACTCGTTTCTTCAGTGATGCTCCTCCAATCTTCATCTGTACCGGCAACTGCAGGTTTGCATTGTTGTTTGTTTATGCTGTGGTCTATCTGTTCATAGACATCAGTAGTAGGATTTTCTTTCTCGTCGACAGCTTTCTCATGCAACTGTAGCAACTCTGGGTCTACTTTCTGCTCAGCAATCAATTCATTTTGTGATGACTTCTTTGATTGTTCATTTCCTTTCGGACAATCTTCAATCATGGAGAAAATAGTAGTATCACGTTCCACTTCTTCTTCCACTTTCTTCTCTCGTGGGAGAATTTCTTCTTTATTTTTCTTTTCTTGTGAGATAGTTTCTTCTTTCTTTTTCTGTGGTGTCATACCCTTTATGACATCACCTACAGGATAAAGTTCTTTTTCTTTTCCTGTCTCCACAATAGGACTAGGGTCTGGATTTTCCTTCACAATCAGTTCAGGTCTCACCCTCCCTTTCGCCAAATCATTTGCTAGGATAACAGATATGCCCTCAACAGGAAGTTTTGATATTACTCCAACTGTCACATATCCTGTCACCAAGTCAGATGTGAGGTATATCCTATGTAGAGGTATTTCTTCTTTCCATTCAAAACCTCTCAATAGGACAGTCTGTCCTGTCAATGTATTATCATTTAATGGTAATACATCTTTAAGCAGCAGTGTTAATGATGCTCCTGTGTCTCGTAATATTTTTACGGACTTCAGTGGTCCTTCCTTTTGTAAGGCCACACAACCTTCACTAATGAACGGTTGAAAACTGCACAGGGTCTCTGTGTCAGTTTCATTCTTCCCTTGACCATGACTTCCGGGTGTTGTTTCATCTTTCGATGACTTCAGACTCTTTTCCGAGTCAAAAATACTTTGGTCTACTTTTTCGTCTCTGTGGACTTGGACAATTAATCCAATAGTAGCCATTCTGTATTTATAATCAGGATATTTATCCTCATTATCTTCAGTTGTAGATTTCTCTACCTTCTGACTTTTGCTCTCAGGCAAATCCACCCTCAGTTTTTCTGGTTTAGAAGAATCTTTCTTCGAATTCAGTTCGTTTGTATTTTCGCTTTCTTGTACATTCTGTATTGGTTTATGGCTAGTGCACATTACCACTTTGTTAGGTCTTTTGTTGCTTCGTATACTCCAACAGTCTTCTATGCTATGTCCTGTCCTTTTACAAAAAGTACATTGGACGTTTTTGTTGATAGGTTTTTTATTAACATCATTTTGTTTCACAAAATGCTCTTTTTCACGATGTTGTTGTTGTGTGTTTTCTGCTTGCCGTTGTGGTCTATTAAAATTCTTTCCATCAGCTGTCCTATGACACAATGTGTACTGTTCAGCTAAATCAGCAGCCTTATGTGGGTCAGTGATATCACGCTCGGATAAATACATTCTTATATCCGGCCTCACTTTGTTAATAAAATCCTCTAACAGAATGATATCTTTCATTTCTTTTAATGTGGAGATATTTCTGGATTTTATCCACTGATCCATTAACTTTTCTTCTGCTCTAAGGAAGTCTAAGTGTGTTTGGTAAGGGGACATTGTGTACTGACGGAACCTTTTCCGATAACTTTCCGGTATTTGGTTATAGGCTTTAAGTACAGTGTCTTTAATGACTTCATAATCATTTAAATGCTCCTCTTTTAATAATAGAACACAATCTCTTGCCCTTCCCTGAGTAAAAGCTGTTCTGACTAATATTCCCCATTTATCTTCTGGGAACTTAAAATCTCTGCAAGAAATTTCAAAGGTCTGGAAGAAATTAGCTATTTCACTTTCTTTATCAATGTAGGTAGGGACTAGCTTTTTCC
This sequence comes from Anisus vortex, assembly GCA_949126835.1. Taxonomy (NCBI): domain Eukaryota; kingdom Metazoa; phylum Mollusca; class Gastropoda; family Planorbidae; genus Anisus; species Anisus vortex. The sequence goes on from OX421500.1 coordinate 18,925,141, forward strand.
ATCTGGCCATCTCTACATCACTATGAGATTCTTTTTTAGTAGCTCCTATCTTCGCTAGTTCTATTCTTTCCTGACTTTCTCTTTGACTTTGCTTATCTCTTTCCTGACTTTCTATTTCTCTTTGACTTTTCTTATCTTCCATCTCCATCCGTTTCATTTCTAGTTGAAATCGCAACTGTTCGGACATCTGACCTTCAACTTGATATCCCTCCGCGCTTGATTCTACTTTCAACTTGCCACTCGCAATCAACACATCTTTTATCTGCTGTGTCAACACAGTCCTCGATGGTGTAGTTTCAGTAACTTCTATCTTTAAGATCTCAGCGATCTCTTTTAACTTCTTTATTGATAAAGTTTTCAAAACTTCTTCTTCTGGATTTTCAATAAATTCCATTCTTTAGTTAAGAGATTTTAAAAATGTAAATTTTTCCAACTTACGTTTTTCCAATCGGAAGAATAATTTCAGCGTTCTTAGGCTTGCTCAGTAGGTCACTGCTCCAACACACAACACAACACAACTTGAATATATGCTTCACTATACAACTATATCGGACGAAGACCCCAAACTGTTATGGACCTCTTTATATGATGACTATTATTACGACTCGTTAAATCGGATTCAATGAATATAGTTGTATCTTTATTAGAAGTCTCTAGATTCTGCTAATCTGTAGCCCAAGCTAGGGGTTCCTTGACTGACAGGTCTATGCAGCAATGTAGTTATATTCGTGATAATTATCTTCAACACCTTTCTCAACAACGATAGATCAAACAACTCCAGTTGTTGAATAAACAATTTTATTTAAATTGTAGACTCAATATAAACGATCAATAAACTTCATCAACTGGTGGCAACATAAGTATCAATAAAAATGGCATTATATGTACATGTATGAATATAGCGACTTCACTCTACAAACGTTTAAACTGAACTAACTTTAAGGAGGTCGGAACTTTACAAAGAAAACTATCATCGAAGATTCTACAGGGTCTTAATACGCATTTTAACCTCTTTCTCTATAATTACTACGATCCAGAATTATCCCCCAATTTCCACGGGATTTGAACGAATTATTTTATTTAAACTGCCCTCAGGGCATAAAGGTCAAACCTTGGTCGCTTTGGACTCTGATACGCACTTGTTAAGAGGTCAATGCCTTACTACGTCATTCATTTATGACCGATATTCGTAACAATATATATATATATATATATATATTAAAGGCAGCAACAGTAAATCAAAGTTTAGCTAAAGCCTATATTTAAATATGAAAATATATTTAACATCCTTATTCTGCATACTATATAATGGTAGTTCGGTTTGCTGGACACCTATTAACTAGATCTGTCTTAAAGACCCTTGACATATAGGAACTAATATACACGTTTGTATTAAAGCGGCAGGCCTCGTATAGGTTTAAACTATATGAGCTAAGCATGTAAATATTGTCATGTATATTGTTTTTCCAAGAATTGGAACACGCAATGTTTATTCTCCTCTCTCTCTCTTTTCTTACTACACACAATATTAGGACGTTTAGTAGGAAAACGAAAGGTTCTAGGTAATGCTGGGATTCTGTGTTGATCTCAAATTCTCAGAGTCTGGGAACGACTCATTATTTAATAGGGGAAGTTCCTATCGTTTTTGTTATGAGTTTTGTAATGATACCATGATTTTCACCCCTACTGGTAATGGGTCTATCCCTTGCACCACTCGGATAGTATTTAATGATTTGTTTTGTCTGAAAGACAGAGAGTTTCAAAATATGTTCGGTTGAGAACGTTTGTGTTTGCACTATTTTATTCTAACTGTACATAATAGATACATTGTATATTTTGAACATACCACCTGAAATAAACTATCAACAACAGTTACACTGAAGCTTCTTTGTCAAGTTACTATCCTATTGTGTTGTATACATTACTATAAGATTTATCTACTACCATAATTTACAAGAAAGGAAATGTTGGAATACAAATACTGAATTTGTGCCCAGGACTATAAGAAGAGTTCGTGTAATACTGAAACATAAATACTAATAATTAAAGTCTCCCCTAGGACTAACGAGAATTATCAGCAAGATCTACACAGCTCTGGCCACAAGGGGATTGTGGACGTAACAAAATTTGGTGGTCTCGCCCGGTATATTTGAGTTCTACTTTTCCTGACCTAGGATTAACAAAATTTGGTGGTCTCGCCCGGTATATTTGAGTTCTACTTTTCCTGACCTAGGATTAACAAAATTTAGTGGTCTCGATCGGTATATTGGAGTTCTACTTTTCCTGATCTAGGATTGGAAAAAAGTTTGTTGATCTCGTCTGGAAAATTTGAGTTATATTTTTCCTGACCTATAAATATTTTGTGACATTAGTAGTACTGAGCGCGGCATATTTGTGTTTCTTTTTCTAGGACAGTGAAACTATTCTTTTTAAAAAAGAGGAGAGAACTGGTTTGCGTTTTTATTCCTTGGGAAGTGTGAAGATTCCACGAAGTGTTTAATATTATATTGTGCAAATTTCTGGACAAATCGTAAGTTGGAACTTTATATTTTATTATACAATATATACTACTCTACTATCACAAATATTTCGAACGCTATACTATGGCTTCGAATATATCAAGTGAGGAACTTAATGCCATGCCATTTGCTGAACTCAAAGAATTAGCTGAGTCCTTTGGGATTGAGGCAGGACAGGCAAGACCTAATCGTAATCGTTTGATCAAAGAAATTATGACATGTTTGAACGGGCAGAATGCCATGAACACTGTTAATGTAGTTGAAGTGGGACAGAACGATATCAATGAAGGTTATGTAGCTCCCAGTGGGGGCGAGGTAATTGCCCACGGAGACGAGGTAAGAAATATGTCATCTAGATCATCAAACAATGATGAAGATGAAGGGTTGAGTGAAAACCTAAAATTCCAATTAGCTATGAAGAGAATGGAATTGGAAAGAATGAGGATAGAAACTGAAAGGGAAAATGAAAGAATTAGGATAGAAACTGAAAGGGAAAATGAAAGAATTAGGATTGAAAGCAGAGAAAGGATAGAGATGGCACGCATGAACATACCTGACCATCGTAGGGACAGCAATGGTATGGATATTAGCGCAATGAAGCAACACTTGCCTATATTCAGAGAAGAAGATGTTCAAGATTTCTTTTTGCTTTTTGAGAGGATAGCTGTAGATTATCAGTTCCCTGATGATAAGATGGCCTTATTGTTACGGTCAACTCTCAACAAAGGAAAAGCATTGGACGTAGTGTTGAGTTTAACACCCGAGGAAATAAATGACTATGAAGTAATCAAAGATAGGGTGCTAAAAAGTTATTCCCTGACACCAGAAAAATATAGAAAGCTATTTAGAGACAGAAAGAAGGCATATGATCAAACTCATGTAGACTTTTTGAGACAAAAGGAGAAAATGTTAGAACAGTGGCTAAGGTCACAGAATGTAAGTGAGTTTGATAAACTCGAGAACCTAATATTGTTTGAGGATTTCAATGATTGTATTCGAGTGGATATTAAAACCCACATCTCAGACCGAGGGGTTGAAGATGTGCATGAAGCTGCTAGATTGGCAGATAACTATGCCATAATTCACGCCAGCATAAAGCCATATTATGCTGACAAACCCAAAGTGCACAAACCAGAGCCCAAGGAGGCTAGTAAACCAAAAGAGACAAGTGAAAACAATAATAAGAACAGTAGTGTAAATAATAATAGTAACTTAGTTCATTTCAGGAAGCAGACAGATGTAAATAAAGCAAAGGTGGTATGTTTCAATTGCAAGAAAGAGGGCCACATGAAGAAAGATTGTTGGATCCTTACCAAGAAGCAAGGTGCTATTCTACACTGTGCCAGAGTGCAGAAAGATAGCAAGCAGACAGAAGAAGTGTGCAACACAGGGTCAAGAAACTCAAAAGAAATGCGACCGGCATCGCCCATAGTTGTGGAGTCGATGGTTTTTGAGAACAGTCTATCTAAGGTAAAAGAGAATAGCTGTACTCAATCTATTATGCTTTCAGAAGGCCGTGAGGAACAGATGGTTCCTGAAGTCCCGGAAGAGGACGACCTATCCGATTTTCGACCCTTTGTCTACGAGGGGACAGTGTCGACAGAAGTCGATGTACTCAGCAAGAAGAAAATACAGATATTACGTGACACGGGTTCTGCTGTCAGCGTGATCCTGGAGGGCAGTGTGCCGTTAACGGATGCCACCAGTACCGGTGAGTCTGTTGTGCTGAGAGGTGCTAGTATGGAGGCTGTGGAAGCTCCACTGCACAGAATAAAACTCGAGTCGGATATTTTTACAGGTAACATCGTAGTGGGAGTGTGGCGCGCACTACCCGTCAAAGGCGTTTACATGATATTAGGAAATGACATTATGGGCGGCAGAGTCACTGTCGAGCCCATGGTTAAAGTGTTGGAGACAAAGATGGCGGAGGACAAAAACCTACGTCCTGCCAATGAACGCCCAACATGTGCACTGACAAGAGCAATGCAGAAAAAGAAGTCGGTAAAGACTCCTGCTACGCCGTGTAGTGCAACGAAAGATGTGTTAGTCTGGTCTGAAGACACACATGCGAATGAAACAGTGATAACAGAAACACCTGACATCGATTTAAGTGCTACGTTCTTTGCTGAACTAACAACTGGTGATGCAACAGAGAACGATAACATTTTGTCACCAAAGCAGAAATTGGTAAAAGAACAATTTAATGACGAAGTAATAATGCAACTCAGAATGAAAGCTGTTGATGAAAAGACTGCAGATGCGATGGCGGAATGTTTCTACATGAAAGATGAAGTGTTGATGAGAAAGTCGAAACCGCTCAACTCAGGTACAAACGAGTGGGACAGTATTCACCAGATTGTAATACCTAAGTGCTATCGTCAAGATATACTGCGTATGGCGCATGATCTTCCTTTCGCTGGTCACATGGGAGTCCGAAAAACGCACCACCGTATCCTCCCTTACTTCTACTGGCCAGGACTGAGAAGAGATGTCGAACAATACTGCAAGACTTGCCACGTATGCCAAATGGTAGGACGTCCTAACCAACGAATTCCTGTTGCTCCACTCCAGCCGATACCAGCGTTCGACGAACCATTCAGTCATATACTCATTGATTGCGTGGGCCCGTTGCCGAAAACAAAAGCCGGTTTTCAATACCTGCTCACAGTCATGTGTTCATCCACTCGCTTCCCGGAAGCCATTCCGTTGCGGAACATAACAACAGTGAAGGTGGTAGACGCCCTGACAAATTTCTTCACACGTTATGGCCTACCGAAGACAGTACAGTCCGACCAGGGGACTAACTTTACTTCGAACATTTTCAAACAAGTCATGGAACAATTAGGGATAAGCCATAGGCTATCAAGTGCCTATCATCCTGAGAGCCAGGGAGCTCTGGAAAGGTTTCATCAGACATTAAAATCGATGCTTAAAAAGTACTGTTATGAAAACGAGAAAGACTGGGATAAGGGTGTGCCTTATGTACTGTTCGCTGCAAGGGAGGCCACTCAGGAATCCCTGGGGTTTAGCCCATTCGAACTTGTGTATGGACACTCAGTCAGAGGTCCGTTGAAACTTCTACATGAAACTTGGCTAACGGACAGTGAACCGATTGGACTTTTGTCATATGTAGATAAATTTAAAAATAGGCTTTATCATGCTTTTAACCATGTGAAGATTCATTTTCCACAGATGCAGGAGCGTATGAGACAGAACTATGACCGTAAAGCTACAGCTAGAGCTTTTGCACCAGGTGACAAAGTTCTTGTGTTTCTACCTTTGAAAAATCAGCCTTTAAGTGCAAAGTTTAGTGTACCCTATGAGATAGAGTCAAAGCTTGGCGAGGTCAATTATTTGATAAAGACTCCTGACCGGAGACAAAAACAGAGGGTATGCCATATTAATTTACTTAAGCCCTATGTTTCCAGGGAATAGAGTAAACCACGGGAGGTCCCCATGATTTCATTAGCTAGGGTCCCGACGGATTTATCTAGGATAGAATATAAGTTTGCAGAAAGTAAACTTAATAATACAGATGCCCTTAAGAGTTTAGATACAAGGCTAGAACATCTTCCGGTAGAAGATAAGGAGAAGATTATTGAGCTGGTACATGAAAATAAGTAAATGTTTACAAATGTTCCCAGTAAGACATATGTCATAGAGCACGATGTAGTGTTAACCAATAGTGCCAGGTCTATTAAACAGCATCCATTTGACCCCATCAGACCTGAGCATATTAAATTAGATGTAAAGTATATGTTAGAAGATGACATAGGAGAAAAATGTGATAGCAAATGGTCTACACCCTGTGTGATGGTACCAAAAGCCGACCACACACTGCAGTTTTATAGAGACCTTGGGAAATTAAGTAATTTTACAAAGACCGACTGGTATCCCATTCCCGTATCATCGACAATATAGAGACTAGAGACAACGTCACAGCTGATACTCTATCTCGGGTGCTACATGATTGACTGAATAACCCTATACTTCTTTTTCAGATCATCTCACTTATTCATTAAGAATGTGTCATGATAACCAATCATTCGTTTGAATTTTGATTATGGAATACCTATAGAATACTTGTATCATACAGAAGTCAAGTCTTTTGAAAGTATGAATATTTCTTATAATCATGTATAATATTGATGTTCTGATATATTTTAAATTCATTTGATTATGGAAAAGAAATTCCATTTAAATGTTGATGCATGATGCAATAAATATATAATATGCACGTATTTACTTGATATGGATGGATAAAAGTAATTGTCATAACATGCAATTAGGTGAGAAAACTTTGAGCTAGTTGATTTATTATCTTGTTTTATTTTAGTTAATGAATGGAACTAAATAATAATATGTACAATTTTTATCTTAGAAAGAGATGTAATATCAATTGGTATAAATTAATAGATAATATTGGAAATCTATTGCTAAATTGTTATATCATGGTAATAGAATGGGAAAAACTAGTGGATATTCACTATGTTGTATATAGGTTGTTATATATTCCATATATCCGGGAATGGAGGGAAACAAAGGTACCTAAAGGTGGGCACTCATTCAACCCTGAACAATCTTTTATATTAAACTTTCAAATTTGCCAAAAACGCATAATAGTGGATTACATTTTAATATTGAGATTACTGTAGTAATCGTAACTAGAGCGTATTTTCTCCTCATATTTGAGAAAAAGGGAAGTATCATCATCTTAGGTATGCAACCTGTTAATGTCAAGTTGACACTGTAATTTAAAGGGGAAGTAACCTATAGTTTGATTCGAGCTATGTATTACTTATCTTTTGGTTGGTATATTAGAAGTAAACTGTTGAAAATTGACAGAGTTTGAGCAATGTTATATTTGTTTAAATAGATTAAGACTTTTTGCAAATTTTTGGTGGAAATCCACACAACTGTACATAGTTAAAATAAGAATGACTAGAATATTTTTGAATTATTTGTACTTGTTGAGACATTAGTTAATATTAATACTAACGGGGAAATATTTGTCCATCACGTTATAATCACAATTACCATTGGGTAGTGACACTTTTTATAATTTAGTTGTGCCAGTGAGCCATGTTTGCTTAAATTGTCTTATAATCTTCCATTGATTGTTGGTTGTTAAAACGATAGTGTTAAGTACGAAAAATGTACCATGTTGAGTATTACTTGGGTAATTATGGTACATTATTTCTTTCATTGGGTGGGGGCGTGTCATGTATATTGTTTTTCCAAGAATTGGAACACGCAATGTTTATTCTCCTCTCTCTCTCTTTTCTTACTGCACACAATATTAGGACGTTTAGTAGGAAAACGAAAGGTTCTAGGTAATGCTGGGATTCTGTGTTGATCTCAAATTCTCAGAGTCTGGGAACGACTCATTATTTAATAGGGGAAGTTCCTATCGTTTTTGTTATGAGTTTTGTAATGATACCATGATTTTCACCCCTACTGGTAATGGGTCTATCCCTTGCACCACTCGGATAGTATTTAATGATTTGTTTTGTCTGAAAGACAGAGAGTTTCAAAATATGTTCGTTTGAGAACGTTTGTGTTTGCACTATTTTTATTCTAACTGTACATAATAGATATATTGTATATATTGAACATACCACCTGAAATAAACTATCAACAACAGTTACACTGAAGCTTCTTTGTCAAGTTACTATCCTATTGTGTTGTATACATTACTATAAGAGTTATCTACTACCATAATTTACAAGAAAGGAAATGTTGGAATACAAATACTGAATTTGTGCCCAGGACTATAAGAAGAGTTCGTGTAATACTGAAACATAAATACTAATAATTAAAGTCTCCCCTAGGACTAACGAGAATTATCAGCAAGATCTACACAGCTCTGGCCACAAGGGGATTGTGGACGTAACAATATCAACACATTACTTTAAAGCAATAAATTGTGTAACATTCGCCTAAACTTAAAAAGATATCAGATGCATTGTTCTTAACAAACAAAATGATACACCACCACAATCTTTCAATGTGTCTTTACTAAGATGAATGTTGCGAATTCCCTGTATTACATGGCAAAAGTAAATAAAATATTTGCACTCGTTAGTTCCAAGTCTAGTAGCTAGCTCGCTATTGTAGGCCTATGAAATCAGTTTTTAGTGCTTAGTTTTATAATTAAACCACCATGAGGCTTGTGATACGTAAATTATGCCAACATTTAACAAAACTGTGTTATATATATATATTAAATTTCAATTTATCTATGAAAGGTACGAAAAGTAAATTTCGTAATAACTATGTATATTATGAGACATATTAATTGGAGGTTAAAAAAAACATTGAAAAAAAATGTCATGTTTATAATAATAATAATGATAATAATAGTTAAGTCGTTGTCTAAAAGAATCGATTAGTTGGCCCTATATTTACAATAAAAAAACATCAAATGAGTAAAAAGTATACATAGAAAAACTTACACAATTCTATTTCTTGAGTTAATTCCTCCTTTACACGTGCTAAAAAAATATTACATAATATAATAGAACATCATAAGATAAAGTGTGACTTGAAAGATTGTTTGAAAGTGTATACCTAATACTTTTTTTGCACAGATAACTAAACATCTGCGATTGGTTCTAAGGCAATGCGATTATAATACTGATTCTAATTTTAAACAAACCTAGATCATTGCATAGCTTTTCTTTCTCTTCTAGTAGACGATCAATTTCATCGCTATTGTCTGGGATAAAAGTTTATCAAATTAGTAAATTAGTTGCAGCATACAAAAAATTAAACTATTATATACGTATTTTTAAACGTATAACTTTCGCTTGAACTTTTGTAACCGTCGACCTTGGTATACGTTTGCTAGTGTTTTCATTTTATCTTATACAAGCTACATATCCCGGCGTTGCCCGGGTGAAAAAAAAAGGACTGTCTGGGGTGCAGATAACAAATTTATAAACTACACTTACTGAATACTTTTAGGAAAGTAAATAAATATTGTAATAGGGTAAAAAAAATAGTCAAATATTTTTATTTAACAAAATCTATATTGCCTATAGATTTACAATGTCTTTTGTTTTTAAAAGTTTGAAAAATTAATTGTCGAAAAAAAAAGTAGGCCTATAGTCTAACTGGAGAATCGAACCCTGGTCGCCCGTATAGCAGTCCACTACGTTTACCACTGAGCTATCGAAGACACTTGTCCGATGTGAAAAATTATTAGACGGTATATTGGGCTCGGCCTAGAAAGGTCAGTGACACACGTGTATTCAAATTGACCAATGGGGATCCTCGCGGGGCTTAACACTGTCTTTTTATATATATAGATGTTACATACGCTCTTTTTATATAAAAATAAATAAATGCGTCGTACGTTAATTCTTAGTCGAGCCATTACTTGCATTTTGAGTTGTGTTTTTAAAATGATATCAAGTATTTGCTTTTTTCTGGTTTGTTAATGAAAGGTATTACTTGTCTGGATTCTACTAGACTTTACTAGAGCATATTAAATGATTATTACATTAGTTATTATTTTTGTTGAGTTGTGATGTATGATTATATTTAAATTATAATGATTACATGATTCTGATGTATTAAATGTAGATTACTATTACTTAATTAACGTCTAAAAGTGTTCCCTATGGACATTATATCTGATTCAATTACAAGACAGTCAACAGCCCAAAGAGTCTGTAGTAATCTGAAGATTCAAATATATTGTATTCAGATATTCAGATATTAAATTATGTTTTTAATAATGTTACATTTTAATAGCGCCAAGAGCTGTCTCTCTCTCTCAACGCGTGTTTTGTGGGTGGTACTAAGTTTAGACCATTTCCTTTTATGGTTGTCTTTTTTGTCTACGTTAGTAACGAGTGCAAAATTAAAGAAATCCACTCTTGTACCGACTGCAAATTCTAGGAATAGCTCATTATTTTACGTACAGGGGAGAACAGGGTATTAAACTAATTGTGATAAATATGACATCAATGGTCTTACAACAAAGGAGAGAGCAATAATGATAATGTAATCATTATGATTTTGAAAAATCTAAATCCAAAGATTGTCTTTGCAACGTCTGTTGATTCATTGCAAAGGACATAACAATTTAGACACTTCAGAAATTTTCTCAGAATACAATAAAGCTGAAACCCTTTTAATCCAAATGTATTAACTTTTTTTCCTTAACACTAACCTATTATCTATGACGCCAACAATGTCCAATAACTCTAACTCTGGCTTTTGTGGTAGCAATTAATAAATTAAAAAAACAGACATTCGATCATGTCGAAGTTTTCATCTATGGTCGAATTTGGTCACTTTTTAAGGTAAACAATTCCGAAACATTTAGAAAATAACACTCAACAGACAACTAGGCCCTACTCATAGTCAACAAGAAATTACACTTAATATTGCTTTAAAGGAAAAGTTTCATCTGAATTTATTAGAGTGAAAAAAGACAATGAAATCAAAGTATGTTTCATTTATCTCAGTAATTCGATAAAAAATAAAATATCACCAATTAGAATCGTCATTTCTTAAATTTAAAACCATGACTTAGGCCTACTTTACTTTCAGCTCCTGTTTCCTGACGTTTGATATAACATAAATATATAAACACGATTCTAAAAAAAAAAAAACGTGGTTTCCGCACGGTCTATTTCTAATTAGCATATATATATTGATTGTTTGGTTAACTTAAGGTGCATGCTGTATATTTTAGGCTACACGTTGTACAATTTATCTTTTTTTTTTTCGAATAATTATGCTTAAATTAAAATTTTAGCAAAACATACAAATTGCATGATAAATAAAACGCATGTATATTAAATATAAACTTAAGTTATTTTTAACTTATATTAAATTATTAAGCTTAAAAAACAATCACAAACAAGGTCTAACTACGAAAAAAATAAATAAAAAAGCAGCTTAGATTGTAATTTCAATATTTTCAAATTATCTAACTTATCAAAAACTAAAATCTATGAAGCTAATGCTTACTGCTAGTCGTGTTGAGAGAACCAGGTTCAACGCTTCTACTTGTTGACTGTAATGACATGGTTTCTAGATATAATAATAAAAGCTAAAATAGCTTTAATAATAATACAAAATGTATGCATGCGTTCTTAAAATGTTATAATTAATATTAAATGTCATTTTTAATAGTTTTTGGTGGTAATTTTTTAAAACGTTTCGGCAAAGATTAGATAAAATTAAACAACGATAACAATATAATAAGTAAATTACATTATGATTAAAAAATCAAGCTACTTACCAATCTGTTTTTGTAGATTTGCAATAACAATCTTCTGCTTATCATAATTTTGATTCACTGTTAAAATTATATTATTATCATACGTAATTTTCATTTAAAAAACTGTGGAAAATATGTTTTTTTTTAAACAAATTTTGGGGCGGGTGATTATACCAAGCCCTGTGGCGATGGAACTACCGCGATGGTGTAGATGCACTGGCAGTTGGCAGTCCGGCACTCATGTGGCTCAGACCATAGTGTTACATAATAATAATACCCGGTACTAGAACACATCTCACTTATTTCTCTCTTCAACGTGAATTTTGTAGGAGGGGCTATAACTAAATCATTCCCCTTTATTTCCACACTTGTTGACATCGCCTTATAGGGTGAGCATCTCTCTTATCTTTTAAGAGAAGTGTGCACATTTTGTGAATAGTTTATTATTAATGTACAGGGGAGATCATCTTAAGGCAATCATCATTTAATTTTAGTAAAGAAACAACAACATTTGCCCCCTTTAGTAATTGACAAACCTCACCGCTTTTCTTAAAAGTATATAAGGCATGTTCGCCTTTGAAGTCTGTTTTTTTTGGGCAGTCTTTATGTTGACGCTTGTGTTAACCCTATTTCAACGTGGCTGTACTTATTTGCTTTTATTAATGTATATTCGTCTACAAGAATCTATTTCTAGATTAAATATTTATTGAATGAACTTTATACATATACACCTCGTTACTGTTGTCAAGTATATGTCTCGTTATTATAATTCAGTATATTAATAATATCAATTCGGAATATTAATATCTACAAATACTGGTTTATTGAAGAAGAAACTTTCGGAGAACAAATTCTGAAATTGTACCCAGGGCAAGTGAGAGTGTACAGTTGAAAACAACATAATATTAAGTATTAAGTCTATCCTAGGACTAAAGAGTGCATCTTCTACACTGCTCTGGCGACTACTGGACAGTGGTTGTAACAATAGAGTCGTCTTCCATTAATTTCAGCAGCCCATTGGGTGACTAATCAGACATCTTTAAGACCCCGCTGGTTACCTCTTTAGCCTGAGGACGGCCCTAAGCTCACCCCTAATACGTTACGCCCTGAACTAAAGAACCCTTCGGGCTCGTCAGGGCTTTCTTTGAGACATTATAATTTGGCTACACCTTCTTTCAAAGGGAAAGCACCGCAGACAAATGTTGCGAGTATGTTGTTGGATTTGTTGTGCTGTCAATTACACCATGTAACACAATTTTTGTTTATACAAATTTGTTAATGTATCTTACATAATTTTGGTATGCTGATTATAGTGGTGCCATTGGTTTTGTTCTATTATCAAGATTTTTTGAGAAAAAGTATAAAGTATGATAAAGTATATTTTGGAGTTTTCCTATATATGTAATGCATTTATAACATTATATATATATATTCAGATTTTAGCTATATCCTATTGTTTTTTTCATTTTAACTTATTACAACTGGTATATGAAACGGTAAATTTATCTAGTAGATCCTGCAAGCTTTGTCCTGACTCATTCTGTTAAGTTTGTCGTTACTATATTAGTCCAATACAAACTAAACATAAGATTGTCAGTGGTACACAAGTATTCTTTACTGCATATCATGCTTATTTTGGCATGGCTATGGGAGATCAGGACAAATGGTGGGCACAACACCACACTACAGTTGCGGCAGCTGCAGATAAACTCTGGAAGGATGGTTGTGTGGAATCCGAAAGTCAATGCCCTTTGCGATTCTGAGAATATGGATTGAACCGACGAATCATTATGATGACTAATACCTGTTGCAAGATCGTACTACCACCCCTTTACATTAAACTATGTCTTTTGAAATAATTTGTCAAAGCATTAAACCCAGCTACTGCAGCGTTCCAGCATATTTGCCAGATATTTCCAAAGGTGTCAGATGCAAACATTTCAGCAAGTATATTCGTCCAGCATATTTGCCAGATATTTCCAAAGGTGTCAGATGCAAACATTTCAGCAAGTATATTCGTCGGTCTACAGATTAAAGTTATAAAGTTATGTTGGCATGTAAGGAGCTGAAGGATAAAAAGTTTGCTATTGAAAAAGAGGCATGGTTTGCATTTAGACATGTTGTTCATAGTTTTTTTACCCAAAAATAAGAGTGATAACTACAAAGAACTAGTGAAAAACTTAATTGTACGGTATGCGGATATGAAATGCACAATGTCAATAAAGCTGCATTACCTGCATTCACACTTGGAATTTTTTAAACAAAATTTGGGTGATGTGAAGAGCACGGATAACGTTTTTATCAGGATATTCTTGCAATGGAGAAAAGATACCATGGCGTTTATCTTCTTTTCCCTCAAAAATCAACCTGATTTTGGTGCTGAGGGCGCCTAAAAACAAGCAGCTTCGGGCAGATGGAGATTGTAAACCTAGATAGGTAGCTCATCAGGGAGAGGAAAATTGCAATCTCAAACCTCTGTTGCCTTGCGGCTACGCCTATTCACAGAGAGTATAAGGGAGTAAACCCTATCAGGAAATAAGGAGATAAAGTCCCTAAGACAAAATTATAGCGAACGCGCTATCTCTCTGGCAACTCCTGCGACGCAGAAGTTTCCAGCCTCTTCGACGTGCAAGATGGAATGTCTGAACCGTGTGCCCTGGAATCCACACTGACCTTCCATTAACACAATATATACTTAAAATCGACATTGCATGTCTGCAGGAGACACGGCTGGCTTAAAATGACAAAATAAGTAAGGCAAACTATATTTTCGTCTTGCAAAAACCAAGGCATTATGGTGTTGGCTTGCCATAAAAACTCACTTATGACATACATTGAGCAAGTGGCACATGGCATCGAAATGATACTTGGTATCAAACTATTAACATTCATGTGTGAGCACATATCAGCCTCTACGCCCCAACTATCTGCTCTGAAGCAGAAACGAACGACAACTTTTATAAGGCTCAGGATTCGGTAGTGTCAAATATCCCAGCACACGAGAGTCTATACATACTTGCTGACTTTAACGCAAGATAGGCGCGGATCACAAAGCCTGGTCTACCACTTTTGGTACACACGGCATTGGCAAAATAAATGACTATGGCCAGCAACTTCTTGAGGTATGCAGCGCTCATAACCTGTGTGTAAATAATACTTTTTCAAATGCAAAGACGTGCACAAAGTGTTATGGAGACATCCTCGCTCTAAGCACTAGCTTGATCTCATTATCATACCTGTCTGGTGTACTCTATACACGTACTATCACAATGCAGTTAACTACAACATTTTAAGAGCAAGGGAAACACGCATAAACACATGTCATATTTATAGCCCAGAGATTAGGGAGCAGGTCAACAATAAGTTTGATTCAGCTCGGATCACACCTCGCAGAAATACGCCATGATGCAAGAAAGGATGTGCATAAACATATCGTTGCCACATGGCTTAACCTTCGCGAAACTATTGACACATCCATCGCGATCCTTGGGAAGTAGGAAAGAAAAACTGCAGACTGGTTTGAAGCCCTCTGGGATAAAATGGAGCCCGTGACTAAGACAAAGAGAAAAGACCTAATGGGGCCTACTTAGCTGCCACAGGACCTGGTACGCTAATGAAAACATCAGACATGCCAGGAATACAGCACAGAATACTGCACGTTTTCGCGCCAACACATACTAAGTTGATCTGTGCATGAGTACCCATTCTGCTGCTGATCATGGAGAGGCCAACAAGGCCACTTGACCCCTAATCTCAAAGTCAGCTCCACTCAAATCGAGTAAAAGAGAGTTTATCACAGAACAAAACAAGCAGATGCAGCGCTGGACTGAGAACTACATGGAACTCTATGCAACACAGAACGTAGACAAGACCTGGGCTATCTATGCTAAGCAAATAAAGTAGCTCAATAGCTTTCATCTGCGATTCTTACGTAGGATCCTTAAAAGCAAATGCCACGAAAGAGTCACAAATGTGGAGGTGCTCGGGAGAAGCTAAAATGTTGAGTATGAGCTCAATGTTGAGTGAGAGGCGCCTGCGAAGGATAGGCCATGTCCGCAAAAAGGGACTGGAACGTATCCCAAGAGCCTTGCTGTATGGCGAGCTGGTTTTAAAGACGACTGCAAAAAAGACTTGCCACTGGCACACATCGACTACAAAACGTGGGAAGGCCTTGCTGAAGAACGCACCTCCTAGCGTTCCAAAGTGCTTGAGTGCACTCAAATCGCAAAAGCCACCCTTACAGAAAGTAATAAAGAAAATCGACGTGTCATGTCTACATGTGCACTTGTGTGTGTCTCGCTAACTCGTGGTTATGTTTATGGTTCCTATCAGATCAAAAAATTAAAATATCTTGATTTCGGAGCTGGGACTAAGTTTGGGGACTCCTTTTAAAGGCGATGATTTCTCGCGAACAATCGATCGTTGATAGAATCCCTGGAATCAGACAGTAATCAGACTCTTTCATTAATGAAAGGATATAGGCTAGGCTGTTTGTTAGATTATCTCAAACTTAATTTACAAAAGAGATAAAAGAAGGACACTGTCATAACTATTTCCTCCCCTTGTGTCATTATGGAATTAATTCCTTTTATTCCTGACAAAATATATATATATATAAAGGATGATGGGCTTTGTAAATTCAGTTATCTGCTTTGCAATTACTGTGAAACGAATATTGCATATGTTGGTCGGTGTCCCGAGAAAAAAATCGTCATAAACAAACTAAATAAGTTTAGTGACAAACTTTTTAAAAATTTTAAATACGGCAATAAATTCAACTGTGTGAGATAGCACCTAATCATTTTGTAAATTAAAAAAAAACAAAAAAAAACAGACCTATCATTTCTACAATATGCTAGCGTAAATTTAAAATGCTAGCTAGTACACTAGGTGTCGAAAGTTAATAAATACACATTTATTACTTACATTTTGCAATTTCTTTAAGTAATTCTGATTTTTCCAGACCTAACATGCATTAGGGAAAAAAATTTTTTTTATTAGTTTAATATGTTACTGCCAGTTACTTAAATTGAAAGGTAGCGAAGTCATATTTTTAATACTGACTATGTATAAAAATAATCTTAAAGAACAAAGGATATACCAACCTAATGTTTGTACTTTGTTTTCAATGTCACGCTTTTTCTTCACTAAGAGAAGAAATATTAAATATAAATGACATAGTTAAAGAAAATAGTAGTGTTTCAATTGTAAACAGTTCATTTAAGCCATTCAATTAGTTTTTAAAATGGAAAAAAACACACAATTGTTTGCATTGTTTAAACTGATGAAAAATTCATGCACATGACCGGCAGAAAATACATACCTCATTTAACTTATGGTTTAAAATGAACAACAACTATATATATATATATCTTTGGGCGCCTTACAAGGGTTTAAGTGCACTAGGTTTTCTTTAGGGCCTAATATTTGCAACATGATATACTTTATACAATGTATTTGTTGGCGACCACTGTAGTTTTTATTAAAATATGTAAATCTGTGCTTTTCCAGCATTATTTATAAACTACAACTACATTTAAGTCTTTTTTTTTCAAAAGTTTTAATCCTTCATTTAAAAAAAATAATTTATTATACTATTTAAAACAGAGCCAAAGATGCAATACATATCAATCAATATATTCTAACAAACTTATATAAAACAGTTACGTGCTAAACAATTTTTTGATCTCTTTTATTTATTTATTTTAAAGAAGTTGTACGTGTCAATTTGAGATTAAATTGAAAGTATTAAGAAAAATTAGGAAAATTAGGGTTCTCTATAATAGGCATAAAAATAAAATAAAAAAGAAGATGTGTTTAAATTTTCTAAGAAAAAAGTCAATGTTCATAATATTTTTTATGATTTGAACAATATATAAATTTACAATAAATACGATATGCTTTTTTTAAAAATCTAAATTATTACTAAATGATTACCTGAGCTCATAATTTCTTTATAAACATGTTCATATTTAATTTTTAGACTTTTCATAAATACAGAAAATGAATCTCCGGGCCCAGAATTTTGAATTAACTTTATCAGGAATTTCGTGCGTTTAGCTCTTGTTTTTGTGCACTGTATTTGGTCTTGTTCATCCCGATTAATTACATTGTGTTGATATAAATAGTCAGAAATGTCCCATGGGTCGATCTGATCGATTAGTAAAAGATAATTTTCACGAACAGTCCGTTCATCTTCAGGTTTAAAATTTCCTTTAGGCATTCTAAAAAAGAACTAAAAAAAAAGATATTATTAGAATTGGCTTGCTTACTCAGACTCCCTATAACTTCAATCAAAACTACATATTTCATTTACATTTACCAAACAAACAAAAAAACAACAATATACTATTTTAAAAGAGAAATAATTAGATATTCTGCACACACCAGTTGACAGTCAATGTCGTGGCAGCAGGATAAATGTAAAATAGTATATGCAAGCATACACTTGTAAAGTTCATTAATATAACCTTTTTTCAATGTTTTAATGTAAAATTATAATAGTATGTTACAATACACTTTTACATTATGTCTATTTTATAGTAAGCCTACTAATATTTGGGCAATATAAAATAAAGTGAAATTACCTTAAGTGAAAAAAAAATCTTACTTTATTTTCCTGTTGAACGAATTCCAAGAAACATACAAACTGATGTGTCGAACTCTATAATATTTTAAATTCACAACCAATTCAATACTAAAAGAGTATATATATATATATATATATATATTAACAAACTCACGGTAATTATATATATTGACCTATTAAGTTAGCAGGATATTTATATTTTTTAATGGCTTTGACCTTACTCTAGGTGAAGTTAGAGATGTGCGTCAGCTGGCCTTATTTGTGTCTTATGAACTCGTTTTCTTTTCTTTTCAATTGAACCCATAAAGCCAAGGAACATTTTACCCACGTCTGTCACGAAAATCACAGCGGTGTTTTATAACCCTAAACACCCTGACCCCCCCCCCCTTGTCCCCACATTCTTACCATTACTATCACCTTTGACGAGGTACACATATTTACGCACTGTCAAACATATACATACATGATTTTTTAAAAATACTTTACAACAGCCAACATCTAGAACAGTTAAATCAATAATGCATTATTATCTTAGACAATCGATTTAGAATGGTATATAGTACGCCATAGTACATGTGGTGCTATGCCCTATAGAATTTAAAAGAAATTCCTTGTGTAAATCGATTTCGATTGACGTATACAAAAACAAAATTAAATGTCTTAATCTTAGTGTAGGCTAAATGAAAACGGATAAAGCTAGGTGATATAATGTAAGACTGTTAACAATAAATTAATGTCATGTCAAGTTTGCGTAAGACGAGATATCATTTCATGGAAATGTAAAGCAATGACATAGAAAAAGTACACATAGCATTTAACAATTATGCATTTTATTTGTGGATCATTTTTTTTGCCAAATGTCTTAAAGATAATGTTGTAACCCGGGTTGAACACCAGTCTAAAAAAAATACTTTTTTAATTTGGCTTGCCTGACAATTTTATATTACACTTTCAGATTCACTTGTGCGTTTTGAAGATCAAATCTTGTTTAAAAATTGTATTTGGTTATTAAAATGATAGTTAAACCATCTCAATATGTAAACATCTCAACTATGATGAAAAAAAATATGCATAATTAGACAGGTGTCAAAAACGAAAGTTTTTCTATGGTATTTTAAGAATCCTAGCTACCAACAGCCCTAAAATAAAGTTCTGCCGAGTTACAGGCACACTAGTTTTGCATACAAATTATTTAAAACCTTTTTTTTTCAAAGAGTGGATATTTCTATCGGGGCTAATTTCTGTTGTCTTTGAATATGTATTTTATTGTCATAACAAGCTGACACGTATTCATTTTTTACTTTGTCTGAAAGCGATATGTATTAAAGTACGTTGCCCCTTTGGCTGTCGAGCTGTCGTTTTCTTTGCTCATAACTCATAAATGCTATGCTTAATGACATGCTCCTATACAATTCCACTTTAATTCTACAAAATTATAGACATCAATTCTTTGAGTTAACTACAATGTAAGGGAGAAGTGGTCACCAGGTTAACTTTAAGTCATGATTAGCCTAAGGCTAAGGCCTACTATTTTCGTAGAAACAGCAGAAATTAGTAATATGATTAAATTAAATATGATACTAGATTTGAATATAAATGATAGTGGATAAACTGGATAGGCTAGGGAAAGCCTACTAGGCCTACAATTACATTATAAATTATAACTCGAACTGGATAGGCCTAGTCAGGAGTCTAGGCTACATATAATTTACCGGTCATGATTAATTCAATTATTTTCTGATACCGATACACTGACAGACATACAGATAGTCTACACCAGTCTTCGACAACTCTATAGTAAATAGTAACTCTATAATATTAATATACTAATAATAGCCCTAATAAAAGTTAATAGGCCTAGACTATATTAATAGGCAATAGGTGCCAATAGGTCTACTATAAATAAATAATTATTATTGTCAATAGTTCTACGAAAATTACAAATACTATTACAGTAAAGTCTAAAGTATTATGTAAAGCAATGTATACGCATGCCTACCTTAACAATTATATAGACCTAAAATTATTCCAAACCATATACTTAGTAGGTTATTATAATTATAAATTCATTCATTAAACTTGACTACTAGACACACAAAGACTTAATTGTTTTGATATTGTAAATATTTTTTTTAACTTTAGAAAGGAGATAACTTTCGATTTGAAATTTAAAACAATGATTATTTAGATTTGGCTTTCGTTTTTTACTTTATTTTGGCTACAATATTTTGCTGGCCAAAAAATGATGTCTTTGCTTATCTCTCCCTATATCATTGGAAGTGCTAACTTAGGTGTTCTGGCGGACGCGCACATTCACGACTACCAATGTGCCTCTTATCAGGGAACTATCGATTAAGATGTGATAATTACGGCCCTTGGTAATTAAAAAACGCCGCTTTTGCAAGCTAATTATGGCTATACAAAATTAAAATTAGTTAATTAATTAAGTATACAATAAGGACAATTACTCTTTCGCAGTAAGTAAATATGCGTTCCTTGCAAGATAATTTTAACAAAAAAAAAAGAAGATATTTACGGCATTTTGTTATAAAAAACACATTTTTACAAGCTAATTATGGTTATACAAATTAAAATTAGTTCATTAATTAAGTATAAAATTAAGAAAATTACTGCCTCCAAGTAAGTAAATATGCGCTGCTTACAAGAGAAATTTAACAAAAAAGTAATAATTACGGCCTGTAGTATTAAAAAAACACTCTTTTACAAGCTAATTATGATTATAAAATTGTAAATTAGTAAAGTATAAAGTAAATAAAATTAATGTATCGAAGTAAGTAGAGAATTATCGATTAAAATGTGTTAATTACGACCCTTAGTAATTAAAAACGCCCATTTACCAGCTAATTATGGCTATAATAATTAAAATTAGTTCATTAGTTAAGTATGAAATAAAGAAAATCACTGCTTCCTAGCAAGTAATAATGGCACCTTATTAGAGAATTATCGATTAGAACCCCTTAGTAATTAAAAACATGTATCAAATATGATTAAATTGTGATAAACACATGAAATGTGACGTTTTACACGGGCATTCGTTGCTACTGTCCCACTTGTGAGACGCTTGTTTGACACTTGATAAAACGAAGTCATTGTGTTTTTTTTTTTAATTTCTATTATTATCATTGATAGATAAATGATGAAATTATATATACAATGCAAAAAAACAAATTTTTGTATTCATAAGGCATATACGTATTTAAAAGGATTTTTTTACGAAATGTCCCACATATGGGACAATAGCAGAAAATGGGTTAAAATATTACAAAAAATATCTTGCCCCCCCCCCCCCCCTCCATAGAAAATTTTCTGCGGGCACCCATGAGAACAACGATTTTTCATCAATAAGCTTGTTTAGTAAAAATGAAATTAATAATATCATAGGTGTAGGAAGTTTCTAACAAGAAAAATTGTAAAGGGGTAAACGGGGAGAAATAGTCTTGGTCACTCAACTGTGATACGTGCTGACCGGTCTAGTTGAATTCAGTCTCGTAACACAAGTACAAAACAATATAAGACGGAATAACTACAACTAGGTAACAACTGATTCAATGTATGTGAAAAAAAATATCGCTTTGCTATGAAAGAAAACGTAAAGTTTTGTAACAAAAAATCAATATTCCACATGTCTTTTCCTTACTTTTCACCGCTTCAGCGAACATTAATAGTCGTGCAACTGAATTTGTGCCGTACATATATATAGCTGCGGAGTTCTCTTTGAATCACCTGTCAATAAAGACTCTATAAATATTTCTATAGTATGCACGGGCTACCCACGCCGCTTCCAGATAATGTTCATGGAACCGGATACTCAATAACAGTGCGATTTCCTAGAACCCGGACCTAACTTAAAGACCCCAAAGCCCGTTTCCGGTTCCATTTCTAGGATAAATATTATTTATAACAAATATTTTATCTTTTAACGATTTAATTTAGAGAGAAAAAAAAAGGGTACTACGAAATAATTAATTTAAAGTTAATTATAGCCTAGCCTTTAGCATTATAGCGTAGGTATAGGCCTATGCGGCTATGCCTATGGTCTATAGGGCTATGCTATATATATATATATATATATTTAATAATTTGTAGTGTAGGCCTAGGTCTATTGTTTGAGTTTGCTTATTAGTTGGCCTAGCCTAGCTATGTTTAAACTTTAATCTAAGGGCCTACATGTTAGGCCTATGTTAACTATGTATTTTTATTTGTAGACCCTAATTATATAGTATAATTGGCCTAATATTAAATCATATCAGGTTGGAATTGAATTGGCATAACGTAGGCTATGACACATATAGTCACATAGGCATATTAAAGGCCCGCTATTATTTGCCTTTAATTATGAGCTCAAAAGATGTAATAAATAAACTAAGACTTATGGGGGGGGGGGATAATGCAAGGGGGAAAAAGTGCACAAATAAGGAAAATAGCATGGTAATTCAAAACTGGTATCCCCATACTTAGTACTATTGAACAATTTTTATTGTAGGCCTATTGAAATATCAATAGTGAAACACAAAATTGATTCATTTAATATTCCTATGAAAAAAAAAACTGAACAAAAAAACAAGAGGAGATGGGGTAATGTGTTGCTTATATGCTTCCTCCACCCCCTTCTGTGTCTCTGATATTTGTAGTCAATATGAAATGTGTTAAACAAGTTTTAACATTTTTGTATAGAGTTTTCAATCTCTATCCTTTTTTAACAAGCCTAAACATAATATAGTCAGTCATATAAAATATTGTTAGTTTGAGGGTGTCCCTGAGTCTAACCAGCTCTGATGGGTAGCCTACCTGACCTTAGTTGGGGTAAAGTAAAGGCGGCTGTGCATAGTGCTGGTCACACAATCACCTAGTATGCCGTGGCCACGGAAACTGGTGATGGATACGTCACCAGCCTTATTATCAGTTTGCTGTAAGTAGACAGACAAACTTCACTTTTTCAAATATTCACTATTGTTTTCTTAATATGAATGTATTAAAATTAATCTAGGAACCATAGTAACATTTTCTTTATGTTTCAATGTATATTGCCTGTAGATTTACAATGTCTTTTGTTTTAAAAAGTTTGAAAAATTAATTGTCGAAAAAAAAGTATAGTCTAACTGGAGAATCGAACCCTGGTCGCTCGTATAGAAGTCCACTACGTTTACCACTGAGCTATCGAAGACACATGTCCGATATGAAAAATTATTAGACGGTATATAGGGCTAGGCCTAAATAGGTCAGTGATATCACGTGATTTCAAATTGACCAATGGGGATCTGCGGGGGGCCTAATACGGTCTTTTTATTTATATAGATTACAGATGATCCTTCTATAAGGTATTCTTCTACAATTTCTACATGAGAAGTAATAAAACAAAGAAACTGAAAAATTAAAACATTTACTTTTACAAATACATGTGTATGTCTACACAGTTTGGAATAAGGCCCATACATGTGTCTATTTCTGCATTTTCATTTTACTGCACAGCGATCAGGTTTAAGAGTATGTAAATCCTCTCAGTATTTTTATGTTTCTAAGAATTATGATGAGAATATCATGGACTGAAAATAAATCTAATGTAGATGTGTTGAAAACAGCATGCACCTCAAGATAACTCATTAACACCATTAGGAACAGACAGATGAAATTCCTAGGACACATCTGTAGGAAAAACTGGTTTAGAAAGACTGGTTTTGTAGGGGAAAATATCTGGTAAGAGAGACAGAGGAAGACAAAGGCTGACATATGTAGAAAGCCTGAACGAATGGGCCACGAACAACAACATAGTAATAATAAATTTCTCCAAAGAGCTATCAACAGGAAATAATGGAAAGTCATGACCGCCGATGTCTGTTCCAGACCTCGCACCTAAAGAAGAAAAAAAAATCCTTCTTTAATAGACAACTTCACATATCTAGGAGGTATAGTTCATAAGGAAGGGGGATCTGCAACAGATATTAAGGCAAAAATACAAAAAGCAAGAGGAGACTTTGCTATGCTAAAAAATATCTGGAAAACTAAACAAATTAAAACCAAAAAAAAATTAAGAACATTTTATTCTAACGTAAAATCTGTCTTACTGTATGGCTCAGAAAGTTGGAGGATTTCAACAAACTATAAACTTTTGTGAATGGCTGCCTAAGAAGAATAGCGGATATCAATAATTGGTATGCAAAAATTACAAACGGAACTGTGTGGGATAGGCCACACTTTGAGAAACCAACTATAAAATTGACTAGACAAGCTCTTTCATCAAATCCCCAGGGTGCAAGACGAATACGTAGACCTAAGAACACCTGGCGGAGAGAAGTAGAAAAGGATATGCAGCTGATTTTGAAAAACTGGAAGGAGTTAGATAAGATAGCCAGAGACAGGAGGATCCTCACCGGACCATTCCCTCTCCTCCGCGGACCTTTCCCCCCCGACTCTTCCCCCACCCGGACTCTCCTCCCGGACCCTTCTCTCTCTTCCCCGGACCCTTCCCTCTCTTCCACGGACAATTCTTTCTCTTCCCCGGACCCTTCCCTCTATTCCCCGGACCCTTCCCTCTCTTCCCCTGACCCTTCCCTATCTTCCCCGGACCCTTCCCTCTCCTCCCCGGACCCTTCCCTCCCCGGATACTTTCCTCGCCTCCCCGGATCCTTCCCTCCCCGGACCCTTCCCTCTATTACACGGACCCTTCTCTCTCCTTCCCCGGACCCTTTCCTCTCCTCCCCGGACCCTTCCCTCTCTTCCCCGGACCCTTCCCTCTCCTCCCCGGACCCTTCCCTCGCCTCTCCGGACTCTTCCCTTCCCGCCAGAGCCCTTCCCTCACCCAGAAACTGACCTTCACCCGATCTCTTTCTCTTTCTTCCGGTCACAGATACTGTACCAGTAATTACCACGTCTCGGTAACATCTCATTGACTACAGTATATACTTCATCAGTAACCATGTCTCGGTAGGCCCTCATAGGCTATGGTATCTGCCGTCCTCAAGTTTCCGAAAGACGTGTGGCACCCCACAAAGACCACGGTTACCCCCGGAGTTCAGGGGCACCTACACCCACCCTCTGGAGCCCAGCAGCCGACTTTCAGAAGAGTGCGGTATATAACAATTCCTGCTGACCAGCAGCTTGTGGAGTGGAGCACCCACCAAAAGCCACCCGGGCTGAACAAACTTTTCACTGAAAAGTCAAACTGAATCAAAAACACCGGAAAGTCCGCATTTTCTCCGACAATTGACAAGTCTTAAATAGGCAATATTGGTAAAATTGCATTTCCTATATATTCCTGTAAACAATCGTATAATTATATTTTTGGCATGTTTCAAGTGCATTGTTGAACTTTCGGGTTTCATTTTGTTTTGTTTACAATGGCAACCATTATGATTGAAAGCAGAGATGTACGCCTTGTTACTGAGTTAATGAACATTCACGAATGTTGAGAAATTCATTTCACTTTCAACAGCAAGTTCAGGCCGACTACAAATAAACAAAGGCTATAAGTATTATTGTGAGTATTGTCTTCAATATTAAAAGTGAGTATGCCAGAATTTATAGCAGAAAGCAGCCACTTAAAAAAAAATCTAATTTAGCGAATAGGATCGGAAATTATGTGTCATCCACAATTTATGCATGCATAATATTTAAGACTCGTCATTTTACTGGCTTGGGCACTCCATATATATACATAAAGACTTATTACTGGCACGCATTGAGCCCAAAACGTGGGAGAGCCATGCTGGGGAACGCACCTCCTGGTGGTCCAAGGTGCGCCAGGGCACTCAAGCTGCAGAAGCCACCCTCACAGAAAGAAGTGAAGAGAAACGAGCCAGGAGAAAGGCGAGCGGCAGCGAAAAAGGAGACTGCGCCATCGTCCCTTGAGGATGGAAGGATACCATATATATATATATATATATATATATATATATATATATGAATAGCTCAGTGTTTAGCTCAGTGTTTAATGTTGGTATTATTATTACATTTATTAGCCATCTGTTGAATCGTGTATTGAAATAATTATTGAAATACATTTTTCCAATCGTTTTCAAATATCGCTGCGTTGCATACATCTTTTACCTGTTTAGCTGTTTGCGGTTACATGTGTCTATAATAGAAAAAAAATGATGTTAATATCAATAGTAAAGTCAACAATTACTGCTACGTTCTTGGCCACTTTGATTTTACGCACACATTTTTTTATTTAGAATCCCAGATGTTAAAGTTTCTTTAGTATTATTTGGCATGTCTGGAATAAGTTTTATTTCCATCACCCAGTAATAAATATTCTTGAAGTGTATCATTTTTAGTAAACAATTTGATGAAATTCCTATAAATTACTTTCTCGTCTATGCTTAATGTCTCAATATTGCAAAGGCACGCAAATGTCTGGTTTTCAAAAACTGCATCTATAATACTTTTTAAGATAATCCGATTATTTTCTATTTCTTTCCTTTCTGTTGTTTGAAGCTCGACATTTTGTTAAAAGACTTTCTTTATGTGAATTACACTACTTTAAGATTTGTGGATGCGTTTAGTTAGCAAAATGATTGCAATATTTTTTTTTTGGATCAGACAGGTTAGAACAAATAAAAAAGAAATGATATTAATAGATTGTAGCTAGGGCAGCCTAGGTACGTCATTTTCACTATGTTTTAATATCAATTAGCGTCAGAGGACGTCCAGCGAAGCAGAAAATTTTGGCGTCACCGTTTTCAAGCCGCCGTTTTGGCACTAAAAAAAAAACGTTTTCGACATGATGTCAGGTTTAGTAAAACATCCATGGTTATGATATTTACATGATTTTAGGTTTAGGAAAACATTCAAGGTTATGTTATTTACATGATGTCAGGTTTAGTAAAACATCGATTGCTGTATTATTTACATGATGTCAGGTTTAGTAAAACATCGATTGTTGTATTATTTACATGAGGTCAGCTTTAGTACAACATCGCTTGTTATGTCATTTACAAGATGTCAGGTTTAGGTTCAACACAGTAATGTCTATTCCACTGTTAGATTATACATACTTTTCATTCACTGAACACTATTTTAAAATGTTTCTGTCTTTCATGTCTTTCTACTAATATAGTCTATATTCATGGTGTACACATAAATATTATATGAATATGTACACGCTTCAGTATTGATCTTGCAAAGGTTAGATCTGTTTGTTATATGACAAAAAAAGTGTTTTAAATTCTCAACACATCTGTCTAAAATTATGATACCTTAAATCTCCCCTCTTGGCTATCGCACATAAAATCATTAAAGTGTAAAAGTATCGATTAACTAGCTTTGAGTGCCATTCTAGTATGCAGCGATATAGAGTAAGTAGGCCTAGGCTACTAAGCTAACAGGGAGAACTGTTAGCCTGTAAGGCTCATAGGTCTATAATTGTAAGTGTCTCCGGCGAAAAAAAAAAAAAAAAGAGATCCTAAATGCTAAAAAAAATTATTAGGCTCTATTTTAATACTAGATGCTTCTTTGCATATTTAACAAATTGTTTAAGTACACATACAGGCTCCCAGTGCCAATAGAGATTGTAGGAGGTTTTGGGGCATCTTCTCTTAGCTTTATAGCAACAATTAAATAAATAGTTGCGTAGTTGCCGATTTAATATTAAATTGTAATATTCATGGGCCCCCTAAACTCTTATGGGCCCCGGTACGGCGTACCAGCTGTACCCTTCTCTCGTGGGGCAAGTTTATATCTATTTTGGTCTATCTATCTATATCTTTATAACTTTATATTTCTATATGTATCTATCTATCTATATATCTCTTTTTATTATATCTCTCTCTCTCTCTCTCTCTTTCTCTCTCTCTCTCTCTCTCTCTCTCTCTCTCTCTCTCTCTCTCTATATATATATATATATATATATATATATATATATATATATATATATATATATATATATATATATATATATGTATATATATGTCAAGGACTACTTAAGACAGGACGTTCAAGCTTGGATTTATGACTTCCTAGCTAAGGCCAGTTTTTTTAACAGTAACGATACACTCCCTTTTACGAAGTGATATGATGTAAACTATTATTAAGTAGCTAAAACAATTCTTTACTAATATGTTTCATTGTATTAATGGTTTATGTCATTTTCATTTATTTAATGACAAAGAACGATCTAATAGCCACTAAAATGTCTTAATAATTACCAAGCAAGAGCGCACTTTTTTTTAAGGAGTATGAATAGAAGGCACAGTTTGGTTCCAACATGGATACTTGTTGTTGTTGGATTTTACTTCACTGTGTTTGTTTTTAATTTTTCGATCGTGTATTTTTATCAAAATGCCTAATAAATGTGGTGTAGTTAATTGTAAAGGTAAATATAATTGAATTGAATTGAATTGTTGAATTTCCAGCTTATCAACATCGAAGGTTATATAGGGCCTTTTTGATAATATTGTTGTCATGTTTCTCTTGTATCCATTTAATTGTTCTTATATCTTTAAATTCTGTTGTACAGTTGAATGTCTTTAATATAGTTTATTATATGCTTTGGTTTAATTTTGGTGAAAAGATCATGAAGAGTTCTACAGCACTAGAACCTACGTCGAATTTCATCAAATGTATTACACTCCAACAAAATGTGAGACACTGTTAAGTTGACATTGCAGAAAGCACACATTGGAGCCGTTTCTCGTTTTAAGAGAAAAGAATGTGTTAGTTGTGTATGTCCTGTATGTAGTCTGCAGAGAATAACTGCGTCTTTTCGAACAAGTTGGCCCGTATCATGCCAGGATTTTGAGTTTTCTAAATATTGCAGTTTATTGCATTCGATTCTCAAGAAGTTAGTCCATTTTTGTCTTATGTGTCTAATTATCAAAGGTTTCAAGTCTCGATATGGTATTGGGATAATAGTCTCTGATAACAATAGAGCGTCTTTTGCCTCTCTGTCAGCTTTTTCATTTCCCTCTATCCCTGCATGACCAGGAACCCAAAAGAAAACGACACGTTTGCCCCTTTCATATATCGATTGGTATTTTGTCAGAATGTCCAATGCCGATATATTCCTGGTATTACAGTTTCTCAAAGCAGTAAGACAAGATAACGAATCGGATATAATTACTAAGTCTTGGTTTTCTGATTCTTCTGCAATGTCTAATGCAAGACTAATCGCTAAAGCCTCTGCAGTTTTTATTGAGATATTGGAATTATATTTTCTTTTTTTACTTTTATTTGAGGTAAGAGCAACCGAAGATGTCGCTGTATCATTTTTCGATCCATCTGTGTATATTTGTACATAATTTGGGTATTTTTGTATCACATCTTGAAACATATTCACGCAAGAATCCTTTTTCTTTCTATGGTTTAATTCTAAGTTTATAGGCGGGATTTCAAAAAGCCATGGTGGAGTTTTTGGTATATAATATCTTTTTATCAATCTAAAGTCGATTTCAGTTTCGATTATTTCTTTTTCAATTCTAAGTCCAAAAGTTGGTATACATTTTAAGTTTTTAGTAAAGCTGTTTTTTTCTTGTGGGTAAAAAACACATAAATACGCTGGATTATTCGGTAAGGATTTCAGTTTTAGTGCATATTGTAATGATAGCTTGAGTCTTCTATTTTGTAGTGGTTGTTCATTTATTTGCTTCTATTTGTAAACTGTTACATGGAGTAGTTCTAAATGCTCCTAGGCATAGACGTATGCATTGATAAGGTAATTATAATGCTGCCAACAAGTGTCGTTTGTTTAAAGTGCCAAATAGTGCATGTATACCCTTATTGAAAGCAGAAAATATGAGAGGAGAGCACAATGTTTTTTTTATTTTTAACTATCACAGTCAATTTACATTCTTTATATTCCTTGGTCATGAAAACACAAATACATTTTGCCATAGATATAGAAATCAAATTATCGTATTTATAATAATGGTATACATGTACCAATTGGCAAAATTCTCAACCCAAATAATCGACTTACTTCATAATCACATTTTTTTAGAGGCTGTGCTTTTGTCTCTTAATTATGAGCGTTTGAAATTTTATGGGTGTGTTACGTTTTCCCCTTTTTAGGTCAAGAAATAACGATTTTTTAGAATTTTTTTTTCACTTTATTTTATTCCTTAGGTGACCCCCCACACGAAACCGTCAGCACCAATAGCAAATATATATATAGGGTATCATGTGTACGGCCCTAATCATTCAATCATCTAAATAGATCTTAAATAATATTCAAATGCTCTTTTAAACCCCATCAATCCTAACCACTCATTAGTAAACGGCCCTGCACATTAACATTATTGACATTATTGACATTATTGACATTAATTATGTTAGTTACTTAATAATATTATACTTCATTGAACAGCGCGACAAGGGAGTGTATCGCTACTGTTAAAAAACTGGCCTTAGCTAGCTAAGTCAGAAATTAAAGATTGCACGTCCTGTCTTAAGTAGTCATTGATATATATATATATATTGTCATGTATATTGTTTTTCCAAGAATTGGAACACGCAATGTTTATTCTCCTCTCTCTCTCTTTTCTTACTACACACAATATTAGGACGTTTAGTAGGAAAACGAAAGGTTCTAGGTAATGCTGGGATTCTGTGTTGATCTCAAATTCTCAGAGTCTGGGAACGACTCATTATTTAATAGGGGAAGTTCCTATCGTTTTTGTTATGAGTTTTGTAATGATACCATGATTTTCACCCCTACTGGTAATGGGTCTATCCCTTGCACCACTCGGTTAGTATTTAATGATTTGTTTTGTCTGAAAGACGGAGAGTTTCAAAATATGTTCCTTTGAGAACGTTTTTGTTTGCACTATTTTATTCTAACTGTACATAATAGATATATTGTATATATTGAACATACCACCTGAAATAAACTATCAACAACAGTTACACTGAAGCTTCCTTGTCAAATTACTATCCTATTGTGTTGAATGCATTACTATAAGATTTATCTACTACCATAATATACAAGAAAGGAAATGTTGGAATACAAATTACTGAATTTGTGCCCAGGACTATAAGAAGAGTTCGTGTAATACTGAAACATAAATACTAATAATTAAAGTCTCCCCTAGGACTAACGAGAATTGTCAGCAAGATCTACACAGCTCTGGCCACAAGGGGATTGTGGACGTAACAAAATTTGGTGGTCTCGCCCGGTATATTTGAGTTCTACTTTTCCTGACCTAGGATTGACAAGATTTGATAGTCTCGTTCGGTAGATTTGAGTTCTACTTTTCTTGATCTAGGATTGGAAAAAATTTGTTGATCTCGTCTGGAAAATGTGAGTTATATTTTTTCCTGACCTATAAATATTTTGTGACATTAGTAGTACTGAGAGCGGCATATTTGTGTTTCGTTTTCAGGACTGTGAAACTATTCTTTTTAAAAAGAGGAGAGAACTGGTTTGCGTTTTTATTCCTTGGGAAGTGTGAAGATTCCACGAAGTGTTTAATATTATATTGTGCAAATTTCTGGACAAATCGTAAGTTGGAACTTTATATTTTATTATACAATATATACTACTCTACTATCACAAATATTTTGAACGCTACACTATGGCTTCGAATATATCAAGTGAGGAACTTAATGCCATGTCATTTGCTGAATTAAAAGAATTAGCTGAGTCCTTTGGGATTGAGGCAGGACAGGCAAGACCTAATCGTAATCGTTTGACCAAAGAAATTATGACATGTTTGAACGGGCAGAATGCCATGAACACTGGTAGTGTAGTTGAAGTGGGACAGAACGATATCAATGAAGGTTATGTAGCTCCCAGTGGGGGCGAGGTAATTGCCCACGGAGACGAGGTAAGAAATATGTCATCTAGATCATCAATCAATGATGAAGATGAAGGGTTGAGTGAAAACCTAAAATTCCAATTAGCTATGAAGAGAATGGAATTGGAAAGAATTAGGATAGAAAATGAAAGAATTAGGATAGAAACTGAAAGGGAAAATGAAAGAATTAGGATAGAAACTGAAAGGGAAAATGAAAGAATTAGGATTGAAAGCAGAGAAAGGATAGAGATGGCACGCATGAACAGACCTGACCATCGTAGGGACAGCAATGGTATGGATATTAGCGCAATGAAGCAACACTTGCCTATATTCAGAGAAGAGGATGTTCAAGATTTCTTTTTGCTTTTTGAGAGGATAGCTGTAGATTATCAGTTCCCTGATGATAAGATGGCTTTATTGTTAAGGTCAACTCTCAACAAAGGAAAAGCATTGGACGTAGTGTTGAGTTTAACACCCGAGGAAATAAATGACTATGAAGTAATCAAAGATAGGGTGCTAAAAAGTTATTCCCTGACACCAGAAAAATATAGAAAGCTATTTAGAGACAGAAAGAAGGCATATGATCAAACTCATGTAGACTTTTTGAGACAAAAGGAGAAAATGTTAGAACAGTGGCTAAGGTCACAGAATGTAAGTGAGTTTGATAAACTCAAGAACCTAATATTGTTTGAGGAATTCAATGATTGTATTCGAGTGGATATTAAAACTCACATCTCAGACCGAGGGGTTGAAGATGTGCATGAAGCTGCTAGATTGGCAGATAACTATGCCATAATTCACGCCAGCATAAAGCCATATTATGCTGACAAACCCAAAGTGCACAAACCAGAGTCCAAGGAGGCTAGTAAACCAAAAGAGACAAGTGAAAACAATAATAAGAACAGTGGTGTAAATAATAATAGTAACTTAGTTCATTTCAGGAAGCAGACAGATGTAAATAAAGCAAAGGTGGTATGTTTCAATTGCAAGAAAGAGGGCCACATGAAGAAAGATTGTTGGATCCTTACCAAGAAGCAAGGTGCTATTCTACACTGTGCCAGAGTGCAGAAAGATAGCAAGCAGACAGAAGAAGTGTGCAACACAGGGTCAAGAAACTCAAAAGAAATGCGGCCGGCATCGCCCATAGTTGTGGAGTCGATGGTTTTTGAGAACAGTCTATCTAAGGTAAAAGAGAATAGCTGTACTCAATCTATTATGCTTTCAGAAGGCCGTGAGGAACAGATGGTTCCTGAAGTCCCGGAAGAGGACGACCTATCCGATTTTCAACCCTTTGTCTACGAGGGGACAGTGTCGACAGAAGTCGATGTACTCAGCAAGAAGAAAATACAGATATTACGTGACACGGGTTCTGCTGTCAGCGTGATCCTGGAGGGCAGTGTGCCGTTAACGGATGCCACCAGTACCGGTGAGTCTGTTGTGCTGAGAGGTGCTAGTATGGAGGCTGTGGAAGCTCCACTGCACAGAATAAAACTCGAGTCGGATATTTTTACAGGTAACATCGTAGTGGGAGTGTGGCGCGCACTACCCGTCAAAGGCGTTTCCATGATATTAGGAAATGACATTATGGGCGGCAGAGTCACTGTCGCGCCCATGGTTAAAGTGTTGGAGACAAAGATGGCGGAGGACAAAAACCTACGTCCTGCCAATGAACGCCCAACATGTGCACTGACAAGAGCAATGCAGAAAAAGAAGTCGGTAAAGACTCCTGCTACGCCGTGTAGTGCAACGAAAGATGTGCTTGTCTGTTCTGAAGACACACATGCGAATGAAACAGTGATAACAGAAACACCTGACATCGATTTAAGTGCTACGTTCTTTGCTGAACTAACAACTGGTGATGCAACCGAGAACGATAACATTTTGTCACCAAAGCAGAAATTGGTGAAAGAACAATTGAATGACGAAGTAATAATGCAACTCAGAATGAAAGCTGTTGATGAAAAGACTGCAGATGCAATGGCGGAATGTTTCTACATAAAAGATGAAGTGTTGATGAGAAAGTCGAAACCGCTCAACTCAGGTACAAACGAGTGGGACAGTATTCACCAGATTGTAATACCTAAGTGCTATCGTCAAGATATACTGCGTATGGCGCATGATCTTCCTTTCGCTGGTCACATGGGAGTCCGAAAAACGCACCACCGTATCCTCCCTTACTTCTACTGGCCAGGACTGAGAAGAGATGTCGAACAATACTGCAAGACTTGCCACGTATGCCAAATGGTAGGACGTCCTAACCAACGAATTCCTGTCGCTCCACTCCAGCCGATACCAGCGTTCGACGAACCATTCAGTCGTATACTCATTGATTGCGTGGGCCCGTTGCCGAAAACAAAAGCCGGTTTTCAATACCTGCTCACAGTCATGTGTTCATCCACTCGCTTCCCGGAAGCCATTCCGTTGCGGAACATAACAACAGTGAAGGTGGTAGACGCCCTGACAAATTTCTTCACACGTTATGGCCTACCGAAGACAGTACAGTCCGACCAGGGGACTAACTTTACTTAGAACATTTTCAAACAAGTCATGGAACAATTAGGGATAAGCCATAGGCTATCAAGTGCCTATCATCCTGAGAGCCAGGGAGCTCTGGAAAGGTTTCATCAGACATTAAAATCGATGCTTAAAAAGTACTGTTATGAAAACGAGAAAGACTGGGATAAGGGTGTGCCTTATGTACTGTTCGCTGCAAGGGAGGCCACTCAGGAATCCCTGGGGTTTAGCCCATTCGAACTTGTGTATGGACACTCAGTCAGAGGTCCGTTGAAACTTCTACATGAAACTTGGCTAACGGACAGTGAACCGATTGGACTTTTGTCATATGTAGATAAATTTAAAAATAGGCTTTATCATGCTTTTAACCATGTGAAGATTCATTTTCCACAGATGCAGGAGCGTATGAGACAGAACTATGACCGTAAAGCTACAGCTAGAACTTTTGCACCAGGTGACAAAGTTCTTGTGTTTCTACCTTTGCAAAATCAGCCTTTAAGTGCAAAGTTTAGTGGACCCTATGAGATAGAGTCAAAGCTTGGCGAGGTCAATTATTTGATAAAGACTCCTGACCGGAGACAAAAGCAGAGGGTATGCCATATTAATTTACTTAAGCCCTATGTTTCCAGGGAAAAGAGTAAACCACGGGAGGTCCCCATGATTTCATTAGCTAGAGTCCCGACGGATTTATCTAGGATAGAATATAAGTTTGCAGAAAGTAAACTTAATAATACAGATGCCCTTAAGAGTTTAGATACAAGGCATGCTAGAACATCTTCCGGTAGAAGATAAGGAGAAGATTATTGAGCTGGTACATGAATATAAGTCACTGTTTACAAATGTTCCCAGGAGGACACATCTAATAGAACACGATGTAGTATTAACTGAGGGTGCCAGGTCTATTAAACAGCATCCATTTGACCCCATCAGACCTGAGCATATTAAATTAAATGTAAAGTATATGCTAGAAGATGACATAGGAGGAAAATGTGATAGCAAATGGTCTACACCCTGTGTGATGGTACCAAAAGCCGACCACACACTGCAGTTTTATAGAGACTTTGGGAAATTAAGTAATTTGACAAAGACCGACTGGTATCCCATTCCCCGTATCATCGACAAGATAGAGACCAGGTCATAGCTGATACTCTATCTCGGGTGCTACATGATTGACTGAATAACCCAATACTTCTTTTTCAGATCATCTCACTTATTCATTAAGAATGTGTCATGATAACCCATCATTCGTTTGAATTTTGATTATAGAATACCTATAGAATACTTGTATCATACAGAAGTCAAGTCTTTTGAAAGTATAAATAATTTGTATAATCATGTATAATATTGATGTTCTGATATATTTTAAATTCATTTGATTATGGAAAAGAAATTCCATTTAAATGTTGATGCATGATGCAATAAATATATAATATGCACGTATTTACTTGATATGGATGGATAAAAGTAATTGTCATCAGATGCAATTAAGTGGGAAAACTTTGAGCTAGTTGATTTATTATCTTGTTTTATTTTAGTTAATGAATGGAACTAAATAATAATATGTACAATTTTTATCTTAGAAAGAGATGTAATATCAATTGGTAGGCTATAAATTAATAGATAATATTGGAAATCTATTGCTAAATTGTTATATCATGGTAATAGAATGGGAAAAACTAGTGGATATTCACTATGTTGTATATAGGTTGTTATATATTCCATATATCCGGGAATGGAGGGAAACAAAGGTACCAAAAGGTGGGCACTCATTCAACCCTGAACAATCTTTTATATTAAACTTTCAAATTTGCCAAAAACGCATAATAGTGGATTACATTTTAATATTGAGATTACTGTAGTAATCGTAACTAGAGCGTATTTTCTCCTCATATTTGAGAAAAGGGGAAGTATCATCATCTTAGGTATGAACCCTGTTAATGTCAAGTTGACACTGTAATATAAAGGGGAAGTAACCTATAGTTTGATTCGAGTTATGTATTACTTATCTTTTGGTTGTATATTAGAAGTAAACTGTTGAAAATTGACAGAGTTTGAGCAATGTTATATTTGTTTAAATAGATTAAGACTTTTTGCAAATTTTTGGTGGAAATCCACACAACTGTACATAGTTAAAATAAGAATGACTAGAATATTTTTGAATTATTTGTACTTGTTGAGACATTAGTTAATATTAATATTAACGGGGAAATATTTGTCCATCACGTTATAATCACAATTACCATTGGGTAGTGACACTTTTTATAATTTAGTTGTGCCAGTGAGCCATGTTTGCTTAAATTGTCTTATAATCTTCCATTGATTGATGATTGTTAAAACGATAGTGTTAAGTACGAAAAATGTACCATGTTGAGTATTACTTGGGTAATTATGGTACATTATTTCTTTCATTGGGTGGGGGCGTGTCATGTATATTGTTTTTCCAAGAATTGGAACACGCAATGTTTATTCTCCTCTCTCTCTCTTTTCTTACTACACACAATATTAGGACGTTTAGTAGGAAAACGAAAGGTTCTAGGTAATGCTGGGATTCTGTGTTGATCTCAAATTCTCAGGGTCTGGGAACGACTTATTATTTAATAGGGGAAGTTCCTATCGTTTTTGTTATGAGTTTTGTAATGATACCATGATTTTCACCCCTACTGGTAATGGGTCTATCCCTTGCACCACTCGGTTAGTATTTAATGATTTGTTTTGTCTGAAAGACGGAGAGTTTCAAAATATGTTCCTTTGAGAACGTTTGTGTTTGCACTATTTTATTCTAACTGTACATAATAGATATATTGTATATATTGAACATACCACCTGAAATAAACTATCAACAACAGTTACACTGAAGCTTCCTTGTCAATTTACTATCCTATTGTGTTGAATGCATTACTATAAGATTTATCTACTACCATAATATACAAGAAAGGAAATGTTGGAATACAAATTCTGAATTTGTGCCCAGGACTATAAGAAGAGTTCGTGTAATACTGAAACATAAATACTAATAATTAAAGTCTCCCCTAGGACTAACGAGAATTGTCAGCAAGATCTACACAGCTCTGGCCACAAGGGGATTGTGGACGTAACAATATATATATATATATATATATATATATATATATATTATATATATATATATATTATATATATATATATATATATATATATATATATTATATATATATTGCTTATAATCCGATCCCCATCCTTCAATTTGAAAAATTGTCAAAGGTTAGAATGCCAGAAGGAGATGTCCAAATTGGCATGATTTAATTAATGACTTTCCAGTTAATAATATATCAAGCCAAAAAAAAGATTGTAATGATTTTAGGGCTTAAACTTTCCTTAAAAGGTTTTAAGTAAACAAAATCTATAAATTATAATTTTAAAATTATTACTTCTAGACTGTATCTTTTTGTTCAATGCTGTATATGAAATGTTTATCAGTAGCTTACACAGACCAATTTTTTTTTCTCCGGGCAACGTCGGGGACTTTAGCTTGTATGTATAGATATTTGCCAATTAGCTCTATCTTTTTTAATTGCTACTTGTTTTTTACATACTTTAATATCTTTTAAAAACTAGACCATTATCTAGTATTAATTTACTAGAAGAACAAAAGCTTTTCTATGTCTTATAAAAAAACAACTAAATAATAATAAATACAAAAAAAAAAACATATCGAGCAAATTTAAATATTTTTAATCAAAGAAAAGTAAAGGAAAGAGATAATTTGAAATATATATCTCATTATACGAAGAAGTAAAACTTTACAAAGAATCAACTACCAAAAAGAAAAATCCCGTTATAGAAAAACGCATTAACCATTCAGAAAAAAAAAAAATTTGAAAAACTAATCTCCCTAACATGTTCCCCTCATAATTTAATTATATGTTGCCAAAATGTATCTAGATATTTCTGGTCATTAAATGTCATTAAATACCAACATAAACATGCATAATCTATATAGACCGTTAAATCTTACAACATTATTAGGTAAGATACCAATAAAGCAACAAGGCTAGATTTAGAGACAAAAATGACATCTACATTAAAATAAAAATGTAAAGATAATAACGTTCTATTTCACAAGACGATTTTCGTAATTTCAAACTAATGTATAAGTCAAATATTAAAGTATTCATGTTTTAAAAGAGAACAATTTTCATATTTTACTAAATACAAAAATTAGTATTTTGAATTCAACTGTTTTATATTATTTTTCTAATTTTCATTTCGGATCTTGATACTGAGTCAATAAATCCTGTTATGGTATTCCAGTTCAATCCTTTACCATGTTCTTTATTTCCCCAGAGTCCATTCAAGTTAACCGCATGGCAACCTGCTGCGTACCACCAAGCGCCTTGATACTCCACAGCGCAGTTTGATAAGCGTGTATCTAAATCTCGGTCAAATGTAGAGAATCTCATACCGTTATGATAATTTAAACTGTCACCAGCATTACCGGAATATCCACTTATATGCAACTTATAGCCTTCAGATTCGTTTAACAAATAAAATCTTGAATACTGAGCCCAATATGCTAGATTATGATGTTCTAAATCGATTCTAAGTTCATAGGTCCCGTTTGTTGAGATGCGATGGATATTTTCATTTCCAAGATAAAATTCTCCATTGACATAATCTCCAAATCCTTTCTTGTAGTCTTCCCATCCTCTGTAAAAATTCTGTTTTCCGTTGATTCTTCTCTGGAAAACAAGCCATCCACCTTTATCAGTTTCGGTGTCACACATGACTTCAAGTCCATTTGATAAAGTAACAATGACTTTAGATTGGTTGTTACTGACAACTTCATTACACGAGTTTGGTCTTGCAAAACTACTATTGATTGTGATTTGGTTTGATTCAGAAACACATACATATGAACACTGAAGGTCCATTTGACCTTGGTATGTAGCATTTTCAGGTGTAATAAAATTAAGTTAATAAATTATTTTTGAATGATACTTTTTCTTTCTAAATATAGGCCTTGTTATTTTAATAATTTGGGGAAAAACAAACAAATTAAATTAGTAAATTGAAAAAAAAAGCAACAAAAAATACACAACTCCCCCACCCCTCTTTTATTCCCCTACTTTTGAGTATCATTGCTTTCGACGGAAAACGCACTACGTAATAATAATATAGGCCAAATTGGATAACGCTGCCAAAAAACATAATATAAGTTGAGAGCGCATTTAACAGACAATTAAGTACACGGATAAGATCTCTAGGCTTAGAAATATAAAACTAAATGATGATTTAAATCTGTACAAACCTAGTCCAAATCAAATAAATGAAGCAATAACCGACTTAACATATGTAGGTAAGACAGTAGGTGTCAAAATCATGTTATCTAAGGTAAATATTAAAATTGTGAGTTTTAAAGTTATTTGTGAAAGTATCAATGGTGCTTGCTCGTCTGAGTTGAATAGGAAATATATTCCTCACTTTCGGACCGGATATTTAGAAGGCTCTAAGGCCAACAGTCTTCACAGAGAAACGGGGCACTTACAGAAGCGATGAGTCGGCAGAACGAAGTATTCTTTGTAGAACATATTACACCATGTAACAACATTTTAGTTTATGTTATTTTTTAAATGTTTTTTTTACTTAATTTTGGAATGCTGATTTCGATGGTACCATTGGTTTTGCTCTATCATTAAGATTTCTTGAGAAAAAGCATAAAGTATATTTTGGAGTTTTCGTATGTGTGTAATGCAAAATTTATAACATTATATATATTTGCTGATTTGTGTCTATTTTCTATATAATCCCACTTTTCATATTACTTTTTCTATATATGTTTATTTATGTTGAGTTAGAGCTTTTTAAAAAAAATATATGAGCACATTTTGGGTACGATTTAATTAACAAATGTTGCACGATGGAGCCTCCAAGCATCTAAATAAAAAAATCGTTCAATCAATTTAGATGAAACTTTCTACATTTATTTATAAATTGATAACTTAGAACATGATTGCTTAGACTACAGTTACTATTACTACTAATTCCCTTTATAAATGAGGGAAACTTTGTAGTTTTCTTTCTAAAGATTGACATTTTTTTTAGTGACCTAATTAAATATAAGTAAATCAAATTAAAAGAAAAAAATTGAAAAAAAGACAAGTAGAAGGGGAACGTCGTAACAAATCTAAGAAAGGTACAATGAACTAACCTGGACAATTGAATGTTTAATGTTGTTTTTCTGTTTATGTATATGTCATTGTTGAAGAAATAGATGTTTGTGGTGTAGTCTACTGTAAAAAAAAAATAAAAAAATGGACAGTTTTTTTTCAGTCATTTTTCTCTAAATGTTATTTTTGTGGTATTTTGGTCAGTAAAATCTTTAAATTTTTAAAGTCCATTGAGATATGTTAACTAAACTTATAAGGATGATGCATAGATATATTTTGCAGGTAACTAGCTAGTTACTGTTGCTTGTTTTTTTCATATTTTCTAATGAATATTATTTATGAGTTATACAAGAATTTTTTGGGCAATTTATATAGACCAAAATGAAAAAAAAATTATAATTTCATAATTTCTTAAAGAATAACAACCAACACTAGCCAGATACCCACAACAACTATAATGCAACAAATATATATTTAAAACTTCCATAAAATCATCTTAGGTTAGAAAAATTTAAGATTTAAAAAGATATGTTTATTTTCAAGATGGCCGCCATTGCCATGGTAACCAATACTCACATCATTATAAGTGTAATATTAATTTATTTTTTTAGTCTATCCTATTCATATATAATATAATATGGGAGTGAAACATTACAGTATTTAACATGTAACTAATGATATAGCTTAATTATAATGCAGCTAACCCCTTTATTGATTTTTTGGTTTTATTATCAAACGGTTGATGCAATAAAAAAAAACAATTTCATATTCAGACTCAGCATACTCAAATTAATTAAGAAACATAAAAAATGTCGAAAAACAGAAAAAAAGGTTTTATTAGTTACTTGAGCTAGAACGCATCTCATTGTTATAAAGGTACCGATGGCAAAGTAGCGCCACTTTATATTTAATTCTGGCTTTCACATTGGGCAAATGAAGCCGACGCAGGAGAACTGACACATAATCGCACCTTGACTTACGCATGACATGGCGACCTTATCGTCAGGTATCCCGTTTAGCAGAGCATTACAGTAGACGATGCGCTAGAGTACAAAGGCAGCCGCACGTCTCTTTGCTGAATCAAATGACGAATAAGGTCGTATCTGACCAAGTCTAAGCATCTGTAAATAAAGGCATCTACATGTGTTTCTAATGTCGGCATCGAAAGACAACTCTGTGAATCAACGATGATCTCGATTGCCAAGTTTGTTTACATTTTCTGCAAAGGGGATGTGGCAGTTTAAAACCACCATAATACTAGGTCAAAAATAAAGATTTGAAACAATATAAATAAATCATGTTACAGAAAAAAAAAGAGTCATTTATTATTAATTTGTACGTGTGTAACACGAATATTTCAGTAATTGCAAAATTAGACATAGTTAGATTGTTATCTACAATTAATTGTTCGCATAACTAAATGTACGTAAATAGTAATAAGAGTAATAAGAGTACAGAGTACGTAAAAAAACTGTAAACAAAAAATGTTAAACTCGTTATTATATATTTTCGGCTGTCTCATGTAAGCTTATAGCTGTTCTGGAGGTTTTCTGGGAATTATTTAGCTGTAGTCATCGAGTATTGATTCAAGGTATTATTCTTTAATGTTATATATTTTAAAGTTAAAGTACGTCTTTTTCATGTAGATACCATGCGCTACTGATATAGATCTAGATGAAATACTGTTTCCATTGTGCTAAAACAATAGAAGACTCTACAAATACTCTCCATTCTTATTGGTGTAGACTTATTTTTAAGGCATTCTGATGTTCTGAATATTGGTGCTTTCATAGATTATGTAGTAATTGTGACATCTCTAGAAGTTTTCATTGCTGAAGTCTTGACACAAACCATAAAGCCTTATAGTCTAAACTGTAAATCATCGGTGCCTTGAGATAATATTTATACAGATATAATACGAAAGAGAGCGACAGAGAGAAAAAGAGAGTGAGATAGAGAGAGAGAGATAGACAGTTGTGATATGCTGTAACACTACATATTATCACCAATGCAAATAGTATTATTTGTTTTTGTCGTAGTAATTTTCAAGTATTTAAAAATAAAACTAAAAAATATATAATAAGCATATTATAAAAAACAATAGATTCAAAAATTATTATTTTTATTACCTGCATATAGCAACTTGAAAAACATAGAGAGCAGTACAAATTGAGGAATCATTTCAGCGCTATATAAAATGTTCTAGTCTACAATATTGAGAAGTGCTGGAGATTAATGTAACTGATTGGGCTTTCTGGTCTGCATTTTAATACCACGATGTGTAGAGTACATTGTGACATTTCTATTCATTACGGATGTACTTGTTTACGCATTTAGTTTGTTGTAAAATGTAGGATCTAAAAAGTTTGTTTTGTATGTGTGTTTTATGATCACAATATAGGGCCAAACAGTTTGTCCTAATGGTCTTAATTACTTTGCTCATCACTTATGCACGTTTCGCGTGAAAGCAAATTAACGGCACAAAATGGCAGCAAGCTGTTTACCTGAATTTGATACGTCGCTACGATGCCTTTTTAATAACATTAATGGCAAATGTTATGCTATGTTTGCAATTACATTTCATTATTCGTAATAGTTTGTAAGATGCAGGTACTAACGAAAAAGCAAAATATGCAATCATGTAAAACATGTAGAACGTAAAAATGTATTATCGTTTTTCCCTTTTTTTTAGTCTAACTTTTTTTTCTCTTCTCTTGGCATTTGATAAAAGCTTTAAAAGTTCCGATTTTTTTTTTGGTAACAACATTCATTCGATTAGACCAAATGTTCGTGGGAAGTTCTGTAAGACCCAAAGACCTAGCCCGATTTCCTAGATCTAAGCCTAGTGTCGGTATTATATTTTTATTATACTAGCCTTGGGTTCTAATTAAAATATGTTGAAATAAATAAATAAATAAATATATATATATATATATATATATATATATATATATATATATATATATATATATATATATATATATATATATATAAAGAGAGAGAGAGAGAGAGAGAGAAAGAGAGTACAAATAGGAATATAAATGTTTATTTTATTTTTTTTACTAATAAATAAAGCTAGTTAAGTTTTCAGTTTTTCTGAACTACAAAGAAATCTCCCGTTCTCATTACTATTTCGCATTTGATTTAGTGTAGACAATAGTGGTTTACAGAGCGAGCCCAGAGGACCCCTGGGGATGCTTCGCTGACTTTACGAAGTCGACTCGGAATATTGCAAAAGCTTTCATCATTGTTGTTATTCATATTTGCTTCTGTGTTATAACATGCAACATTTTTGAGTTGCACTCATTGTAGGTGCCATGGAAAATCATAACTTCACATAAAACGTTTAAAAAAAAAAAGTTTGCAGGCTATAACTATATTCAAATTTAAGCAATAGCTGAAGAACGTTTAAGATCAATTACATTGTTTTGTATCTTTATATATTGATTATTATTTTACTAAATTACCATAGCTATTAAGAAAATTAAAAAATGTGTAACTCTGTTAGCATTCACAATATACTACTTAAACTAAATGATATTAGACTTTATATCTGTTTATTTTAATATTCATTTATTTACATTTAAAAAATAACCCGGAGCTATTTCCCTCCAGCGTTGACTTGTCTTTACCTTCCTTATTTAAATTATTTTTCCCTTGATACCAGTTACCTACTTTTCCCTATTTTTCACCCCTGTTCTCCCACTTGGTTACGTCATTTGGTCACCAGGTGTACACTAAAATAGAAGTTAATTAATTCTAAGATTGGTTCCAC
Source organism: Anisus vortex (assembly GCA_949126835.1). NCBI lineage: Eukaryota > Metazoa > Mollusca > Gastropoda > Planorbidae > Anisus > Anisus vortex. The sequence goes on from OX421500.1 coordinate 18,969,670, forward strand.
AGCATCTCAGTAACACTAGTAGACGATGGTCTCCGACTTTAATAAACACAACCGTAAAAAAAAAGACGATTTCGCCACGATAAACATAAGGACAAAAACACTCTCCTTATTCCTTATGTGAGAACAAATGCATGTAAGTACTCTTTCTTCCCTTGGGGCATTCAAACATGTCATGGGTTGCCTGAACAAACCAGGAAAACAAGTAACTTAACATTATTTAAAACATTAATAACAATGCAGGACTAGACTCGGACCATGTATGAGCGTAGGGCGCATTAATTTCTTTATAGAAGGAGCGTCTGTAATATATAAGTTTCGAGAAGAAAAGACAATTTATCACTTAATATACTTGAGTTTACAAATTCTTATATTTTTGTAGTTGATTTCCCGAGACCGTGGAGGGGGGGGGGGTAACTCACACTATAAGAGTTAGTACAATGTTATACAGATGGACGCAAAATGGAATAGTTTAACTAAGGAAAACACAATCTATACCAGGAATATTTGACGCAAAAAGAAGTATAGATTTAGGATTAGTTAAATTTTTTAATGAACTCGTTTTGCAATTGGATACTTGTGCATCCATGCCCAGACATAAGCTAATATACATTTTATACATTTAGTAGTTGTACCTATTTATAATGATTTATTTTTAAAGTAGACTACAGGTCTAACCATGCCTGCATTAGGAAACTTTATAAATTGAACCAACACTGTCATAATACAATAATTTTTAAAGTGGCATAATTAAAATGTAGCTTAGCTTAATATATGAAATTATATGTTTGCTCTGTGTTTGATACCAGTAAATGTATTACGACATTTATTAATAAAGGTAGTGTAGTTTTTTTGGTTCTAATTACATCCTTATTCTGAAAATGGTTATCAGGTGTATCGGTCAAGAACAAATAATAGCAGACCAAATATAATTTCCTTTCACAGCAATTGGCGTAAAATTCAATTACTTCGGGTAAAGCTGTTGATAGTTATTTAACATATATATGCACTTGTTCGTAAACAACAGGCCAAAAATTAAAGTTTTCGTGGACTCTATTTTTGATACTTGGATATACTAAGTTGTATTGTGTGACTTACTCGACTATATATATATGTATCTGGAGCTGCAACATTCACATAATATCACACTTTCCAGAAAAAAAAATGTAAATTTTTTCATTTTTTTTATGTTAATTAGTAGCGTAATTGTTTTAGATATTTTATTAGTCAGATAGTTGCATTATCGTCCGATTGTTGGTCACAACATATGAGAGAGAGAGACAACAATGTTATACCATCATAATCATCATCATCAGATCCATGACTTTCGCCGTGAGTGTGCTACGACAGTGCGCGTAACCAGATTATTTAATGTTTCTCGGTCAGAAACCGTTTGCAGATGCGTAGCAAGATATTTTTCGGTCCACTCTTTCAGGTTGTCCAACCACTACTTTTTCTGGCGACATTTTCTGCGTGCTCCTGCCACTTTACATGTAGGATGGTTTTGGCCAAGGAGTCATGCCCTACAGTATGACCAAACTAGATCAGCTTTCGTTTTTTTTTTACAGTTGAAAGGAGTGTCTCCTGTTTCCACGCCAGATTATGGAGCAAATTTTCATTTGTTTTCTTTGTTCATTACGTATTTGTAATAACTTTAAATGACATTTGACATCAAAATCCTGAATTATTCAGCCTCTGCATTCAGCGTCCAAGTTTCGCAGACATATACAAATACAGTACCATTGATGATTATAATTTTATTTTCATTTGGAAGCTGATATTGCTCTTCCATATTTTCCATATTTTTGTAAAGGCCAGGCTGAGTAGACTTTTTATTTTCTTTATCAACCTTTCATCTCTAGTCAGGGTTGACCCTAGGTTTTGTAATATTTCAACCTCCTCCAAAATGTGGCCGTCGAGTTGTTTTTAGCATCTTGTGTTGTCTCCGCCTTTAATGAATATTTTCCTTTTTTGTTCTGTGCTGATATTAACAGTTTATTTCCGCATCCAGTCTGAGATGATAAATGGGTCGACCGTTTATGGTCATGCTTTGTGTAAAACCCCGTAATGTTCCCAGCATAATATGTGTCAGAAATAGATTGAATACAACTGGAGAGAGAAATCACCTTAGGTGTACTCCTATAGATAATATATGTTCTGAAGCATTCTCCGTTTTGGTTGTTCAGAAGTGATGCGATGTTTGTCTTGTTATATAGACCCTTAATAACATCGATGATGTTTTTATCTATATTGAATTCGTTTATCGAATGCCACAATACATTATGCCACACGCGATCAAAGCATGTTTGAAATAATTGATGTTGTGTATCAGTTTTTGGTGCTGAAGTGCACTTTTCTTTCAGAATTCGGATTTTAAATGTTTGTTCGACTGTGCTTCTTCCTGCTCTGAATCAGACCTTCTTTTCGGAGATTATTTTTTCAGCTTTTATTTTCAGTCTGTTCAGCATTATTATTATTAACATTATTTTGCTTGGGTGACTGATTTCACTGATTGTTTTGTAGTTTTGTCACTGTTTTATGTTTTCTTGTTTAGTTATTTGAATGATTGAGGATTTGGTACATGATGTAGGCCATTCTTTGTGTACCCTGATTTAGTGGCATAGTATGCTCATCCATTTCATTATGAGTAGGCCTCAAGGCTCAATTAATTTAGCTGGTATGTTGTCAAACCCATGCGAATTTTCTCCCTTTAGTTATCTTACTGCCTTCTCTACTTCTGTCATTGAAGAATCATCCATCTCTCTATTGTCCCAAAGTGTGTTGTTTATTAATATTCTTTATAATTATGGCTCATTTTGTGGTTGTAAAAAGCCTTACAGTATAATCTTCAAAGAATAAATGCTTTCACTTATAGAAGAGAACATTTACTATCTTCAATTACAGATTAAACTAGTTTGTTTTACACTAGTTAACCTTTTCAGTGTTTTAAATGTTAGATCTATAATGACCTTTTTACATGTATGTTTTTCTTTTTTTTAAATCTATTTACTATGTCATGACTGATTATTTTTAATCACATAATTTTTTTTAATAATTCGATAATTCATTAAGATCTAGATAATTTTTAAAATATTTAATCTTGGATAAAAGTAAAATTTTGTAAAAATTGTATCGATAAAACATTTAGATCTAGATGTTTTTTGCAATATTTAATCTTGCTTAAGAGTATATATTTGTACGAATTTTTTTCGATAACTCAATTAGAGTAGTGTTACAGTCTGGTTGGTAGTACTACTCTGCCTTTCAACTGGTGACCGGTGGTAGCACTGGATCGGTTGGACTGCAGTAGCTGGTTGTCTAGAGGGAAGCCTTTACTGTCGACAATATTTATATTTAACTTAAACTCCACAACAGAACAAGGAAAACAATGTGGTTATAATAGATGTCTTTATTTCTGTACAAGAGATCAACCACACGCTCTTTCCTCTTCTCTCTGGCGCTACTCAAACGTATTCTGCCACACACAACTTTCACGCAGTGTATATCAGCTCTCCTCGTATAATAAGAGAGCATGACGTCACATGCAATCACAGTCTCAATCCACTCTGGTTAAACACCAGAAAAAAGAGAATTATTGTACGTGTGCCCTATCTTCATACTATTATTAAAATTATTTATCATGCTCTGAAAAATATATAATTGACATTCACAGTAGCACACGTACTAAATTAATACTTTTTAACAATAACAAATATAAAAATATTTGAGATAAATGAAATTATTACCATAAACCATGTTAAACACTGACGGAATACATCAATAATCAAAGGAATTTCGTTATTTGCAACATAATAAAAAGGTCTTACAAATGTAGTTAGTAATGCATAGTAATCTATTATTAATGCCCTTACATTATGCTTATTTGTTTTAAAAAAAATGTCAATATTAATATTAAAAATAAAATAAAACACGGTACAACCAAAGCACACTTTCAGATTACAACTGAACAGCGTCATTGTATAGGCATACATTCCCTTATTTCTTAATCAGAATAACAGTTACTAAAACCCCGACATCACGTATTATGAGGGGTAGGAACTGGACCAACAAATAATTTATTGAACTGATTACAGGTCTGATAATAAAAGTGCCAGTTAGCATTTAATTAACAACTATCATTTATGTAATATATGGAACAGCGCCTCGTTTTATATTTGAATTTGCCTCCACATACACGAAGAACATACCTGGTAGGGCCGCTGTGTCTAAAAATAGACCCTAACTGGGTCAGCGCTAATTGTTATGTGCAGAGCTTTTCGGCTTTCCTACTAACCGTAACAAGTAGGCCTAAGCTTAATATGGCTTAGAGAATATCTGTGAACACCATTGTTTGTTCACCTAGTCTCTACATATTTCAGGTAGTCCAAGCATTTTCCTTTTCGAACGTCGAATAAATTTGACGCGACAGGCCTTTGCCAACCTGAAACCGGTTTGTGGATCTACAGACATCTCTTTTAAAACTAAGGTAAAGGATCTTTAACACAAACGTTAAAACTGTCTTACTTTATGGGTCCGAAACATGGCAAACGACAGAGATAACGAAAAATAGACTCCAGACCTTTTTTTAACAGATGCCTAAGAAATATACTGAAAATAAAATGGTCTGTGGGGGAGGTGTAGACAAAGAACAGTAGAACAACAAATCATGGAAAGGAAGTGATGATGGATCAGACACACCCTCACGAAAGATAACAGCAACAGAGCTAGACAGGCCTTAGAGTTCAATCCCCAGGGTAAACGACATAGAGGAAGACCCAGGCGAACATGGAGACGAAGCATATTGGATAAAACCGGAAGAACTGGGAAGAGCTGGGAAGAATTGAAACGACTGGCAAGAGACAGTGGAGAGTGGCGTGCTTTGACACAAGGAACCAAAAGGACAGATGATGATGATGTAGCATTTGCCTTAGCATTCTATCTTCTTTGGGAAAATATTTTCTAGCACCTTTCAATCCTAGCTCGCCTATTTGATCAAACACGAACCAAATGTTGTTGTTTTGCAGACTGTTAAAGAAGCTACTTATTATCAACCAGTGCACATTAAGGTAATAATTGAAAATAAAATCAAGCACTACATTCGTCTTTAAAAATTAATAAATTGTCTTGTGTACAATTTCATACTAAACCAGGTCCTAGACGGGAAACAGGAGACCCAGTACATAATGTCATAATGTATATTGTTTTTCCAAGAATTGGAACACGCAATGTTTATTCTTCTCTCTCTCTCTTTTCTCACTACACACAATATTGTGGGCGGGGCTTAGGTTCCCGATCGCTTGACGTTTAGTACGAAAACAAAAGATTCTAGGTAATGATGGGATTCTGTGTTGATCTCAAATTCTCAGAGTGTCTGGGAACGACTCATTATTTAATAGGGAAGTTCCTATCGTTTTTGTTATGAGTTTTGTAATGATACAATGATTTTCACCCCTACTGGTAATGGGTCTGTCCCTTGCACCACTCGGATAGTATTTAATGATTTGTTTGTCTGGAAGACAGAGAGTTTCAAAATATGTTCCTTTGAGGACGCTTGGGTTGCACTATTTTATTCTAACTGTACATAATAGCTATTGTCACGATTCTGGAATTAAATCGCAACACTTAGCACTCATGGATAGATCATAGCGCAGAAGTAGTGTAGAACTAGAAACATAGGTTAGCGTAGAGTTAGATTAGGGAGTAGAAAAGTAGCCTGGAGCTATTACCCTCTCTCTCTCTCACGCAATAGGAACACCCCAACCACCCCTTGTCCTCACCTCTCTTTAACCCTCTCAACACTTTTTTCATTCCCCAATTCAGAGTTGCTACTTGATTCAGCCAATTGGTATTACACTATTTTATGTGCGATTGTATGTGTGTGTATTCTTTAATATATATATATATATATATATATATATATATATATATATATATATATATATATATATATATATATTCTATTATGCTGTCAATTATGATTCATGTTGTATTTTGATAGTACTACTCATTTATTTTACTAAACTCAGCATACACGTAAAACCCCCACCCACCTGTAGAAACCCCCACCCACTAGTAGACACCCCCACCCACTGCTACACCTTTTTCATTATCTCCCCTCCCCCTACTCAGCGCCCGTGGTCAAGCCCTTTATCCACTCGAAGTAGTGACATCTGGAGCGAAGCGTCTCGCACATATGTAAGCGCCTCGGGCTGCGCTAGACCAGAACCAATAGACACAGGTACATCAAGGGACATAAGTCATTATCTTATCCTTTGTATCTCCGTATACGTCTACCCACCCCACCCACCCCCTTTTCCCCTGGGCCCCACCCAGCAAAAGTCGGCGGTATCAATTGTTCACCTACACCCACCCCTAATTTTCCCCCCAATAGTCAATCTTCTATGCAAGTATATTTCAAACCAGCCAACCAGAACATATGTAATTCTAAACTAATGTAGCTATCCAATCAGATTGACCACTGATCACGTGACTAAAATCCATGAAAGCTCGCTTAACTAGTTTTAGGACACTTCAGCTCAAGCGTTAGAGGGAGAAGGTTGTTCGATTCTAGCCTCCACTTATTCAGTTTGTTCCATAGGATATACCGTCTGCATGTGTATAGATAGATATTTTGTCAGTCTAAGTATTTTCATGAACACAGCTACGTTTGCCTAAATTTTGGATAACCTAGCAGTACCATGTGTTGAGTGTTAACTGAAGCCTGTGCAAATTCATATATGTATCTTGCCATTGAGTGAAGAATTGAAATGATAATAAACACCTGAACTTAACCAACGATTTATTTGCCTACTTAGAACTATCTGTGTGTCCGTCATAACATCTAACGAGCCAAGAGAGAAATAATAATTATTCCAGGGCGATTCCAGTCACGGTAATTCATACCCCACGACGACCTGCCACTACTACCCCACTCACCTACGACCCCGCACCCCTCTCATCGCCCAACTTCTGCCAGGTTGATGTCCTAATCGTAAACACATCCTGACAACTATATTGTATATATTGAACATATCACCTGAATTAAACTATCATTAACAGTTACACTAAAGCTTCCTTGTCAAGTTACTTTTCTATTGTGTTGTCTACATTACTATAAGATTTATCTACTACTCTAATGTCAAGGAAAGGAATTGTTGGAACACAAATACTGAGTTTGTGCCCAGGACGATAAGAAGAGTTCGTGTAATACTGAAACATAAATAATAATAACTAAATTCTCCCCTATGACTAACGAGAATTATCAGCAAGATCTACACAGCTCTGGCCACAAGGGGATTGTGGATGTAACAAAATTTAGTGGTCTCGTTCGGTATATTTGAGTTCTACTTTTCCTGACCTAGGATTGATAAAATTTGTTGATCTCGTCTGGAAAATTTGAGTTATATTTTTCCTGACCTAGAAATATTTTGTGACATTAGTAGTACTGAGAGCGGCATATTTGTGTTTCGTTTTCTAGGACTGTGAAACTATTATTTTTAAAAAGAGGAGAGAACTGGTCTGAGTATTTATTCCTTTGGAAGTGTGAAGATTCCACGAAGTGTGTAATATTATATTGTGCAAATTTCTGGACAAATCGTAAGTTGGGACTTTATATTTTACTATACCATATATATTACACTACTATCACACATATTACGAACGTTATATAAATATATCAAGTGAGGAACTTAATGCCATGTCATTTGCTGAACTAAAAGAATTAGCCCTTTGGGATTGAGGCAGGACAGGCAAGACGTAATCGTTTGATCAAAGAAAGTATGACATGTTTGAACGGGCAGAATGCCATGAACACTGGTAGTGTAGTTGAAGTGGGTCAGAATGAAGGTTATGTAGCTCCCAGTGGGGGCTAGGTAAGTGTCAACGGAGACGAGGTAAGAAATATGTCATCTAGATCATCAAACAATGATGAAGATGAAGGGTTGAGTGAAAAACCTTAAATTCCAATTAGCTATGAACAGAATGGAATTAGAAAGTATGGAAAGGAGAGAATTGGACAAAATTAGGATAGAAACTGAAAATAAAAGAATTAGGATTGAAAGTAGAGAAAGGATAGAGATGGCACGCATGAACAGACCTGACCATCGTAGGGACAGTAATGGTATGGATATTAGCGCAATGAAGCAACACTTGCCTATATTCAGAGAAGAAGCTGTTCAAGACTTCTTTTTGCTTTTTGAGAGGATAGCTGTAGATTATCAGTTCCCTGATGATAAGATGGCTTTATTGTTAAGATCAACTCTCAACAAGGGAAAAGCATTGGACGTAGTGTTGAGTTTAACACCCGAGGAAATAAATGACTATGAAGTGATCAAAGATAGGGTGCTAAAAAGTTTTTCCCCGACACCAGAAAAATATAGAAAGCTATTTAGAGACAGAAAGAAGGCATATGATAGACTAAGGACTAACGAGAATTATCAGCAAGATCTACACAGCTCTGGCCACAAGGGGATTGTGAATGTAACAATAACAATCCAAATATGTAACAGTGAACACATATAAGAAAACCAGAAGTCCAAAGAAGAAGAATATAGCAATGGTAGCGAGTCATATTGTGTGAAAGAGTTTAAATGTCCATCTGTAATCAGAGGCTTTCAGGACAAAGCTTATTACATAGCTGATAAAAAACAACAACAAAGAATTATACATGTTCTGTATTTTCAATGTGAACAAATTATTAGAATTCCTAATTAAATTGTTTTCATTATTCCAATTCATTGAAATGCATTTTTCATAAAGATGTTTTTAAAGAAACATTGATATTTTATTTTTGTTTTGTTTTTACTAAAAACGTATGACTGGTCCGCTTGCCTAGTTTCATATTGTGTGTTTTTACGTAACCTACTGTGTAACATATGTTAAATCAATCAAGCAAAAGTATACGACTTAATTGGAAACAACTAATAACGCGTTAAGTTAATTATTGTTTTGTGAAGAGATACTGATCTAATACAATGCCTTTTATGATTAGTTTTCGAGATCCAGATCTATATAAATATGACATAATTACAATTCAACATAAACGCACAGTATATCTAAAAGAAAACATTTGATACATGCTATTCATTACAAATTATGATTTTGAAATTAATTTGTTCTATTTTTCTTTTAGTATGTATTTGGTCGTTAACAAATGCAGTCACTAATGGTAAGTTTATATTTAATAGAAAAATATTCTCAGAGTTTGCTGATCAACGCTTTGTCCATTGTATCTTTATATCTTTGTACCGATAGCTTACAGACTAGTATGTTTTATTTTGATCAGTTATCATTTGATATAATATACGTTAAGCCTATACAGCCGATTACTCTTTAATTTATATTCGTATATATGTCTCTTTCTTAATATAATAATAATACATAAAATCATGGCATATACAACAAAGCGAGTTAATGCCTTAGAAAAACATTTTCAAGATATGCTCTCAAAAAAAAAAAAAAGAAATCTGTCATTCAAACTATCTCTCACTCTCTCTCTCTTTTCTCTTTCTTCTTCCTAATTTATCTGTCTTCTCCTTCTATCTCACCTTCTCTCTCTCATTTGTATATTCTCTCCTTCTCTCCTTCTCTTTCTATGTTTCATAATATTTATCTCCTCTCTTCTCTCTATCTTCCTATTTTTTCTCTCTTCTTTCTTTCGTTCACTGTCTCTTCCACCTTTTTTACTTTTCACTTAATATCTCTCCTCTCATCTTCTCCTCCCCCCCCTCTTATTATTCTTATATCATAAGTTTTACAGACGTTCCTACTAGATAGATTATTACGACCACTAGGCCCAAAACTCCTGCAGGGCGACAGGGATCCGTCGGTGGCAGGGATATAACCCGCGACGTATCAGTTGGTTTTTGGTTGACAGTTAGGTGAACTAATAATAATAATAATAATAATGACATTTTTATAGCGCTGCCAACAAGCATAATGCAAGCTCAGAGCGCATTTAACATACAACCAAGAACACGGATACGATCTATAGGCTATAGGCTAAGAGATAAAAAAAACTAAATGATGATTCAAAACTTTACAAACATGGAACAAATCAAACAACCAAAACAAAATAACCGACCTAACATATAAGTAAGACAGTAGGGCTCAACGCATGTTAATTAAGATAAATATTGAAATAATGAGTTTTTAAGTTCTTTTGGAAGGAATCAATGAAGCTTGTTTGCCTGAGTTGAATGGGAAGTAGATTCCACACCTTCGGACCGGATACTGAGAAGGCTATAAGGCCAACGGTCGTCAGAGAGAAACGGGGCTCTTACAGAAGCGATGAGTTGGCTGAACGAAGTGTTCTTTAAGGGACATAAGGTGTGATGAGTTCTTTGAGATAGGACGGAAACTCGTTATTAAAAATGCACTGATGGCAAAGTAGCGCCACTTTATACCTGGCTTTCACGGGGAGCCAATGGAGCGAGCGAAGAAGGGCGGTTCCCGAGTCTCGCCTTGATTTGCGCATGACCAAGCGAGCAATACTGGTCTGTATTCTCTGTAGCCTGGCGATTTTGTCTTCGGGCAGGCCGACTAGCAGGGAGTTACAACAGTCGATACGGGAAAGTATCAGAGCGACTGCCAGTGTCTTTGCAGAATCAGTGGACAAATAAGGACGTATTTGCCCGAGTCTACGCAACTGTAGATATAGACCTCTGCACAGATGAGATATATGTTGGTCGAAAGTCAGCAAGGGATCCAGTAAAATATTAAGATTCTTCACTTTGTTAACAAAAGGCACCTGGCAGTTTATCACGGTGATGGATTCTGAATCGGTGAATTTGACCAAATTTCTCTTGGTTCCAATTCTGATTATTTCTGATTTAATAAACCGTTGGACCAGCCGGCTTCACCTTCTCCTTCTCATTCTGTCTATCTCTATTCATGTTAATAATGAACTTTAAGTTTTGAACATTTTGAAAAGTAACCTAAGAAAAGTCGCAAGAAACAAAACATTATTACCATAAATGTGAATACCAATATACCATTTCGAATATTATTGATGGAAAATATACATGTATTTTACAATAGGATTATTGTTCTCACTTTATATGAAACTTGTTGAAAAAAATGACTTAATACAAATTGTTTTTTTGCAGATGTGAAAATTACTGTAAATGATAAATATGACATAGAAAAATATCCCTTTATGAAACCAAGACCTGACTCTTGTAGAGATGTGGTCAGCAGCCAGTCTAGAGTTATTGTCATTCTGTAAAGTGGACTTGAAGTCATGTGTGACACTGGAACAGACGGAGGTGGATGGACAATATTCCAGAGAAGAATTAATGGAAATCTTAGTTTCTACAGGGGATGGGATGAATATAAATATGGATTTGGTGATTTAGCTCAAGGTGAATTTTATCTTGGAAATGAACACATTCACCGTATTACAGTACAGGCACGACATGAACTTAGAATTGACTTAGGATCTGTGCTTCTTCGTCCTAATTATTATGCCAGATATTCCAGATTTAAAATATTAGGTGAACAAGAAGGTTACAAGTTAATGATAAATGGTTTTTCAGGCAATGCAGGAGACAGTTTGAGTTATCAGAATCTTATGAAGTTTACAACATATGATAAAGACCAGGATATTGTTTCTAATAACTGCGCATTGACACATTTAGGCGCGTGGTGGTATAGAGGATGTCACGAGTCAAACTTAAATGGTGATTGGGGTAATACTAAGTATGGTAAAGGTTTGACTTGGTCCACACTTACTGGTTTTTACCTGTCAGCTGATTTCACAGAAATGAAATTCAGACTAATTGATGAATAGTATACCTGAAAATGGCACAATTCTACATAGCATTAAAAATATAAACTACTTGTTTCTTTTTTCTTTAAAATACATCACACATAAAACTTTTTAAATCTTCTAATTCAGTTTTAAATGTATGTATACATGGACAAAATATGAAATAAATTAAAAGTAATTAGTTCCGAATCTCTATTGATTTATTATTTTTATAGAAATAATTATTATTATTTTTATTCGGTCAGCTCCAATCTAGGTTTACGTGAATTATATTGATGCTAATCATCTTAATATATCTTCTTCATTGATACATAACATGTATCTGGGCTATTTCAGGTTAGAAACTATCTAACCATCCGTAATATCGCTTGAATTTTCTCATTCAATTTTGTAGCGATGAGTTACAAAGCTGGCGAACTGTGTAAGTCACTGATTGCCAAAGTCAGGCCGGTGGGTTAATGCATAGGAATGCTGTCGCCATAAGACTTCACTCTCATCTCTGTGGGTGACAAAGTGAGGAGTGAAAGCCTCAAAACGGGGCTGGGTGCTAAAACGATTAGCTATATGGTGTTGGTACCCCACGACACGCTATAGTGCCCCCGATGGTTGGGCGTGATGAGACACTAGAAAGAGTAAACAAAAAACTTCTTTATGTCTGGGTTTAAAGATGGCCTTAAGAAATAACGTTCGCTTTGGACGAAGGAATCCCTGCTTCAGACGAAATCAACTCGATCGGCGCACCTCCAGAATATGATTCAGAAATTAAATATGAAGCAGGTCATTAAGACTCTAGAAGTCTAACGTCACGTGGTGTGTAGTGAACAAATGGATGTAATATACAACCCAATAACAACCTGTTCCAATGATCGGATCAATATAGGGACAGAAACACTTTCATTAGCCCTTTTGTGAGAAAAATTGCTTATAAGTAATCGTTCTTCTCTAGTGGCATCGGACATCGAATGCGTTGCCTAAACAAAACAGGACAACCAGTAAACTAACTTCATTTAAAACATTAATAAAAATCCAAGACTAATGCTCGGACCACGGATGAGCGTAGGACGCAATAAACTTCATTATATACCTTTTCATTTTGTTAATTATTCCAAAGAAAAAGTCAACTTCTGCGCCTGCGAACTCGGTGGAGGCAGAAAGAGTCAGCTGTTTGTTTTTTGGCTTTGTTATTTAACTGGGGGCCTAGTGGTTTTTAGGCGTAGTTATATTAGTTGTTTATTTTAAAAAATTATGACTTCATAAAAAATGTATACCGAGAAGCCAGGGAGCCAAGTTTACCTTTTTTTTTACATTTTGAACCAGTTTTTAACACACAAAAAAACATGTATTATACATTCTAGGCTTACGAAGCGTCTATGGCAACTATGGTTACCCAGACCCAGATAATATACCGAGCAATCGCTGTGTCAGTAACTTGTCTTATAAAACATAGGCTACAATAAATATAATTTTAGATAGTTATAAAGTTTTGTTTGTGTAGAAGTCTCAACACTTATTTTGCATTACTTTCTTATATGTTGCAAGATAAATCGTTGTAGGCTTGCTAATTTTACTTTTTCTTACTTAAATTAACTTAGCCTAATAAAAAAAAATAAAGGCTAGAATTAGACTACTAGCCTATAATATAGGTCTAGTATATATAGATTACTATAGAGCCTGCATAGAGCAGAATAAACATATCTATAGGCATATATAAATTATAAATATATAAGATATATAGGGCCTATTATTTAATGAAGCATAGGCCTCGATCGCCCTATTTGCCTATCTATCGAATCGGTCTATAGTCTATGTCATATAGCTAACTTTATATAACTATAGTGTAGGCCTATTATAGGCTATTTATATAGCCTAGTCCTGGGCTATAATTTAAACGGTTTAAACTCAAACTTTTTAGCTTACTATATATAGGCATATTATAGGTCTAGACCTAGTCTATACTATTTTAAGCATATTAATAAGCTTTGTCACAATATTAAAGATAGAAAATAAGGCCTTTGTTATTATAAATGTAACATATATTATATATGCCATATAATAGGGCCATATTATAAGGCTAAGGCGTAGGGCATACCAAATTATATGTTAGAGAATATAGGAGGCCTATGGCATATAGTCGTATCTTTTATTTGATTTATAGAAAAGTGGTAATTAACCGATTGCATGAAATAATTAAGTGAATATGACGGAAGCCTATAGGCCTATATGCTATATATTTGATATTTGCAAACTGATGAGTGTTTTCTTTCATTAATTTTTAGTTATATTGTTATATTATTTAATAATATTTCAGTCACAATGACAATATGAATATATAGAGCTATCATATTCAATATGGAACACATACGCCTACGCCGACAGACACGGCATATGGTCATGTGTCAGACTATATGACATAGGCCTATATATATATATATATGTATATATATATTAATATATTAGCCTTTTCCTGCGAACAATATTTGCTTTTAAAGTTTAACATAATATTTGCTATGACTATCGTCACTATGGCTATGTTTTTTTTTATTCGCGAAGAATCCAAATATGCTCTTTGAGCTCTTGCTTCTGTCTCCATCAAATATAAATAGGCCTAATATATCTAGAGTAGAATTATATTTGCCTTTTTATTAATCAAAACGAGCGATTTATGTCTAGGGCTAAGTTAAGCAATAGCTTGAATAGCCGACAATAATGAAAGCATTATAGGCCTAATTATTTTTTTTTTTCGATACAAAACTAATTCTGAACGTTATCTTTTTTTTTTTTAACATTGAAGAAACTCGAACAAAAAGTAATGGCACAGTGAATCGACCATAATATTAAGGTCCAAAGCATAGGTTCCAGGTCCAATAAATGTTTTTCTTTAAAAAAAAAAACAACAACTCTAAACGTTTTTTTTTAACAATTCCCTTCCTATGATCTTAGTTTAAGGTTTCCATGTGTTTTTATAGTATAAAATAATATTTAAAAAAATAAAATAACATAAAAAACGAAACAACGCCTTTAGTAAAATACTAAGAGGAAAGAAGGTTTACGATTATTGTTGCCCACATGCGTCTATATTTTTTCTACACATGTCAGTGAGTCTCAAGGAAACGCCCATTTCCGGGGTCAAAGTAAAAAGGTCTATAGAAAGAGCGTCTGTAATATATAAGATAAGATAAACAACCGCCCTAAAGGCGGCCGGCATGGGGCTAGCCTCGAACAGAAGTTTGAGCTGACTTCCTAAATCCTTGCCTGTATTACATGCCTGCCCAGATACCGTTATCTTAGACCCGGTTCTACTGGAGCAATCTCATTTGGGGTCGGCAATTGCAGTTTGACAGTGTCTCACAGGCATCGACGTTTGGGAGTCACGAAAATACTTTCGTCATTGAACGACAATATTAATTTATGAACCTGTAATAGTTTGCAAAGAAATATATCTATAGATGGGGTTGTTCAATGATGGTGACAGTCAGTCGTGTACTTAAAACAAACAGTTCGCCAAATGACTTTATGTAGGGACTTTTTATCCCATACTAAATCAAGGCTTCCGAATGAGTAGAGTTAAGCCTTCGACAATCAAGCTGAACTCATTAATCTACACTAGAGCTGAACACTTCGACCTGGAGTGGATACAAATGGAAGATAACTTGTTAGTTAATTAGTCTATTACAAAGCTAACCATCATTCAGGTCAGGACTAAATTATTCTTTACATCTACATGAATATGGTATGCGCATGAAAAACAATTTTAAGTAATAGAGTCAAGTCTATGTATTTACACACATTTTGAAAAAAAAAACAGGTTTGCCAAATATATAAAATAATGAAGTTTTTCATTTACTTCGGCGTCAATTAGTTACTTAAATAGTTTAGTTTAATTAAAGTGACCATAATATTGTTGCCTGAAATAGTTTTATTCGTATTTACTATGTTTACAAACATAAGTGTATGTAAACAAATATTTTATGTTATTTTAACCGTAAAACGCTCAAAGGAGTATAAAAAAAAAACAGCTACAAAAGCTATATTAAATACAAAAAAAACAACATCAGTTTCTTCTTCTCGTTCTTTATTGTACTCTGCAAAGCCAAGCTGTTAGACGCGGGAAAAGTCCACAATTTGTAGTGATTTGACAACGTAAGCTGTGGGATCAGAATTCACTTCTCTACCCATGGGCCATGGCTCATGGGCCTCAAAGACTGGAGAAGTGTGTAAACTGCCGATACATTCACATTAAGACTAGACAGGCGAACGATCGCATGGGGGGACAGCACTACCTGCTGCTCCCGGTGTGGAGCTTTTTATTGAACTCTGGCCAGTTCTGTGGCCCCGGTGGGGTGATAGAAATTGACGCAGCAAAGCCGTCTTACAAACCGCCCGGTGTCTGGATGACCCGTTCCTATAGTATAGGATTCGTTCTACCATGTGACATTGCAGGTATACGGACAAGCCTCAACGATAATGATCGCGGGGGGGGGGGAGGGGGGGAGGGAATTCCACAGTTGACTTTAAGATGGGCTGTGAAAATCGTACCCTGTTACACTGCATACCACGTCTCCGGTGTGCCATGGGGTGGCTGGCGCCCGATCAGAACCATGGTGTGCCTCTCTGCCCCTGGTTCAACCCTGAACATTGTTACCCCATGGACTAAAAAGACTATTGTTTTTATCCTTTATAAATCCGGGAACACAGTTTGTGCATGAACAGTTTATAACTAAGGAAGTCAGTACAGTCGACAGAGTTTCATTGTAGGTCTTTGGTCCAGTTTTTCAGTCATGATTTGAAAGCCGGGAGAAAGGGGGCAGTGATGCACGCTTTGTACAACAATCTAAAAGCTGACGGAAAAAATAACAACATATAAATGCTTAACTCCATTTAAGGAAATCTCAACTGTAAATCGAGTGTACTCGAGTGTTTTATTTTATTTTAAATTTGTTAAGCTTATATTTCTTTTTTTATGTTTTTTATGTTTAGCCATACATGTATTCGCCGATATTTGGTCTGGGAATCTACAGTACAAAACTCCAGTAATTTACAAAATACAAAAAAAACCTAAAACAAACTATTTTAAAAAGACAGGAAGGAGGGAACTCTTGTCAAGCTACATTATATTTAAATAGTGTATAAGTTGTCCTTCTTAGTTTAGCCTACGCTTATTGTTTAGTACTAAACTAACGTCTTGGTGATCCATTAAAATATTTTTATAAGAGTTTAGGAGCTCTTAAATTATTTTCTTTTGGTTCAAGCAATTTACCAACATTCCTCTTTATCCATGTTATAAATAAACGTGAACTTAAGCAATTCTGATTTCTAAATGTTTGTAAATACTATTAATAAAAATATATATTTCTACTACTCATAAAAAATACACAATACATGAGAATTATCGTTTATTTGGCTACACTTGTTGCATAAATCAATAAAATTAGTTTGATTATATATTAAATGCATTTTTAGGGTTAACTAACTTTGAGTTAAACTTCACATAAAAACGGATAGGTAGAAGTACATAATGCGTCATTCATTTTTCCTGTAGTTCCTTTCCATAAAATCAAACAATGTTCGTTTCTGTCCCTATTATTTGGCTCTCCAACTTTCCAATCTAAAAATGGAAGCATTTCACCAGTTCTCTGAAAGATCCATGTCCCTTCGTTTCCAGCGTCAGATCCAGCAATGTAAACATATTCATAATTTGATAATGTAACAAGATTTCTTGCAAATTGAAATTCGTAGATATCATCGATTTCAACTAAATAGCCTCCAATGGCTATGCAATATTTATCTGCTTGAGTAGCATTAGCTGTAATTGTAGACAGGTAATACGTTTTATTATTGAACTCCTTTGGTTGATCAAACAAGGAGTTTATAAATATATCAAGACCAGCCTTTGAATAGGACTCTGGGCAAATTTCGCATTGTATACTTCGGTATTCTTCATGTTGTTGTCGACATTGGGCTAAATCTTTTTCTTGTTTTAGAATTGTCTTTACTAGATAGTTGCCAATAGAATTCTCGCTACAACTGTTGTATAATTCATTTTCTCCAGCGCAACCTGAAATGAAAATGTAAAAAGTATTTTGAATGTAAATTCACGACAAAATGATCAATTACTTTATTAGTCTGAATGTTTTTATACACATTTACTATCCTGACATTTAAATGCGTTTTGAAAGTATGGAAGCTGTGAACTGAATATTTTTATAAGTTTGACAGAATGGTCCATTTTTTTGCGTTTAGCGAATGTACGTTTTTGTGAAAAGATTTTAAAAAAAAGAATCTCTTTACTCATTCGATAAATCATTCAAATTACACTTTTCCTAATTTACAACATCTTGGCTACATTTTAATCAAGCTTTATGAATATATTTGTATTCGTTTTCTATCGGGAATGTTTCTAAGTAGGGTATTCAGTTTAGGGGGAATGTGCCCCCTTTAATATGGAAAAAAGGACAACATAAATTTAAGTAAGGAAAATTTAATATAATTCATCTAAAATACAAGCAGATCCGAAGCAACAATAGCTTTACATAGCTTATAGTTTTATAATGTATATATATACAAACAAGGTTAATTTGTAAAAAGAAAATTACAATTCACGAAATTATTTCAAAGTTTTGACATACAAAATGAAATAATATTATTATTGTTTTTTCTTTTACTCTCACCATGATTTCATTATAAGCTTTGGTTCTGGATTTACTTAAGATTAGCGATTACAGAATGTGTAGACAAGGATGAGGCGAACGAAACAGATAATTAGTTTCATTCTAGTGATAAGCATATTTTTTACTATTTGAGTAAAATATTATTATGTATCTCTTAGAGCAGAAATCATAAGCCTAAGGTTTGCTGCCAGACGACACTCAGAGCTATTTTCAATGGCAAGAAGGAGACTAAAAAACAGCAATTCAAGAATAGAAATGAAGTTCTAGAGTAGAATGACTTTTACTCTGCTAAAGAAATTGAAAATAAATCTCATTTTGTCACACTATTTCTGAAAACTGTGTCGACCATTATCATATTATATAATGTATACTGTGTGAAGATTTAACAGAAAACGTGTATTGTGTTGTTATTTTTTTGTTAACTTACGCTATTAGAGGAAACGAATTATTAACGTTTTCAAAATAAATCATAATTAACTTTACGATTACCTTGTGATAGCATGGAAAGCACTGTCACTTGCAGTAAGACAAATGTAGAGAACATTTCCATTTTAACAGAGCCGAATTTCGTGGAGTATAAGCTATAGTTTACGATGCTTGAGTAAAAAATCTGAAAGTGTGAAAGTATATAAGTGGCTACATTTAAAACTGACAAGATATTTATAGCATAATCTTACAGGCCTATTAAAAGTAGGTGTCTACAGCAAAGCAATAATATGTAGCCTTAGGAAAAGCTATGTAAATTTAGCCTGTCATCACATGCGTCAATGATTTATTTTAGAGTGCTTCTCAAATTAGACAATATTGTCCCATCGGCAGACGGGTATTGTTTCTAATGAGGTCTGTTTTAATTCTATAAAACTATTATTTTTATTACTAACGAAGTATTTAGAACATTAATTTATTACTAAACGAAAAAAAAAATGTATTCTTAACTACTGCTCCTGAAACCTTTTTAAAATTGTTTAAATAAACTTTTAGATATTAATTAAATACGTCACGGAAATTCATAAATGAGCAACTGTCGATAAACAGACAATGCAAAATAACATTAACTTACTCACTCTTTGTTCATAAAATATAGTTAGTTAACTAGATTGTTAGGTGGAGAGATAGATAATTATCGCTACAATAGTCAAGGCCTGATTTTAATTACAAATAAAAAACTAAACATGTTAAATGCTGCTTCACATACTTCGCTCTACACGATCCTAAGATTTAAAACACTAGTACAATTTAACGCTGATATTCGTCATAATTCGAATACATTACCAATACGAATACATTTGACATCTACCAAACACATGCTTGTGTCATATTGCTTAACACCGTCATGCAAACCTTATCCCAAATGTATAACTACTACCTGGTGGCTGCAAAATTAAGCTAAATTCCGGAAAGCCAAACATGTAGGCTTATGTTGTGCTACATGCTAAAAAACAGATTACAGAGTAGTTAATTCGCAAAATGCCATCATATTCAATGTTCAGTCCACATGGTGAGCAGTGAGTTATAGCAATTACATAATTGACAGTTCATAAGCTTGATAGTCCTTATTTTGGTGGGATAACTCGAGAATAATCTACTCGCATATTTCCTCTATTTTGAAATCAGTTACACATGAATTCTAGCTGAATAACTTCTTTATTAAAGTGTGAGCCGACCTGTCATTTTCCTCGTCAGTCTAATTGCTTATCGATTATATTTACTGTGGTACTTAATTAAGTCCACACAGAACGGCTCTGGAAGAATTAAATGACCTGGTTTGTGATGGTGACTTTTCTAATTACAAGTCAGAAATCAAGTGGACTCGTCTAGATGAAGATTTCACAATTACTTCATATTGAAAGCGACACCAGCAGTTGGAGCCGTACTTGGGTAGCCTAAGGAAAGTAATCTGGAATTACCCACCGATATTATTTTTGTTAAAATTGTTGCCAGGGAAATTTAATCAGCTTATATTGCTGATATAAGACAAGATGTTGTTTAGAAGGGATAAAACGAGATGTTATTGTTTGGAAAGAGGAAGTCTCATTCCTTGTATCTCAGTCCATTTCATGTATTCCGTTGTTTTCTTCATTTAGTATGCACCAACCATGTTCACTATGCGTGAGACACGTTTCCAAGATCTTAACAATCTATTTCATTCACCATGGGTGACTATAAACATTAATTTTAATTGTAATGGCTCTTCATATTATCTTTATAAAACTTATAGTTTAATTGAATTGATAAACATTTACGCATACAAAAACGATCAAAATATATGCATATAGTTATATCCCGGACTGTCCTACGATTGGGAGCTAAAGGCGCAATGACTTTTACGTTTCTGACCAGTCATGGCTTTACATGAAACAAATAATAAAAAAAATAACTATTAGTGTTGCGACCAGTTAGATACAAAACAAGCTGTTAGGAAATGATGTTCTACAACTCCGCCAACTATATTAAATTAAAAATTAAGATACCTGCCGCTTAAACTTTTGAAAGCTAGACATGTTTTTTGTCCCGCTTCAAATGTTGAACGTCTCCATAAAAAATGGTAACAAACCAAGATTATCATGTGAAACAATAGTGCCACTAATAAAAAAGAAATTTAAAAAATAACGCGATTTATACTTATCAGTCTAATTGACAAGTCGAATATAGGTGTGACCTTTTGAACTGGTATGATCGTGAGCTTCCGGTGAAATTTACCGCCATTTTCGTAAACAAAAACCATGCTTTGGTGCTGTTTGACATTTGATTTCAACATCAACAGACAGTTCTTGTCTTTTAGACATATACAGCGGCTACAAGATTAGTTATGAGGAATCCGTTTTTAACATCAAAAGTGAGTAGGCGATAATTAATGTTAGTGTTATTCGCGTTAGGCTAAATGTAGTATTGGTTTATAAAATAATTTAGTCAAGAGTTGCGTCCTTGGTAATTAAAAAAACACAATGCGGAGATTTATAAAAAACAACAACACGAAAATAATTTTCCATCAAGCAATTAGTTTGGGGTTATAAATAGGTGATTCTTCAAATCTGACATTCACAATCCATCGTTTTCTTTTGGCGCCATCTTTTGGATGAAATAAAATTTAATTCTATACATATTTGCGTACAACCAGTAATGTAGCACACAGACATGGTTCGAATAAATTGATCGAATAAGACCGGACATGTTCTTCTTTTTTACCTTTTATGCATGTATATTTGTTAAGACTTGTCAATATCAAGGCCGTGGATTTAAAAAAAAATCAATACGAAATGAAAAAAAAAAAACTGGAAACTTCCTCAGAAAAAAATATGTGAACTAAATTCAGAGATTTGCAGATTTAATAAAAATGTCGACTAGTCCATTTAAAGAAGTATTTTGCTTAGTTTTCTCTCAGTTTTAAAGCAGGCCTTTCGGTTTTTCTTCTTTTTGTCTTTCGCTGTGCATTTTGTATATTGATGCTTTATGTGTAGTATGTACGCTTTAATGCGCAATATACTGGTGATCTTTCTATTTCGCGTTAAAAATGATAAAATTTGTAGGGACATAAGATGTCCACGGGTCTACTTGTGTATATATAAACAAGAATAAGAAAGAGCCTTATAATAATGAAACGCGAGAGACCCGTTCACTGCATGATAGAAAAAGACGATTTGTTTTGTTTTGTTTAAGGCAAGAAAAAACATGCATGTTTTCCAATTGTACCTGCTGTATTGCGCAGTTGTCAGCTAACCAGGAGCAAAAGGTATGCTTGCACAAAATAGGTTGTTATGTATTATGTACCTGTTGACAAGGTATTGGCTTTTACTTTGACCCCTTTATCACCAAATAAATTATATTACATTATTTAATGACTTAATAAATAAATGATAAATGCATAATTAAACATTTTTGATTGAATAAATTATCGTTGCTTAGTTAAAAAAAAATTCTTATTTTTAAATGCTTTTCAATTATTAAATAAATAATTTTGTTAATGTGTATGTTAAATTTAGTTTAATAGACAAGTCGAAATCTTAATCATTCACTACATCTATGATATAAACATTGTAACTGAAAAGTAAAATTAATAATTATACTTTACCTATTTAATATACATTATTTGCTATTCCGAAAGTTAAAACATCTGTTATGACGGTTATAAACACTTTTTAACTCAGTATGAATTATACCCTTTAAATCTGCGTGTACATTTAAAAGTACTATTTAATATTTTTTTTACATTATTTTAAATGTAATATTTAGTAGCATTTTTTAAACGTATTTTTTTTAGTTTTTGTACCATACATTGTAAGATAGTTGTCTCCGAATAATTTGTAAATGTCTAATAGACTTCTTTAGTAGTCACTATCATCACTGGAAACGACCAAAATGGCTGAGTCTCAGTCGTATTTGATTTAGAGTACAGTGCCTATTTACATTTCATTGGTGCAGATGGTATATACAACATTTATACATCAAAAAATCATGTCCCATTTTAGAGCTCAGGAAATGTATGTCTGTACTTGCTACCTAACAATCTGGTGCCACAGCATGAGTCACCAATAATCAAACTAAAAAGAAAGTTTGGAGCCTTAAAATCATGGGCTTTAATGAAATGTTTCTATATTTAGATGTATAGATATTTGTAACGCAAATAATCCAATCTGCGAGCAAATACATGTCTTAAAGCAGACTTCTTTACTCAGCTTCCAGTTTATAGACATATGCTATTACTAATTGGCGTTAAAACGTGTAGTGGTATAGTAGTAGAATTAAAGTTTTATAGACAGATGTAAACGTGTATTTTGAAATTATATAATAATACTTTTAAACTAAAAATAGGTTAAGTGTATTACACATTTATGTATGACAATGTTTGTGTAAACACATTTTGCATTATGTTATTGTACTAAATAAAATATTTTTACTACAACTTTTATTGTTATAGTAATATAAGTGTTTGTTCATTAGTTTTTTATTGACCGATTGATATTGGGAACCCACAAGTAATTTAGTCCGGGGCTTCACTGTAACTATCTCCGACCCTATCCCATGTAACTAAACATTACTTTTCATGGTATACATATTTGTTAATAAAAAGAAAACAAAGTGAAGTGTTTCCCATAGTGAAATGAATGTAGGGCACGTCAAGCTACATAATCCATTAATCAACTTATTGAAGACACTTTACCACAACGAAAAAGAACAAAAAAGATAAGACGTCCTACAATATTTACAAAGCTAAAAGAGCGAAAATGTGAAAATTAAAAAACAAATAACGTGAACAACATGACAAAATGTTAACATGACGTGCGAACATCGTTCAGGAAATATGTGTGTGTATGCGCGTGCATGTGTGTGCATCTATATATATACCGGTATATATGTCTTTTCACCTAGAAAAATGCCAACTGATAAAAGCATCCTATAACAAAAAAATAATTACAAACTACTTCATTCATGGCAAAGAACTAACTTTAACAATGCAAAGTATTAGGAGTAATAATAAATGATAAGTTATTTTGGAATCTTCCAATTGATGAAATAATACAAAATCAAACATAACATTAGGATCCATAAAATGGAACTTTTACAAATGTAATAAAAATATAAAACTTAAATGATATATCTCATTGTTGTTCTCAGTATTCTTCTTTTATTATAGTAGGCCTATATGGTACATTCTGACAAAATGGTATGTACGTATCAGAAGGGAAGCCGAGATGCAATCATTTATTTGTTATAGCGATTAATATATTTATAAATGTGTTTTAATATCAAGAGTTTTTTTCTAAAACTATGTAGAAACAAAACTAGTCTTTTTTTATCTATATTATTAATGATGTTAAGTTAGTAGCTTCTTAATTTATTGATTCCTTTTTAAAAATTTTAACAGCTCCCATTGTCGGCTAACGGATATATCGTACATACCTTTTTTATTATTTTGTTTAGCAAACTATGTATGAGATAATATATAAATAAAAATTATACTTTAGTACATCACTTTGTTTTTTTTATATTGAATTGGGATATTTAATTAATTTTAACTTGTTGATTGATATAAAACTATTATTCATGTATTACTAGCTGAACAGGGGCACGGTAGCCGAGTGGCAGCGCGTTCGACTGGCGATCCGAGGGTCCTGGGTTCAAATCCTGGTGAAGACGGGATTTTTTCCCAGGACTTGAGGGTGTCCCTGAGTCTACCCAGCTCTGATGGGAACCTGACATTAGTTGGGGTAAAGTAAAGGCGGCTGGGCATTGTGCTGGCCCCACATCCCCTAGTATGCCGTGGCCACAGAAACTGGTGAACGCTGCTTCACCGGCCCTATGATCACTTTGGTCCGAAGGGTACTTTACTTACTAGCTGAACAAAAAAAAAATTAAAAAAAGTATCGCTTACGCTTACGACAAGTTTAATGGCATTATTTCATGTGCTTTAACATTTTGATAATATTTTTATTGTGTATAACACTACGTAAATAAGTGTATCTTTTTGTTAAAGCAAAATTTAAATCATTTAGTAAAAATGTTGTTAAATAACATGTAAGATAGCATTGCTTTATTAATCCATTAAATGAAAATTTGACTTGATTACAGACGTTCCGCCTATCTGCATATTTTACACGCTATAAAATAACTATTAGTATTCAAGCACATAAATAAACTTATAATATAGTCTTTCACTTACACTATCATACCATTTATCATGCAAGAAAAAGTATCATAAAGAGTCAACTATTGTATTTCTGGCTGGCTGGCGACTCGGATGAAATTTGTGTTCAGACTTTGGTACAAAAGTATAAGAGTACTCTGTAAGTGTTCACTACGACTTAAATGCCTTCGCCGTACGAGGATACAAAAGTGTTGATGACCCTCTTGACAGATTCTTGAAACGTCTAAAATACCAATCATTTTTATCCAAATCTCTGCCAGAAAAGATAAAGTCGAAATACTGATTTTACTTTTCAGTTCAAATAATTTTATCATTGATTTATTGAATGCTAAACATTTCGACGTGTCTATGAAAATAAATTTAGCATACAAATTTGCACAATTATTTACGTACTTATTGAAAAGCAAATAAGAGTAATATTGTTATTTTTTAATAAGCAGGGGTATTTCATTCAGTCAAAATAATGCAATTATATTTTTATCATTTAGTTCAAAAAAGTAATTTGATATATTTGGTAAAGAAGGGGTTAAACTAAAAGCCAATACCTTGTCAACAGGTACATACAAACCTTCTTGTTTTGCAGCATAACTGTTTCTCCTGGTCAGTGGACAACTGCGTAATTAAGAAGGTAAACCGAGACAACATAATATGTGTTTTTATAGCCTTAAACTAAATACAAAACGTCCCGTACCTTTACGCAGTTAAGAGGTCTCTCATGTTTTATTATTTTAGGTCCCTATTTTTATTCTTGTTTTGATATACACAAGAAGACTTTGTCCCAGAAAAGTTTTTTTTTTAAGCAAAATAGCAAGATCAGCAATGTATTATAAATTGATAAATCATGCAAAAGCATGTTTAAAGTTTACGAAAATGGCGCGAAATGTCACCGGAAGCTCGTGATCTTTTACCTTAGAAAAGGTCGCGCCTAATTAAGACGTGAGAATTACATCGTACTTAATCATCTACGTGAAAAGAAAGAAGACAAAAAAATGAAACAACGAAAGACAAAGTGGGGAAAACCCGAAAGCCCCGCCTTAAATTTGATTGAAAACTAAGAAAAAAAAAATGTCCTTAGTTTACTCTACAAATTATGCAGTATGTTAATATGTGAAAAAATTCTGAGTAAGTTTCCAGTATAGTTTTTTTAACTTTGTATCGATTATTCAAATATATTTGTGATCTATATCGAGCAAGCACACGCATATATTTCTATAGCGCAGTGTCAGTAAAATCAACAAATAAAAACCACTTAAAGTGAGATTAAAATGTAAGACTATATTTAAATCATAGATTGATATAGGTCGCAAAAATCGTGTGTAAAAAAAAGATCTGCTGTTAAATATATGATTAGATTGATTTTTCTCTACATAAATAAACTCTAGTTGAACTTTGAATACAATATAATATAGTCAACTCAGTATATAACTGATTCAGTATACTTCGAGCGTCGTACTCATTCAGTTATGATAGGATGACCCTTTTTTTCAATACAAATCGTTATTTAGAACGTCTTTGGGGCTCTAACGCGTCGCAACACTGATCATCACCATTTTCTTTTAGCCCATTCAGGTAAAGCTGCGACTGACTTATTCGTTGAACAATCAGGGCTATAACTCTGCATACATTTTGGCTTTGGTTTTTGTGATTTTTGTGTGTAAAAATGTTTAGTCAATTTGTTTTCTATGAAATCTTGTAAATGTAAAAAGAAGAGCCATTACAATCAAGAGAAATGTTTCTAGTCATTCTTATGGTAAAAAAATTAGGTTGTTGAAAACCTGGAAACGTGGCCCACGTATTGCGAACATGGCTGCTGCACATCGTATGAGGATAACTCTGGTATACGATAAAAAGGACTGGTGTGCACATAGAGGGAACTTTCGAAAAAATAAAATTGTGCAGTCATCCCTTCAAAGCTCCATATTGTCTTCTTATTTATTTATTCATGTGCTAGGAGGTATGGGTTTGATGATATATAACGGTGTATATCTGATAAACTGCATGCTGATCGACAAGGAGAATAAGTTTTTTTTTGTGTGTTTTGTTTTTTTAAGATTGCGCAGTCAAAAATGTATGTAGAAGCTTTGTGCATTGTTTTCTACTCCTCTTTATATAATCATAACTAGACTATTTTCGTAATAACAATGCATCCATCTATCTATCTACCCAAAATTCAAGGACATACACACTGCAAAGACTGTCTATAGGCGCTTGCGCATGTATGCTTTGCAGCAAGTGGTCTAGCTCGTCATATTATAAGTGTAGGTCGAGAGGTCAAATAGTATAACAATAATACGCTTTGATTTCACCCATTTTGAAAGAGGCCAAGGAAAGTAATTGACTATACATACTTTTTTTTTGCTTTAAAATAAATTTATATTTCAAATAATTACTTTACTAATAAAATAAATATTTATTTTTAATGCAATTACTAATTTATGCCCAAATTACCTCTCGATGTGACAATATCGTATAATTTGAGAAGCATTCTGAAACAAAACAAACAATTGACGCGTGTGATGACAGAATAATGCACATAACTTTTCTTAAGGCTGCATATTATTGCTTATACCTGGACATTGACATGTACTTTTAAGATACTTGTTAAATTATCATATAAATATCATGTCAGTTTTACATTTGTCACTCATACTTTCAGATCTTTCACTAAAGCATCGTTAACTATCCCTGAATCTATACACAATTCGGCTCTGTTAAAATGGAGATTTTTATTGTATTTTTCGTTGTGCACGTCATGGCGCTTACAATGCTAGCACAAGGTAATCGTAAAGTTATTTATGATTTTTTAAAAACTGTTAATGATTCGATTCCTCTAATAGTGTACGCGTTTATGAGTTGTTGTTGTTTTTTTTTTAATTGACAATCTTCGCACATTTTATAATAGACATTAGAACCGAGGCGGACACAATTTTGATAATAGTTTGACAAAGTGGGATTTTTAACTCGTCCAGCGTGATAGCAGCCTCAAAATCATCCTGCTACTGCTCTCAATTTTATTAAATGAGACTCTAATGTCATTTTTATTAGTCTTCCGCGTGCCATTAAAAATAGCTCTCAGAGCCAAGTCTAGCACGCGTTGCCTAGGTTTCAGACCCTAGCACTACGATATGCAAATATATTGTACAAAAGTAGTAATAATATGCTAATCATAGAATGAAACTAATGTATTAATATATATATTATACACAATGTGTATTCACAAATCATAACAAGATAAAGAACCAAAAACTACATAGAAACATTGTTTCATTTCGTATGATTTAAACACAAAATTTGATAAGGCTCCTTAACTTTAGTTTGCTTTTAAGCCTACTATTCAATACCTATTTGTGTATTCATACATTATAAAACTGTATGTTTTGATTCTGAGATTTTTTTAGTTTACATTTTAGATGTATAACACAAAAGTTTTTTTATAGACATTTCTGATATGCTTTGTTTTTTTCATTTTTAATCTTCATAACGTATCGAATGTGATGATTTGTGACAAGCCAATGCAATAAATGTTACAAAAAAACACAACAACATTAGCAAATAATTGTTTTGCTAGGTTTTACACTCTTAGTTTTATCTTTGTTTATGTTTATATTGCAGGTGATAATGAATTATCCAACAGTTGTAGCGAGAATTCTATTGGAAACTATCTGGTCAAGACAATTCTATCACAAGAAAAAGATTTAGCACAATGTCGACAACAACATGAACTATGCCGAAGTATACAATGCGAAATCTGCCCAGAGCCCTATTCAAAGTCTAGTCTCGATATATTTATGAATTCCTTGTTTGGTCAACCAAATGAGTTCAATAATAAAACATATTATTTATCTACAATTACAACTAATGCTACTCAAGCAGATAAATATTGCTCAATCATTGGAGGCTATTTAGTTGAGATCGATGATATCAACGAATTTCAATTTGCAAGAAATCTCATTACATCATCAAATTATGAACATGTTTACGTTGCTGGATCGGATGCTGCAAACGAAGGGACGTGGATCTTTCAGAGAACTGGGCAAACGCTACCATATTTGGATTGGAAATCTGGAGAGCCGAATAATAGGGCCAGAAACGAACATTGTTTGATTCTGAGGAAATCACATGCAGGCAAAATGAATGACGCATCCTGTGCTTCTTCTAGCTATCACTTTTTATGTGAAGTTTAACTCAAAATAAGCTAACCATAACATACATTTATATCTTATCAAACTAATTTCTTAATTTGATTTCAATTTCTAATTATGCAACAAGATTATCGAAATAAATGATATACCTGTATTATGTTGTTGTTTTTTATATAGGTAGTATAAAAAAGATATTATTGTATTAACAACATTTACAAACATCCAGAAATCAAAACTGGGTTCCATGCATGATGTTAAGTCGGAACCTATAGAAAAAGAAGCGTTAGAAATATATTTTAATGATGCAACATTTAAATATAAGCTGACATGTTCCACTTGTATCTAGCACTTCTTAACGTTTGTGAATCATTTATATCCATTGCCAACCTTTTTTGTGTATAATTTATATCCCTTGTCAAGTCTTTGTTTCGAGTTTTAAACTAGATTTATTGCCAGTTTAATTCCTGGAAGTAGAACTGTTTCAGTTACGTCAATAATATTTAACTTTTATTACATAATGTCATCTATATTAAATATGTATGTTTGATTTTGAAAACAAAGAGTTTGGGAATAAATTGTGAACAAACATTTGAGATTAAATGCTATAGAAAGTTAAACTTAGGTATACAATATATAGAAAGAAAAACAAATGAATATGTCATGCTCCAGGAACATAATCTGGCGGGGAAACAGGATTTACTGCTTTCCACTGTCAAACGACAAAAGCTGAGAAGTTGTTTTTTTTCATACTGTCAATCATGACTCCTTGGCCAAAACCAGCCTACACTGTACCGCGGAAGGAACAAAGATCGCAAAGAAAGAGAAGTGGGTAGACATATTGAAAGAGTGGACCGAACTACCTCCTGATACGCTTTTGTAAATGGTTTCTGACCAGGACGAATGTAGAAATCTAGTTATGCGCACCGTTGTAGCACCCCCCACAAAAAAGTCATGAGCTAGATGATGATGTTGACTATATAACGTCGGTTTGTAAAGTTATTTACAATTGTTCTATTTCAATTGCAGTTGTCGTCTATTTGACAAAAATAAATACAAAACAAATATCATTTATCCGTAACAATACATAAGAATCATTTAGAGTATGGTTTGTCAAACTATTGATAAAAGTGTTCCAAAAACAGATTTCTAATTTATTCAGCGTGCCAACGACCTAATATATATATATATATATATATATATATATATATATATATATATATATATGTGTATATATATAGGCCTACATATATATATATATATATATATATATATATGTATATATATATACACATATATATATATATATGTATATTGTTACGGAATAATGCTCTATCGAAATGCCAACTAACTTTAAACTTGGACAAATGAACCCCGCGCATTATATTATTAAAGCTAGACAATTTGTTTCCCGTTTTAAAATTAAACGCTCTTATTAAATGAGAACAAGTTTGTCTAGATGAAGGCTAGTCACGCCAAATTTCGCTACCAATAGAAAATTAACAATTTGAATTTAGGCTCTATAAAGCTTTACCGCGCGGCCGATAGAGGTCAAAGGCAACTTAATTTGCATGACCTTTCTACCGCTCCAATCGTGTAACTAGGTTAGCCCGCGAAAGTCTTGAGACGTAGCAGGTGCTCTACTCTTTTTTTGGCCAGTCCTTCCGAAGAATTTACCATGAGTACGTCGCTTGTAATTATTTTCTAGTAATTTAAATGTATACAGTCTACTATTTGATTGGAAACGACCTGTGTATTTTATTGTTTTAACCAAGACTCGCTTACTTCATTTGAACGTATGTACGGTGTTTCGAATGGACACCTTAGCAGTCAACTTTCTCCACTTTAGCCTATCTTAAGCTGTTCTCTCAAGTTGAGTCAGCTTTGACCTTTATCGGCTGCACGGAAAAAGTTTAAGAGCAGGTATGATCTTGTAAAACAAAACACTATGTTGAGTCCAGTTAGAAACAAAACTATATCTAGATAATGATTTAAGGCGAAGCACTCAGGGCAAAAGCTTGGGATCGTTTATTAATGTGTTTAGTTTTAAAAGAAAACATATATATTATTATACATACACATTTAGTTGACCATTTGCACCCAATACTGAATTGTTAAATGCCAAATTTGGTTACTACATGAAAAATAGGGGAAATCTATAATAGCTTGTTCTGATATTACCCCCTCCATTATATTCAGTTAATCTCGTAGTTACAACAAGGTAGACTTTGGCAAAGCTAGTTAGATCCCAAATGTGTGTAAGGAAATATTTGACATTAAATGAAATACTTGTTAAACTACCAGGCGTTGCGCAGGGTAACATTTAAGGTAACATAGAAGAACAAAAGACAAATATAATTTCTGCCTAATAATATATACATATAAATAACAAATAAATATCGTCATAGTCAAATAAAGCTTTAACAAACTATTTTGATAAACTATTTTTTTTATTTAAATAAAATATACTTTTGCTAATTCTTATTAAAACAACTAGAGCATAGGTTCTCAACCTTTTTCAACTCACCGCCCCCTTTTAGAATTTTTTTTCCGCTCACCGCCCCCTTCCCCCAACTATCTTTCAGCCCCCAATCCCCCCTCTCTTTTCCGCCCATCTGGACTATAGTTTCCGCAATTTTTTAAGGCGGACTAGACTTTTTGTATGATTAATTATCTTTAATAAAACTGAAAAGAAAACATATTGTAAGAATTAATAGATAGAAAAATTGCCAAAACAAAAGGTTTAAATAAATCAATATTAATGTCAATCGTTTTCATGGTGTGTTGCTAGCAATTTGTCTATGTTTGTTTCAATTTTGGTTGCAAAAGCCCTAGGTATAATAATTGTAATATTTGTTATATTACAAAACAGAACTTGTTCGGCATCACTATTGAATCAAATGTGGAAACATTTTTTAAATAAAGGGAGATAATTATCCCGTTTTATTTGGCTAATATTTCTGTTTTTTTTCCTTTATACAAAATAAATGGCTTAGAATTTATAACTTTGCAATGATTAAACTGTAAAAAGTATTTGAAAATTATGTAAATATTATATGACTAAAGAATGTATATGTATATTTTCAAGCTTTACAATAACTACCCAGTTCGTATGATTACTACTTATCTATATAGCTTAACAATAGAGTGGCTCTTAAAACCATGCTATTATCAAACACATTAAGAACATTGCGGTAAAAATAAGATTAAAATATCATTAATATTAGCAGATGTTTGGGCGACAGTCCGGTGAACCAACCACAGGACAATCCAGCCGCACACCATATTTGCCACCGGGATTCCTATTTCTTATTTATATAATAATATGTAGGCATACAGTTGGGGGATAGATATTTAGCAGCACTTGCGTTGACATCACATTTCTTCCAAAAACTAATCGATTCAAATAGCTGAGGTGTTCAAATTATATCAGGTACGTTTGTACCGCCCACTTGCCCTTCACCGCCCCCCAATCGCCCTCAGGAATGTCAGCGCCCTGCCCCCCCCCCAGCAAAGCCTCTCACCGCCTGCCCCGGGAACGATATCGCCCCCGTTGAGAACCTATTAACTATAGGGACTAATAATCGAGAAAATATTAACAAATTAAAACAGGATAATCAGAAAATGTATATGTATTTAATCATTTACAATGTACGCTAGGCAAACAATTTGTTTATAATATATATCCTACTAAGTCTAAGCATATATATATATATATAAAATTATAGTTATTACACTGTTTGCATTTAACTAAGCCGTACGATATGAGTAAAAAAAATCAATAATGAAATATACAATTTTAATATATTTTTTTCGTTTGTTTTTTTCTTATGGAGAACAATTTATGAAAAACAACTTCACAAATAAAAAAGCAAGTTATAATCATGAAAATATAGGTTTTTTTTTGTTTAGGTCAACGAGTAAACAGACAATGGTCACACCCGCGTGCCTAACTACTCTTCTTGGATAACACATGCAAGATGCGAAATCACAAAAGTAAAATATCAGACAATAAAGCCACCTGTCGTTAAATTAACCAATGGGAATCGAAAAGTACACACACAGTCTATTTTAAGCATACATAGCTTTTTTTGGTATATGTACCTGTTTGTTGCGTAAATTTTGCAGAGGCTAATATTAAGCCAAGGATAATTTCAATGACGGCTTGCATTTTGGTCCTAATTTCAATACACGATATCATTGCATTTTAATAAAAATACATATGTAAGCTGTAGTATTTTCTCTATTTACTTAAAAAAAAAAAAACACAAAATTAAATAACAAGTGTAATTAGTTTATCACTAGAATACCGGGGCGAACACAGACAGTTTTTCCAGGGTGGGCAACTTTCGCGTAACAAACATTTATCTAATTTATCGCAAATTTTATTTAATACATATTTAAAAAAATATGTTGAACTATAAACATTTTTCTAAAATTTTAGAAGTGTGTGGGGAGGGGGGGGGGTGGTGGAGGGGGAGTATCTGTTAATTATAATATAGATAAATGTTTTTTTTATTGTATAAAGTAGGTCAACATGGTCAATTTTAGAATATATTCTTGTTAGTTAAGAACAAATTTTATGGAATAAAAATGAATGCAATTGTAAGTTATTTGTATATAACTTATATATGTATATAATGATTAACACTTGAAACTACTGTTTGCAGCAAAACACATTTCGTCGTTGTCAGGCGCAAGGCGGCTAAGTCCGAAATAGCTAATTTTTCAGGAGAAGTAAAAAACTGCATAGATCAAGTAAACGAATCAACGTAGCCACTTTAATAAGAAATAAAATTGTAGAAAATCTATTGCACAATAATACAAGATATTTTTAGACATCATATGGGTTATTCCAAGGAACATTTTGGTAAAACAAAAATTGAAAATTTCCGACTTGGCCTGTTTGCGCCTGAAAACGACGATATCTGTTTAATCACATCACATAGAAATTTATAAGTCCGTTTTACAGTTTGAAATGATACACTTCACATCACATACAAATACGTCTTCTCTCTTCTACATTAAAAAACCAATAAGCCAACTGTCCTCTAAGCATGAAAACAGCTGACCTAGTAAACTTTTAGTTCATGATAAATCATGCTTTCCAAACACACTATCTTCCCAAATGAATGAAGTTCATAACAATGAAAAAATTCGTAATTATGGTCTAAGGAAACTAACTTCACAAGATAACTATTATCTGCATTACTTCCCCTTGACTATATATCGTTTTTAATGATATGCCTATCAGACTATACAGACTATATATTAAACCTTGACAGCAATATTAAGAGTAAGACAATTTTTAATTATTATTATTTTGAATATTTAACATAATGTAAAATTTATTTACTAACAAATGCTTAATTTAAAGTAAATGAATTATAGTCTGGTATTGAGAAATCGGAATGAAATTTGTATACGCTTGTCATACTGAAATAGATTTTAAGTTATAGTAACCTTGTTTTTAAAGCTTGTTTCAACTCATAAGTCATCTCCCATCTGGGGATTACTATAATGTTCTCATCAGGAACTGAACTCATTAATTCATCTGGTAATCTGTTGTAATTTTTATCTTCTACAAATATAACAACACGGGATGGATTAGCTGGATTTATAGAATAAACAGCTGACCGAATCGTGAAAAGAAACCAGTCTTGGTTCAAGAAATCATCGCTTATCAAAAGTACTACACGCCAACTGGAGTTTATCCCTTCACTAATGCCTTCAGCAAATGCCATTGAAGGTAACAAGTCACGGTCTTGAAGAAACGTACTAAGGCCTAGATCATCTTCAACAAACTGCCTCAGCGTAAAACATGCTAACTTATAATCTATATCGGAATATCCAATGAAAGCTCCGTATTTGTAGTCTGACATTTGCTTTAATTTAAAATCTGTAAATAGTCGCAGAATTACAGAGAGAATCAAAGTTTTATTTTTAGACCAAATAAAGACCAATAAAAACCCAATAAAGGTTAAGCAAAGCAAGCCGATGGAGATATAAAAGAAAAACATAGCCCAACACTGGCGCCAAAGTCCACCAAGGTCTACATACGCCATAGTATAACTCAATCTTGCTTCATCGCTTATACATGTAAAATTTCTGTTTTCATCAAGATGGATATTTGTCGTTTGTAACCATAGTAGAAATGGGAAATTGTCACAGCCACATGCAAATATATTACCAGATAATAAAAGTTGAAAGTTTCCAAGACGGTCCTGTATCAAGTCCATAGTATCTCTGTCTATTTTGGAAATTGTGGTAAAAATATTTTTTCTAACATCCAATAAATTTAGTTTAGGCGTGAGTTTTAGGTCGAATGGTATTTCTTTAAAGCGATTACTGGCGATGTTCAGATAAGTAAGGTTTGAGTTTGTTAGAAATGTTTTCGGTGCTAACATGTCCAAATCATTGTTTGATATGTCTAATTCTTGTAATCTGGTAAGGTTTTTAAACAAATATGCGCTATGCACAGCCATAAATTCACTCCTCAGCTTACAATTGTCAATAGAAAGTTTTTCAAGGGTAACATGTGAATTGAAAAAGTCTTCTGATAAAGAATCAAGCAAGTTGTAAGAAAATTCAAATATTTTTATTTGATCCAAGCCTTGAATCGGACATTCAACATATTTGAAACTGTCATCGAGAAGACGGATGTGTTTTAAATTCTGCCCACCTATAAGTCGAAACTTTTTATTCAAGTGAGCTGTTTCAATTACTGAAGATATTTCTATGAACTCAGTGGAGTTGGATATCTCCCAAATTATTTCATTTGTTTCTGTTGACCTATAAGGCATCTCAGCGACCACAGAAACCAACGATCTAGATTGAAAAACTTCAAAGGTTTTGGATCTAGCACATCTCGTAATATTCAAATTAGCTATCAATCCATTTTTCCTTACAAAATATCCCGATATCACTAATGTGTTCAACATTTGAAATCTAAGAAAGTACTGTATGAATACGACATTTCCCATTATAGGATTGTCAATAAGATAAATTGCTTTTAAACATCGATTCATTATTGAACCGCCGAATGCTCCGAGTTCAATTACAAATATTCCACATTCTATCATATGTATCTCATTAATACAAATTTCTCTTAAATATTTTGTACTTTCTTGGTCTAAGATACCATCCCGCGTTGTTATTGAAATATATTTTAGAGGAGGAGTTGTTTGTACTGTGTTCAAATATAAAGTTGTTAAATTGGTATTTACTAGAGGACGTAGGGTATTTAAAGCATTATGCAAACCTATAGGCGTTAAAGTGAGTTTATAGTGGTTGAGAGAGTTAAAATATCTAAAAGCCAAGTCGCTGAATTTTTTCGTCCTATTGAGATTACACATTTCTAAACGCTTAATATATTTAGTGTGTTCAAAGCTCATTTCATCGACTACTTGAGCGATGCCTGTTATCTGTAATGTGCTCAATTTCGTTAGATTACTAAAGCCTACGCCGAAATGTAATGTGGGCTCAAAAACACTAACATATAGGGTTGATAAATTCTTTAAATGGCTAAACATGTTATCTGGAAAACTTGAATTTGTATCATCTGTTTCATAAAATTTGTATAACTTATCATCTGGTAGTTGAATAATGTTTAGCTCTGTTAAATTAATCAAATCACTAAATATGTCCACTGATAAATTAAATAAGTCCAGGTAATTGTTCTCTAGATTGAGATATTGTAACTTGTTGAGACCTTGGAAAGCCTTCGGTTGTATGTCAATCAATGCATTGTCTTGAAGACTCAATCGTTCAAGTTTATACAGGT